>CM065711.1:17620741-17650741 GCA_017654935.2 Phymorhynchus buccinoides
CTAAAAGGCATCAAATTGGGGTCTATAATCCAAAGACCCTATTGTCTTAGTTTTGGGAAGCAAGGATAGACCTTATGTTATATATGTCACGGAATAATCCCCAATACTGCAGATGGATTTTGTTCTCTACCCAGGTAAATTTAATGGAAATTTTGGGCTGAAATATGGCTGGCGGTGAAAGGGTTAAAGAGTGCTAACTGTTACAGCAAGGGCATAAACACGCATTAGATCTGTAATCCGCAATCCGTAATTACTTCTATTGTTGTTGTTTTTCTGGTTATAAATGGGTACATGATGTATTATCTTTGCTTAGTTTATTTTTCTTATTCCAATGCGATTTTATCTTAGCTATTCAAGTACATTCATGATGCAGCCTTATGTTTGTAACTGAAACGTTTTTTTTAGTGCGCTTATATAAGCTTGTAGCTTGTTGTGCTCATCAAATAATTTGTGCACACTGCAATGTATTATGTCAATAAACTGTGTTTAAACCAATCCGCAAGTTCTGTACATAAACCCCATTCACTTCCCATAAGAAACTGACAATTTAAAAAAACAAAAACGGCCAGAATTATGTCCTCCCACCCCCTCCCTCCACCTTCACCACATCTATTTCAATTACAGAACCCTCCCTGCCACCGTGATACACCAGTGTTCGCTGGTTCATGAGATTACAGCTCGGACATTAAAATGTACAGCCCAATGACCGAAGGAAATTTCGGTTTTCGAGGTCAAACTTCAAGGTCAAGGTCAGCACAGTCGTGAATATCGATAGGAACCTTCCTTTTGAAGATGTCTACCCCTCTGCCGAATTTGATCAAAATCCGTCCTGTGGTTTTTAAGATAACCGATACATAGACAGACAGACAGACAGACCCGTCACAATACCCTTCCTCTAGCCGGGTAATAAGCGAACGCATCAACTCATAAAATTGCACAAATTTATGTTTCGCACAGTTTATGTTAGTGACTGCTACTGTGTGTGGGCTTGAAGGATGGCAACAAGCATAATTGAAATTGGGGTTTCGTCTTTATTCTCATCGTAGGGGAAGACGGGGTAAAAAGCGCATGGGCGGGTAAGAAGCCCACCCCAATTATCTCATGAAATGAAGCAAATTTCAGTCTCATTTTGCCCATGAGACGAGCGTTAATGTCTAGCTTTCGTCTCATGGGCAAATTTGACTGAAATTTTCTTTATTTCATGAGATAATTGGGGTGGGCTTCTTACCCGCCCATGCGCTTTTTACCCCGTATTCCCCTATCGTAAATTTGGGTTTTACGTCCTCTCGACCTGGGAAGGCACATATGGGACATGTCTTTATTCTCATGTTCTTTGAAACCGAATTAAATAAAAATCATTATACAACAAGAGTTTGTACTGTGTATTGTCATTGTCATTATTGGCTTTTGTTTGATCCATTTCTTTGTCATCACCTTCTTCTTTCATCATCATCATCATCATCATCATCATGAATGAAAAATGGTGTTTTACGTCCTCTCGGTCATAGACACATATGGGACATTTGTAAATACAAAGATGGTGGGAACAATACTGGAGGCAATGCCCAAAGGCAGTGCAACACCAGTAAAGTCCCGATTTTTTTTAACAATACAGATATGTGTAGCGGTAATCACGCCTCGGTTAAACCTCATCGGCTATGGTGCCGCCACAATAGTATAGTCTTTATTCTCATGAGAGAGAAAATGGAGTTTTACGTCCTCTTGGTCTGAATCAGACACATATGGGACATTTGTAAATACAAATATGGTGGGAACAATACTGGAGGCAATGCCCGGAGGCACCACGCCTCGGTTAAACCTCATCGGCTATGGCACCGCCACAAGTAATCTTAATGGATTAACCTGCTGCATTCTCCTTTATTCTCATGTTCTTTGAAACAGAATTAAATAAAAATCATTATACAACAAGAGTTTGTATTGTGTATTGTCATCGGAATTATTGGCTTTTGTTTGATCCATTTCTTTGTCATCACCTTCTTCTTTCATTATCATCATCATCATCATCATCATCATCATCATCATCTTCTTCTTCTTCTTCTTCTTCTATCATCATCTTCTTCTTCTATCATCATTATCATCATTATCATCATTATCATCATCATCATCATCATCATCTTCTTCTTCTTCTTCTATCATCATTATCATCATCATCATCTTCTTCATCATCATCATCTTCATCATCATCATCATCATCATCGTCATCATCATCATCATCATCTTCTTCTACAAATTTCTCTTTTTACTGCCAAATCAAATTTAATGCAATTATGCAAGCTGAAGGAAAATCGAGATTATATAAAAAATATAAAAAAGAAGCGAGAAATAGCAAGGGACGCAACTATATGTCACTGAGTATAATCTGGGCTGCAGGAGTCGCGTACCTTTAACAGTTGTCCTCGTTTCTTTCTCTCTTAACATCCTCCGTCACCCTATTGACGATTATGACACACATACTCTCTCTCTCTCTCTCTCTCTCTCTCTCTCTCTCTCTCTCTCTCTCTCTCTCTCTCTCTCTCTCTCTCACACACACAATCAACCAATAATTTTAAAAAAACACCCAAAACACAAAACCATCTTCTTCTAGCTTTAGGATCAGACCCGGTATTACAGTACCTCCAGGATCTGCTCAGAGCATTGGATAATGGTTGGTTGATGGTTCGTTCGTCCCATATGTGCTCCTTTGCAGACGAGTGGACGCAAAACCTAACTTCACCATCACCACCACCAACAAAACGCCAACGACAGCTAAAGACCACGATAAATCCATAGTCCCACCTCCCCACGATGTGAGGCGGAGGACAACAAAAGAACGAAAAGAAAAAATCGTCAAAAAGCTAAAGAGCGAGATGTAACCGATACCGTTCTAGGATGTTACGCCCTCTGCGGTCTTTCGACCATGTGGGACATTTTTAACTACAAAGATGGTGGGAACAATACTGGAGGCAATGCCCGGAGGCAGTGCAACACCAGTAAAGTCCCGATTTTTATAACAATACAGATATGTGTAGCAGTAACCCCGCCTCGGTTAAACCTCATCGGCTATGGTACATCAATGGACCTAGCTCATGAGGGGAGAGAGAAAATGGTGTTTTACGTCCTCTTGGTCTGAATCAGACACATATGGGACATTTGTAAGTACAAATATGGTTGGAACAATACTGGAGGCAATGCCCGGAGGCAGTACGAAACCAGTAAAGTCCCGATTTTTTAAATTATTAATACAGATAGCTGTGGCGGTGACCACGCCTCGGTTAAATCTCATCGGCTATGGCACCGCCACAAGTAGTATGAGCGGAACTATTGGACCTAGCTCATAATGATATATAATCATTATATAGTCTTCCAGCATAACAGTATGCCATTACGTTTGAATGCGTCACGTTTCACCTACGCATACTTCGCCTATGGCACGTTTCGCCTTCGCGCGTTTTGCCTTTCACTGCGTTTCACTCGAAATGAAACAATATTAAGATTGCATAGTTGATTACGTCACACGTGCGCGCGAAGATTAGACGAAACGCGCCTAGGCAAAACGTGTTCACAACCTTAGAGTGAAGATGGGCTTTCCGACTGTGGGGTAGTCATATTTCTTGTTGTTCTTGCTCACAGTTATTTAAATCAAGAAAAAGAAACAACAAAAAAAAAAAAAAAAATACCTTTGGTCATTTTCGACAAGCTAAGTACTGCGTGTAGTCTTCTTTTCAACCTTATCTGTGGTGGGAGCTGTTGGTGTTATCCACTGTCATTACATTAACAATGTTCAGGTAAGTAACCTTACCCTAGCTAGCACCCAAGTCATGTAACCTATCAGAGCGTGACGCTAGCACAAGCTTGCATTGCCTGCGAGCGCATTTTTGATGACAATAAGAGATAGGTTAAGTAAAGCTTTCGAAACACACACACACACACACACATTCTCGACATAGGGGAAGACGGGGTAAAAAGCGCAAGGGCGGGTAAGAAGCCCACCCCAATTATCTCATGAAATGAAGCAAATTTCAGTCTCATTTTGCCCATGAGACGAGCGTTAATGTCTAGCATTCGTCTCATGGGCAAATTTGACAAATTTTCTTTATTTCATGAGATAATTGGGGTGGGCTTCTTACCCGGCCATGCGCTTTTTACCCCGTCTTCCCCTATATTAGGCCAAGAACACCGCACCGACAGACAACATTACGTACACAACAGAAAGTTCTCAACAACAGGGTGCAATTGCTTGCAGCGACGATGAGAACCTTCAATATTTACGGATTGAGGTAAGTTGAAGTTTACTCTGTTTTTGGCTCACTCGTGTTAATGAAGTTAACACGAATTGAGTCTATAGTATGATAGTTGTTCGCGCGTGCGTGCGTGCGTGCGTGCGTGTGTGTGTGTGTTGCGTCTGTGGTCTAATCTCCAAACTTTAATGTTGACATTTTCTCGGGAAATAGAAGGCGTACATTGTTCAAACTTTGCATACACGTAGATGTGTATGCAATAGAGGTGGGGAAAAAACCCCGGTTTGAACCGAAAAGCCGGTCCTTAAATTCCGCGGTTCGAAAAACCAGTTCGAGTTGCTGTGAACCGGTTTTTTTAACTGCAAACTGAAAGTAAGTTTATCTTAGAATAACGCATTATTTTCGAAGAACAACACTGAATCTCAGCGCAGATTGGGTGTTTGTAAACCAAGAGTAGCTGTTTCTAGTTGTAAGGAGCAAGTATATGACCAATGATTAGGCCTACATTACAGTAACGAACGTTTGGAAGCATTTTCTCCTGGGGGGAAAATTCGATGGAGTGATTGTAGAAAGTATTGCTTTGTGCTTGCAGTGCGATCAATCGAAGTGCTAGCACAACAAACATGACTAATCACCAAGAGAACGGTGAATGGAACAACAATAAAACAATGTCTTTTCTTATGCTAAGAAGATGAGCAAATATGTTCGAACAGATTTTGATCTGCACACACACACACACACACACACACACACTGTGACACACACACACTCTCTCTCTCTCTCTCGCTCTCTCTCTCGCTCTCTCTCTCTACTCTCTCTCTCTCTCTCTCTCTCTCTCTCTCTCTCTCTCTCTCTCTCTCTCTCTCTCTCTCTCTCTCTCTCTCTCTCTCTCTCTCTCTCTCTCTCTCTCTCTCTCTCTCCATACTACGTCGGTTTTGTTTTTATTTCTGTTGTTGTTTAGTGTTTTGGATTTCCCAAACCCACCACTTTAGTTTTAGCTTCTTTTTGTTTTTAATATGTAAACTCTTCCATAATTTAAAACAAAAAGAGAAGAAAAGTGTACCCAATTTGCTCTGTCTAATTCAGTCTGTCTTTCTGTCTCTGTCTTTTTCTCTCTCCCCCCCCCCCCCCCCCCCCCCAGGTTTTCTCTCTCTTGTCTGTTTTCCCCCTGTTTCTCCTCTCTCTATGTAAGTACAATGCTCAAAATAATGGACTCTGACGGGACACAATTACAGTGGTTAGTACATACCAAGAAGAAGGCTTGTCGAGCTTCTAATACCTATAATGATATGGAACCTTTGACCGGCTAGCTTACTGTCATCCCAGCATAAACTCTCTCGCTCTCTCTCTCTCTCTCTCTCTCTCTCTCTCTCTCTCTCTCTCTCTCTCTCTCTCTCTCTCTCTCTCTCTCTCTCTCTCTCTCTCTGTATGTGTATGTGTTGTTGTTCTTCTTCTTCAGTTCAACGTCCTTCCGTTAAAAATGATTCAGACAAATACATATAATTGTGTGTGTGTGTGAGAGTGTGTATGTGTGTGTGTGTGTGTGTGTGTGTGTGTGTGTGTGTGTGTGTGTGTGTGTGTGTGTGTGTGTGTGTGTGTGTGTGAGAGAGAGAGAGAGAGAGAGAGAGAGAGAGAGAGAGAGATAGAGAGAGAGAGAGAGAGAGAGAGAGAGAGAGAGAGAGAGAGAGAGAGAGAGAGAGGAGAGAGAAAGAGAGAGAAACTCGCGAATTTTAATGTGAGGCCGCCGGCCTATCCACATGAGGACGCGTACACACGACACATAGGGGAAGACGGGGTAAAAAGCGCATGGGCGGGTAAGAAGCCCACCCCAATTATCTCATGAAATGAAGCAAATTTCAGTCTCATTTTGCCCATGAGACGAGCGTTAATGTCTAGCATTCGTCTCATGGGCAAATTTGACTGACATTTTCTTTATTTCATGAGATAATTGGGGTGGGCCTCTTACCCGCCCATGCGCTTTTTACCCCGTCTTCCCCTACACACTAAAGAACATGATGATAAATAAACTAAATCAAACGCTATTTGACGTTCAGAAAGTAAGGGACTTATTCATATCCTAAGGATTCTTCTCGTAAACGTAAGGCATAGTATATAAACATTGCCACATCTCTTGTAACAAATTCATTTTCATTTTGCAACAAGGACAAGTGCTATTACTTGCATAATGTTTAATTATGTACTCTTCACGTAAATTTGCATAAGCAGGACAATGTAATAAAACATGAATTTCATTTTCTGGAACATCACAAAAAGGACGAATATTAATGCTGTTGTCATATCTTTTTTCTTGGCATTAACTTCATTTATCCCAAAACGCATTTTTTGTGTGAAAGCAACTCAAAATTGTGTTATTGAAATATCATTTTTAAGTATTTTTTTTCCAGGTTGTAACATAGATTTATAGGATCTATAGACAGTTAAATGAAGCGATCGCCAATTTCTCATTCCATTCTTGCATAAAAACAATCTGCCATTCTGTTGTCTAAATGCACAGAAAAAATAACGTGTATCCCCTACGTGGCCCCCGTATAGCCAAACATATGAACACCCAAAAGAATCAAAACAGTGTTTTATTTCCCGAGCCCAGTTTAACCCTTTCACCGCCAGCCATATTTCGGCCAAAACATTCCATCAAATTTACCTGGGTAGAGAACAAAATCCATCTTCAGTATTGATGATTCTTCTGTGACATATATAAAATAAGGTCTATCCTTACTTCCCAAAACTAAGACAAAAGGGTCTTTGGATAATAGACCCCAATTTGATGCCTTTTAGTGACATAGGTGTTAAATCACTGTGGTGCTAAAATGCGACTTTGGCGGTGAAAGGGTTAAAGACAAGCGCGGATTCGCAATCGTTTGTGGCAGCGGTCTATTTTTACCACTCCAGTCATTACATACACTGAGTCGCCTCCCCTGGCTTTTCAATAATTTTAATCTGTAAACCAGAATGTTATCTCTGCACCATTTCGTAACTTTTTACATCTTTTGGAAAACATTTAAAACTATTTATCCTACTTACACTCATCGAAAGAATCACCGCATACTCGTCGTGTCTGTTGCAGTGTCTGTATTACGTATGTTTATTATTTTGTACGCTTTAAAATGAAGATTCATGTGCTCTGTTCAGTATACAATTCTTTCCATACCTAAGGACTGTAGATATGACAACTGAAATGTTACTTTATGCCCAAGTATTTTTTTCTCTTTTACAATATGTGCGACAATTTTGGACCAACAGACCGACAGACCGACAAAGTGAGTTATAGGTTTGTGGCTTGTGCCACAAACAAAAAAGATGTATGATTTAAATTTCTTTGGTAAGCTTGTTTTGGGATTCGGCTTCACGCCATATTCTGTAGTTTTGAACCAATAATGTATAGCTCTGATAGTACTAGCAATGTAAAGTGGATATCTGCCTAGCTCACTGTATATCAAAGTGTTTGGAGTCTTTTTGTGCACTCTCGGAAATCGTTTACAGGCAAATAAATGCACACTTTCTACTCTTTTAAAACGTGTTGAACCCCACGTTTCCGACGCTTACAAATGATTAAGAATGGGTTTAACTTGTGCGTCGAACAATTTAAAGAATACAAACATGTCCATTTTGCCAAGGTTATATAATTATAGTCTTTAACATGTCAAGGGGAGAGGGGGGAGGGAGGGCGAGAGAGATTAATACATGTATTTTGTATTAACAGTCTCACGTATTTGTAATGTTTATATTCATTGATACTTGTCTTCATGTTGATTATTCTTGGCTTGTCTTTATCTGTATGTTTAGTGTTCAGGCCTTTGTTCAGCGCTTTGAGCTCCCTGCAAAGAGAGTTAAGCGCTCTATAAATAACCATTATTATTATTATTATTATTATGATTTAGTGTTACCATCTCAGCTACATCTGTAATAAGGAGAGATAAAATCAAGGGCACTATCAAGCAGCGATCCATCCATTGATTCAATAATCTATTGATTCATTCATCCATTGATAACTTGATTGACTGGTGCATTCATTCTATGGCGCGCCGAATGACCAAAACTCTATCTAGCAGTTCGACAGAGTTTAAAAACCCTATCGAACTGTTAGATACAGTTTCTAAACTATAGCTAGCAGTTAGATAGAATTTCAAAACTCTGTCGAGCAGCTAGATAGAGTTTCTCGTCGTAAAACTCTATCGAACGCGCCATTTTGATACTTTTTTTTAAACGAAGCATTTCATTGGTAGATAGGACTAGTATCTTTGACTGTGACCTACACCTAGCCTAATAGGTGGCATTCTACGAACTCGTTTAGCGGCTTCAATTACAGATGAAACGCCGGGAAGATTCGCTCGTTGAAATCGTTCAGCTGCCATGTTTGTTTGACTACATGTAGGGGCCTAGGCCTTTCATCTTATTCAAATTCACGGGTCACTGCCCTGCCAAGGCCACAAACTTGTCGCTGAAGCCATGTACCAATCAGACATAGCAATAGAAAAACTATATCTCGATAGGGTTGTTTTGTGGAAACCCTATCTAGCTGTTCAACAGAGTTTTAAAACTCTATCGAACAGCTAGATAGGGTTTTCAAACTCTATCGAACTGATAGATACAGTTTCGAAACTCTATCGAACAGCTAGATAGAGTTTTGTATCTTTGGCGCGCCATATCATTCATTCATTCATTCGTTCGTCCCCTTCTTCTATTTGTTTCAGGTTCCACCTCTTCTCCTCCCCATCCATTTTCAATCTACTTCTCCTCTTTCTTCTCCTGACCGGAAATGTCGCCGGGGACAACCATGGCGGCGGATCCGCCAGCACCACGCCTTCCCGTCAGCCCAAGCGGTTTCCGCCGCGCGTGCTTCCGGGCATGGCGTCATGGCCTGACGATCAGGAAATCCACGAGGTGTCCGAAAGCTTGGACAACGGCTCGGCGCTGATTTACCCGGCGCATCCTTTGTACCCTAACGCCAGCCGTATGTACAATCTGCGAATGATTCGCTACCCGCCGCTCATCTTCTACGTGAAGTCCGTGAAAGACGTGCAAAAGGTGAGTTAGTCATTGGATTGAAGAGGCCGCGAGGCCTTGATATCCCAATAAAAACCCTGAACCCGACCTGACCTGGGGTCCGTTTCACAACTTTGGCTAACGTTACGTTGCGCTCGCTCAAATCGGCAAAAAAAGGTCTAAGAAACATTCCTTCGTTCGCCGATAGTTCGTGTAACGTTTTGTTCTTGCCAAACACTTAGCAAGCGGCGAACTATCCGGAACTAGTAGGGGATTAATTACATTTCTTGTCGTGGATTGGTCCATTAAAGTTTGTTTCAAATAATACTTTTCTTTTTTGGACCAATCAGACAAGAGCTTGTGATATTCTTCCGCAAACGTTTTCTAAAGTGTTTCTTAGACCCCGTTTGGCGTAACAGTTACGCGCGCGGCGACCGTCGTCTAGAGAAACTCGACCCTGGTTTAGTATACCAGACCTGTTTACTCTACTCTTTTCGAGTAGTATTCTACTCAATTTGGACCTCTACTACTCTTCAAAATTGATGATAATGCCCTAATTACTCATTTTCAGTGAACATTGTTTGATGGTTTAATGAAGAGGACTACTCATCTCACACCAAACCTACTCATTTCAGCTATCCAGACTACTCGAGACTTGTGTAGGGGGTAAACAGGTCTGGTATACAGTGAGAGAGGCCCTGTGCTCAAATGGGTGTTAATGGGGTGTGCTATCGTTGGTTTACATTAGCCTGCTGGGAGGGGGTGGGGGGTGGGGGGTGGGGGGGGGGTGGGGTGGAGGGGGGGGGGAGGGGGCAAAAGCAAAGAGCTGTCAGTAATGGAATATCACGTGGTACAGCTTAAAGACACACTGACGCACCACGATTAAGTCCCTTGGTTGTTTTTTTCTTGGGTAGTTGTGACCCACATACATATTATGCCCCCAACTTAAAAATTGAGGCTGCTCTTCAAAAGGATGTTTCGTTTTGAATTTGGGGGCATTTGTATGGGAGTCAAACCGGGTCAAAACAAGATTGCTTAACAGCTATGTTTTTCAATTTTCTATGAATGTGCCTATTGTCATCCCCCCCCCCCCCCTCTAATATTCTCTTCATGCATTTTTTCAACTTTCATTATTAGTTGTCTTTTTTTTTTCGATCCCCTTCGAGGGCATGCTTATCGAGAAGGCTAATCCGGCTTATCCCTGATTAAACTTTCGTATATCCTCCGAAGTCGGAGTGTGGCTGCCCACGTAGCGGGGGTAATAAAATAAAAAAAAACGGTCACACACACGTCATGTTCTCATCCTATAGCTGGTGCATTTGTACCATAGTGTTCAAGTGCTTCGGCTGTTGCGGGGTGGGGGTTGGGTGGGTGGGGTGATCCTTTGAGTCTTTATTAAGCCACAACAAGAACAAACATTCGTATTCGTATTCGTATGGGTAAGACGGGGTAAAAAGCCCATGGGCGGGTAAGAAGCCCATGCCAATTATCTCATGAAATGAAGCAAATTTCAGTCAAATTTTGCCCACGAGACGAACGAACTTATAACATTAGGCCTAACACTCGTCTCATGGGCAAAATTTGACTGAAATTTGCTTCATTTCATGAGATAATTAGCATGGGCTTCTTACCCGCCCATGGGCTTTTTTTTTACCCCGTCTTACCCTACCATAGTGTTCAAGTGCTTCGGCTGTTAGGGGTGGGTGGTGGTGGATGATCCTTGGAGTCTTTATTAAGCCAGGGAACGACAGCAACAACAACAACAACAACAACAACAACAACAACAACAACAGCAACAAACATGCGTATTCGTGTTCGTTTTCGTATATCTTGTGGATCTTGATATTCCCCCCTATGTTTTTCAATTTTCTATGAATGTGCCTATTGTCATGTCCCCCCCCCCCCCCCCCCCCCCACCCCCCCCACCACCCAATTCTCTTTATGCAGGTGGTTCGTTTCGCCAAGAAGCACAACCTCATGCTCAGCGTCCGTTCCTCGGGCCATTCGTACATCGGTCGGTCCACCCATCATGGCGGCGTGGTGATCAACATGGCGCTGATGAAGGGGAAGCAATTCAACCTGGACCCCACCACCGCGCGCGCGCCGGCAGGGGAGGTCACCGTGGAGAGCGGGAACTCCTGGATCGAAGTGTACCACGCCGTGCACCAAAAAGTGACCTATGACGAACAGGTTAGAGGGTTAGTTAGGGGTGGGGGTACATAACATATTACACGCCGAAGGTACGCACGGAAACCACATTAATAAGTAAATAGAAAGAAGGAGAGAGAGAGAGAGAGAGAGAGAGAGAGAGAGAGAGAGAGAGAGAGAGAGAGAGAGAGAGAGAGAGAGAGAGAGAGAGAGAGAACGAACAAAATTTTATTTATACAGGGTAATGAGATAAGCATACATACTTTTTTTGCACCCAGCCAGAGAGAGAGAGAGAGAGAGAGAGAGAGAGAGAGAGAGATGCTTTGTATGTGCGTTGTTGCTGGTTTGTGTCATTCTTAAATACTATTTTTGTTATCTACTTGTTGTTGAATAATTGATTGTAAAGCGATTTGGGCTCATTTGAGGTAAAGCGCTATATAAATGTACTATTATTATTATATTATTATTATTTTTATTATTGATCTACATACAGATTTATTTAATCCAAATTAGAGTTTATATGTCTCTGACTCCCCGTGGGGATACCTGGGGGTCTTTCGTAAAAATAGTTCCCCCACCTTCTGGAAGTTCTGTGCTTGTAACTTCCTCTAATCTGCCACTCTCTTTGACTCTGCCTTTTCCCTTTGCTTTCTATCATCTACCATCCTTCTGACTTATTGGCCCATTCTCCTGCCTTTAAAAAAAATCTTCCAAATAACTTTTCTCCCTTGAGCTCCTCCGAAATCGGAATGTGTCGGCTGTACGCTAGTGGGGGGGAGACCAGTGAAAACTGAAAACCGGACACATACGTACCCTACCCATTATGGCCATATGGCCTGGGAACGCAGAAGAAGAAGATGCTTATGCCATTGTTTATTTATGGTTGTTTTCAACAGTCGTCATAATGTAATAGGGGAAGACGGGGTAAAAAGCGCATGGGCGGGTAAGAAGCCCACCCCAATTATCTCATGAAATGAAGCAAATTTCAGTCTCATTTTGCCCATTAGACGAGCGTTAATGTCTAGCATTCGTCTCATGGACAAATTTGACTGAAATTTTCTTTATTTCATGAGATAATTGGGGTGGGCTTCTTACCCGCCCATGCGCTTTTTACCCCGTCTTCCCCTATACATGTAGATAGCGAGCACACTGTAAGCTTCCAGCTTGTTGCTGCTCATCTATGTTGACAATGTACTGATGTATGTGTGCCCTGTTGGATCTGAATAACAATTTTTTTTAACCCTTTCGCCGCCTATGTCACATTTAAGCACCACAGTGGTTTAACAACACCCATGTCACTAACAGGCATCAAATCAGGGCCTGTTATTTGAAGACCCAACTTTCTTATTTTTGGGGAGGTAAGGATAGGCCTAATGTTACGCATGTCACAGAGGAGTTCCCAATATTGCAGATACATTTGGTTCTCCACTCAGTTAAGTTTAACCCTTTCGCCGCCAGCCATTTTTCATCCAAAAAATATCATTAACCTTAGAGAGAAAAAAAGATCTGCAATATTGCTAAATTCCTCTGTGACATGTATAACATTAGGCCTATCCTTACCTCCCAAAATTACGAAAATAGGCTCTTTGGTCCTCATTTGTTGCTTTTGTGTGATATGGTTGCTAAACCATTGTGGTGCAAAAATGCGACATTGGCGGTGAAAGGGTTAATGGATTTTTGTGTGCTGAAAAAGGGCTGGCGACGAAAGGGTTAAACCAAGAAGAAGAAGACGAATTATGTCTCTGTCTTCTCATTGGCCTGACCAGGGGAACGCTCAGAGGAGGGTGATCGTGGGGGGCAGTGCCCATACGGTGGCCATGGGGGGCTACACGCTGGGCGGGGGGCACGCCCCCATCTGCAGGAAGCTGGGCATGGCCGTGGATAATCTCCTGGAGGTCACCATGGTGCTGGGTGAGTAACTAACATGCATAAGGGAGAGAGAGAGAGAGAGAGAGAGAGAGAGAGAGAGAGAGAGAGAGAGACAGAGACAGAGACAGAGACAGAGACAGAGACAGAGAGTTAGGCCGGGTTCGCATTAGATGCGTAAGCTCCGTATGCAATCCATAAATACGTGAAACAAAGAAGGGAAAAGATTTGCGCACGTGTCCGAATTTCCCCTATATGCGTAAACTGTTATCCTTCTTTCTTCCACTTTTCTGTACGGAACTTACTATGCGAACCCCGCTAATTCTCTCTCTCTCTCTCTCTCTCTCTCTCTCTCTCTCTCTCTCTCTCTCTCTCTCTCTCTCTCTCTCTCTCTCTCTCTCTCTCTCTCTCTCTCTCTCTCTCTCTCTCTCTCTCTCCCTTGTGGCATTCTCAAAATGAATTTGTTCTCAACATGTCTGCGCATGTGCGAAATCGATCATGCGCAGACATGTTGAGAGAACACATCCACTCCCCCTCCCCCCCGCTCCCTCCCTCCCCCTCTTTTTTTGAGAATGCCACACCCTCCCTCTACCCTCCCTCTACTCTCTCTTTCTGTCTGTCTCTCTCTCTCTGACACCTTATTTTGTCTGTCGCTCTGTCTCTGTCTCCCCCCCCCCTCTCTCTCCCCCCCCCCTCTCTCTCTCTCTCCTCTGTCTCTCCCCCTCTCCCCTAGGTCTCTCTCAGCTCTATCTCCTTCCTCTCTATGTCTCTGTCTCTGTCTCTGTCTCTCTCTCCTCTCTCTCTCTCTCTCTCTCTCTCTTCTCTCTCTCTCTCTCTCTCTCTCTCTCCTCTCCCTCTAAACAGTCAAGTTCTCTCTCTCTCTCTCTCCCTCTCTCTCTCGCTCTCTCTCTCTCTCTCTCTCTCTCTCTCTCTCTCTCTCTCTCTCTCCCTCTCTCTATCCTCTATGTCTTTGTCTCTCTCTCTCTTTCTGTCTCTCTCCCATCTATGTCTCTGTCTCTCTCTTTCTCCCACCTCCCCCCCCTCTCTCTCTCTCTCTCTCTCTCTCTCTCTCTCTCTCACTTCCCCTCTCCCCTTCGCCTTCCCCCCACCCCTCTCTCTCTCTCTCTCTCTCTCCAACTTCTCTCTCCATCTCCGCCCTCCCCGCCCTCTCTCCCCTATCTCTCTCTCTCTCTCTAATTAAGCAGGACATAACTCTGGCCGGGTTTGCATTGTCACAATGCGTTGCTGCCGCTCGGCGATGCCCTTGTTTATGTATATGTGATTTCTTGTAATGTTTGATTGCTTTGTACATTTGTTAACTTGTTTTGTCGAGGACATGGTGAAAAAAAAGTATTGTTGCTTATCCATTTATCCTCATTAAAAATGTCAATTCAATTCAATTCAATTCTCTCTGTGAGATTATTATGATGTGACTCGATAATTATGTATGGTTATTTATCTTAATGTTAACGTCGACTTTTGTTTGTGTGTGTGTGTGTGCGTGTGCGTGTGCGTGTGCGTGTGCGTGTGCGTGCGTGCGTGTGCATGCGTGTGCGTGCGTGCGTTTGTGCGTGCGTACATGCGTGTGTGTGTAGGTATTGTTGTGTGTCGTCGTGTGCGTGTGCGTGTGCGTGCAACGTGTGTGTGTGTGTTTGTTTGGTATTTTCATGTACTTTTCCCTGCGTTTTTGGTCTACATTATGATTTACTAGCTAATGTTGTTTATTCATGAATTGTTTTTGCATTTTCTCTTTTCCGATGGCAAGATGTAAAGAAGCTATGCTTATTCTTAACCATCAATAAAAAAAAAAAAAAATTCGTTCGTTCGTTCTTTCGTTCGTTCTCTCAATCTCTCTCAGCGGATGGAAGTAAAGCGGTGGTCAACGCGCAAGGCACCACGGTGACGGACTGGGAAGGCACCACGCGTCACTCCAACGACACCTCCCTCTTCTGGGCCCTGAGGGGAGGGGGCGGGGGCACGTGGGGGGTGGTGACCCACTTCACCTTCCAGCTCCACTTCGCCCCCAAGAGGATAAGGAGGGTGATGGTAAACTGGGTCTTGAAATGGTGGGGTAAGTGTATGGTTATGTTATTTTAGTTAGGGCTGTTAGTCATTGCGACATAGACGGGAATGAAAGGGCAGACAAACTTTCGAAAGCAGGCAGCAGACTGGGACAGTCAGACCACCGCATCTCCTATCCTGAGGCCAAAACTCTCATTAAGAGCAGGTTCAGCCAGGAATGGAAACAACAAAGGAACCCTCCTGAGAATGACTGCCTCCCAAACCTGGAGAGCCTCCTGAGAATGACTGCCTCCCAAACCTGGAGAGATGGCAGCAAACCATCATCTTTCGCCTACGAACAGGCCACTGCCAGCTGCACTCTCATCTGTACCGCCTCAAGATATCCCACACAAACGAATGCCCATGTGGGACGGGTATCCAAGACCCCGAACACATTCTACAGTACTGTCCGAACTATGCCGGCCCCAGATCGACTGTATGGCCAGTTTCGACAGACATGCAGACGAAGCTGTGGGGAACAGAAAACGACCTTCAACAAACCGCCCATTTCATCAAAACCATCAAAATTTGGGTTTGATCAACCGGCCATCAGCACTCTTGGAACGCGGAAGAAGAAGAAGTCATTGGGATGGAACCTGCTGGGCCAAAAAGAAAACAAGCGCGAAATCGCAATAGTTTGTGGCACGCGGTCTATTTTTACCATTCCAATCATGAGTCACCTCCCCTGGCTTTTCAATAATTTTAATCTGTAAACCAGGGACGGTATTCATGTCGAGATAGCATGAGACTTAGCATGATGCTAACTTAGAAGCTCTTCCAAAAGTCCTATTAAATCCTATAGGACATTGGAAGAGCTTCTAAGTTAGCATCATGCTAAGTCTCATGCTATCTCAACGTGAATACCGTCCCAGAATGTTATCTCTGCACCCATTTCGTAACTTTTTATATTTTTGGGAAAACATTTAAAACTATGTATCCTACTTATACTCATCAAAAGAAGCACCGCATACTCGTCGTGTCTGTTGTAGTGTCTGTATTACGTATGTTTATTATTTTGTACGCTTTTAAAATACATCATTTTAAAGTGCGGCCTCAATTTGAAGTGTAGCCTCGATTTGAAGTGCGACAATTTTGTCAAAATGTGCGACAATTTTGGGACGACCGACCGACAGACAGACAGACAGACAGACAGACCGACGACCGACAAAGTGAGTTATAGGTTTGTGGCTTGAGCCACAAACAAAAAGAGGAAAAAAGGAATCAATGCCAAACTTTCTCTGGTGATTCTTTCCCCACCCACTGATAAAATCTAGAATCAGCCGCAACAAGTCTGTGGCCATTTTTGGGTCCAGTTATTTAAGTTCCAAAAGCATCAAACTTTGGGATTAGTGTCCCCCACTAATTCTAGTCACAGAGATTTTTCTATATGAAAATCGGGTTACTCTCACATGAAGAGAACGTCGCTGGAAGCGCAGCGCCACTAAATTTTGTGGGTTTTTTGTGTGGTTTAAGTTGGGGGGGGGGGGGGGGGGGGGACGGACTTAGGAAACCTAGCAATCAATTTGGTCATACCACGCAGCGGCATTTCTCCCTGCTCTTACCGACTTTTGACTGTAGTGGTGGGATTTACCCGTGCGTAAAGCGCACGGGGTCAGGCTAGCTTTAAGTTCCCCCATCTGAAGGACTTGACGTTCAGTTCGATATTCCCATCGAACGTGTGTGTGTGTGCGTGTGCGTACGTGCGCGCGCGCGCGTGTTTGTCTGTGTGTGTGTGTGTGTGTGTGTGTGTGTTGTGTGTGTGTGTGTGTGTGTGTGTGTGTGTGTGTGTGTAAGTGTGTGTTCGATTCTCATTCCTTTAGTTTTGTTGTTGTTGTTGTTTTGAATCTAGGTTCGAACATAGGCGACGACATGATCCGCTTCGTCTTAAAGGAGCTGAACGGCTTATCCGAGGACTGGGGAGGCTACGTAATAATGACGGGCTTGCCCCTGGAAGGCGGGGCGTCGGGCCATCTGACCTTGGTCCTCAACCATTTCGGCAGCGACGACGATGAATCAAACGACGACGTCGACGATCTTATCGCTTACGACCCTATCCAGGCCCAATATGGGTGAGTGGAGCGAATGAGAGACAGAGACGATCCTGTCCAGGGCCAATATGGGTGAGTGGAGCGAATGAGAGACAGAGACGATCCTGTCCAGGGCCAATATGGGTGAGTGGAGCGAATGAGAGACAGAGACGATCCTGTCCAGGGCCAATATGGGTGAGTGGAGCGAATGAGAGACAGAGACGATCCTGTCCAGGGCCAATATGGGTGAGTGGAGCGAATGAGAGACAGAGACGATCCTGTCCAGGGCCAATATGGGTGAGTGGAGCGAATGAGAGACAGAGACGATCCTGTCCAGGGCCAATATGGGTGAGTGGAGCGAATGAGAGACAGAGACGATCCTGTCCAGGGCCAATATGGGTGAGTGGAGCGAATGAGAGACAGAGACGATCCTGTCCAGGGCCAATATGGGTGAGTGGAGCGAATGAGAGACAGAGACGATCCTGTCCAGGGCCAATATGGGTGAGTGGAGCGAATGAGAGACAGAGACGATCCTGTCCAGGGCCAATATGGGTGAGTGGAGCGAATGAGAGACAGAGACGATGCTGTCCAGGCCCAATATGGGTGAGTGGAGCGAATGAGAAACATACCTGGCATGACAGCAGCATGACGCATCTGTTTTCTGAACGATTGATAAAGAAGAAGGAGAAGACAGAGAGAGAGAAGGGGGTGCATGGCGGGGTGGGGGTGGGGGTGGGGGTGGGGTGAGGGACAGAGGAACAGTCATTGGTGGGTACATCGTTGTTGGAGTTACAGTCTTCAAACTTGGTGTGGAGGTGTATTGGAGTTACAGTCTTCAAACTTGGTGTGGAGGTGTATTGGAGTTACAGTCTTCAAACTTGGTGTGGAGGTGTATTGGAGTTACAGTCTTCAAACTTGGTGTGGAGGTGTATTGGAGTTACAGTCTTCAAACTTGGTGTGGAGGTGTATTGGAGTTACAGTCTTCAAACTTGGTGTGGAGGTGTATTGGAGTTACAGTCTTCAAACTTGGTGTGGAGGTGTATTGGAGTTACAGTCTTCAAACTTGGTGTGGAGGTGTATTGGAGTTACAGTCTTCAAACTTGGTGTGGAGGTGTATTGGAGTTACAGTCTTCAAACTTGGTGTGGAGGTGTATTGGAGTTACAGTCTTCAAACTTGGTGTGGAGGTGTATTGGAGTTACAGTCTTCAAACTTGGTGTGGAGGTATATACCACCGGCACAAGGTGATGCAGGGTTACATGGCAACAATAGCCGTGGTGACCTTGACCTTTGACTTTGACCCTTGTCAATGTCATGTCGAATTGTTGTTTTTGTTCGGCATATCTTTGACATTTTTGTTGTTGTTTGCAAGTTACAGGCTTCACATTCGGTAGGTTGGTAGACAGGCTCTTGGTCATGCGTGGTGCAAATCACTTCTTGCTTTCATGACATTGACCTTGTATATTTCAGCAGTGTATGTACACTGTGAACCTTTGGTTCTACACCCATATTGATCAGCATCACCCAAAGAATACAGAGAGACACATTTTGAAGCTGGTTGACCTTGACCTTGACCGTTGACCTTGTGGCTATATTCTATGAGGCACGGAGGCAGAATAGCGACTCTCAAAACAGCGACAATCAAAAGAGCGACCTCAAAATAGCGACTCAATCATAACAGCGACCGTCAAAACAATGACAGAAAAATAGCGACTGTATTGAAACAGCGACTGTCAAAAATCGCGATTCGGGAGAAAGAAAGTTGTATGTATTTCATTTCTCAGAACCTAAAAATACTGAACCTATTTTAACGAAAATGGGAACATGAGTCCTTCACGTCCTAAAGATGATGCCCATAACCCTAGGCCCTACTTTACCCAAATGGCAAGCCGCTTGAACGTGGTTTCAATGAGTTGGATTGTTTTTTACCATATACTTTAAAGAAATGAACCAATGATAATGAACATTGGTAGATCTGTCCCTACTATCGCGCCGATATATCACAAGCTATCCACGTCTTTCCAGAGACGTTTAATTGCTACTGTCTGGATTAAAGAAATCGTTCATAATAATTTTTCACCCGGCCTTCTGCTCTATCTATTCCACTATGTTTTCTTCTATGAATCGGAATGTGTCGGCTGTATGCATGAATGCAGCAGGGAGACCAGTGAAAACTGAAAACCAGATACATATGTACCTTACCCATTATGGCCATATGGCCTGGTAACACAGAAGAAGAAGAAGAAGAAGAGGAAGAAGATGAGGAAGTTGTTTTTTATTTCGCACAGCTTGAACGACACCAGGTACGACACCTTCTGGGACTACGAAGTCGAGATCCGAGACGCTCCGGAGATCAATGCCTACATTTACAACACCTTTGTCCAGCCTGAGACCATCACTGACCAAAACAAACTGGACAAACTGACCGAGTTTCTCATGGGGGTCAACGATTTCCCCTCCGCCACTTCCATGCAGTCCTGCACTGGCGTCCTGATAGGAGGTGAATAGAAAACAAGTTATGTGTAGCTGGACAGTTCACTCCATCAATCAATCAATCAATCACTGCAGTCCTGCACTGGCGTCCTGATATGAGGTGAATAGAAAACAAAGTTATTTGTAGCTGGACAGTTCACTCCATCAATCAATCAATCAATCGATCAATCAATGCAGTCCTGCACTGGTGTCCTGATAGGAGGTGAATAGAAAACAAGTTATTTGTAGCTGGACAGTTCACTCCATCCATCGATCAATCAATCAACCAATCAATCAATCAATCGATCAATCAATCAATGCAGTCCTGCACTGGTGCCCTGACAGGAGGTGAATAGAAAACAAGTTATATGTAGCTGGACAGTTCACTCCATCCATCAGTCAATCAATTAAGAACATAAGATCATTGGTTAACAGACGCTCACTTGATGCCTTTCAGTGACAAAGGTGTCAAATCATTGTGGTGCCAAGAGGCGACAGTGGCGATGAAAGGGGTTTATCTAACGGTTCTTTTTTTTTCTTTCTTCCAGGCAAAATGAAGGAGGTGGATTTTCAATCTACCCCGGTCAACCCAGCTTTTCGGACCGGTCTGCTGTCCTTGACATGCGCTGTAGCGTGGAGTGACCTCATACACCAAGACAGCTATTACACTAACTATGCCCTGGAGGTAATGGTGGATGTTGTTGTTGTTGTTGTTGTTGTTCCCTGGTTTAACGACTCCAGGGATCACCCCAACAGCCAGAGCACTTGAACAATTCAGTACAAATGCACCAGCTAGGGATGAGAACATTACGTGTGTGACCGTTTTTGATTACCCCGCCATGTGGGCAGCCACACTCCGTCTTCGGGGGATTTTAGACTGATGATGTTATGCTGGGAGCTTGTCATGGCTTAAGACAATCCCCGCACAACCATTCAGAGCATAACAACATTTTGATGTAGCCTTGGCGTTCTAGCTTATGTCAACTGGTTTGACACAGCCTCATGCTAAGGCAAGAGGCAATGGTTAACTTAGGACGCTGATTTCACCGCCGGGGGGGGGGGGCAGTCAAACCAGTAGGGGTTTAGCGCGTGATATTCTTAGTTGGGAGTAGTGAGAGAGAGAGAGAGAGAGAGAGGGGGGGGGGGAGATGAGTCCCTCCCTCTCTCTTTCTCTCTCTCTCTCTCTCTCTCTCTCTCTCTCTCTCTCTCTCTCTCTCTCTCTCTCTCTCTCTCTCTCTCTCTCTCTCTCTCTCTCCTCTCTCTCTCTCTCTCTCTCTCTCTCTCGCTCTCTCTCTCTCTCTCTCCATGGGCAGAAGGCCTAGTCAGTAAACTGAGTTGAGTTGTTGAGTTGAGTTGAGTCTCTCTCTCTCTCCTCTCTCTCTCTCTCTCTCCTCTCTCTCTCTCTCTCTCTCTCTCTCTCTCTCTCTCTCTCTCTCTCTCTCTCTCCCCTCTCTCTCTCCCTCTATCTCTCTCTCTCTCACACTACTCCCAACTTAGAATATTACGCGCTAAGCCCTATACTGGTTTGACTGCCCTCTGGCAAAGCCCGGTATCACGAGGACCAAGTCCTTCCGCGAAATAAGTCCCCTTGCGCATGCGCGCTAGAACCGTAACATATTTCGCGTGATCGCTACGAGAAAGAAGTCAACTATTCAACAAACAAAAATATACAAAAGAATTTGAGATTTAAGTGCTCAATCTACACGGAAAGAATCGATAAATAAATTGAGCGGTAGGGATTATCAATCTACACCTTTGCCGAGAAATTAGGTATTAGGTATTAGGTACTTTATAGTCACAGAGGCGTCTCTGTGAAATTCGGGTTGCTCCCACCTGGAGAGCGCGTCGCAGCCAGAGGCGCGCTACACAATTTTTTTAATTTTTTTTGGCATGCGATTTTTGTGTGACTGATGAGGAAGGAAAGGGGGGGTGTGTGTAAATTTTGACCAAATGACAACTTTTTCGTTGCCACTGGGTTTAACGTGTGCTAAGTGCATGGGCACACGGGACGTCGGTTTATCGTCTCATCCGAAAGACTCCACGTTCAGACCGTAAGGCCTAGTGCAAAGTGAGAGGGAAAAAAATCCCCTGTACCCTGGTTAGGGTCAGGTTAAATTGATGTACATACAGAAACATGACACTGTCTTGCTTTCGCCCTTTTTTCCAAAATGGTGGACGAGGTAAGCAAACGCCCATGCAGACAAACAAATGATGTAGTAATACAGTGGAACCTCCCTTATAAGACCTCCCATTATTGGCCACTGCAACTAGGGTTATTAACGCCCTTGACGGCAAGAGTTAAGCCCTTGTTGATCAGTGCCCAAAAGGGAATTCACTCTTGCAAATTAAGTGGCCTCAAACAGGGTTACTGGCGAGAGTTATACCCTTGTTTGGTCAGTACTCAACCATCTTCCCCCACTCACCCACCAAGGGCATTCACTCTTGCGAAAGGTGTTCTTTGTAGTAGCCAATAAGATTCCCTCCCACATATTAAGACCTACTTCTCTGAGACATTGCCCTTCTTTGTAAGTATTAAAATTACCTCCCTTACAAGACCCCTTCCGTATAAGACCTCATTTTGGATGATTTTTGAAGGTCTTATAAGGGAGGTTCCACTGTAATAAATGACAGGGGAACAAAATCACTGACTTTTCTATCATTTAGTGACGAGTCCTTCGCTCTTCCCGCACGCCACAAGAAGCCTTTGAATGTATTCAGGGTGGAATGCTTCCCAAACAGCAAACAATTTGAAAAAGAGGAAAAGGGACGAATTTCACGGGCGAGGTATTTCACGCAACACCGGAATTAAACAAGAAGAAAGACCAAGATGGCTGAACCGTGTAAACTGCAGTTCAAGGTAAAAATCACCACAAAAGCAAAAAAACCCGTTCGTCTGCTTCAACATGCGTGTGCATAAAGATAAGGTTTGATTGTATTATCTTACTATGTATGACTGTGTTTTGCATGCTCTTTATGTCGCTTTGTTTGTCCTTTTCTTAACATTATTTTTTTAAAGAGGACTGTATGTAAAAAAAGAAGAAGCATGTACTATTTGCTTATTCTATTGCCCTCTACAAAATAAATAAAATCCATTCAATTCATGGTTTCAATATCTTATGCGCTACCGATTTCATTGTTATTGCTTATCTGCTTATTGTTCATCATACGGCCGATTTTGAATGAAAAATGGTACTTTACGTCCTCTCGGTCTGGAACAGACACATATGGGACATTTGTAGATACAAAGATGGTGGGAACAATACTGGAGGCAATGCCCGGAGGCAATGCAACACCAGTAAATTCCCGATTTTTTAGCAATGCAGATAGGTGTAGCGGTAACCACGCCTCGGTTAAACCTCATCGGCTATGGCACCGCCACGTAGTCACACCGATATTCTGATGGAACTCATGGTTTATACCACTATGGGTGCAACTACACAAAATCCAAAAAAACTGAAAGGCCGGGGTCTAGGGGTAATGTCCCCCTAGTTTAAACGATTTATTATTCAGTTACATTCGCATAGACATAAATACAACAGACTGAAGCAACAACAAGCGAAGCTTATAGCGTGCTGAGTTAGAAAATGTACACAGCAATATTGGCGGAATTAAACGTGGAAAACTAATGTACGAAACAGAACCAAAAAATAATGAAAATGAAAGACTGGGTGGATGCAAGCTTGAATCAACACAGCTATACATTATTTTTTTATCATTAGGAAAAGATGCAATACACAAACATGAACATAAATAATATTACGCACATCACAAAGAGAGAGAGGGATGAGAGAGAGAGAGAGAGAGAGAGAGAGAGAGAGAGAGAGAGATGAGAGGGAGAGAGAGAGAGAGAGAGGGGGGGGGATGGTGGGGTGGGGGGGGGGGGGGGGGGGGGGGGGGGGGAGAGGGAGAGAGACCGACCCAAATTTTGCCATTCACAAGTCCCAGCCCTGTGCCGTTGATATACATGCATAAGTATACACATCGCACAAGCTTATATATTGCACATGTTTTTTTATTTATTATATTACAATCTAAATTATCTTATTAACTTATAATCTGTTGCTGGTAGCAATAAATTGCTGAACAGTTTTAAAAATAGCTACATTTTGTGCATTTGTTAGACTGTGGTCTCCAAATAGAAGCGTATGGGTGTTAATTTTGTTAACATTTAGAATTGTGTTTATTCTCACATGATGAAAGTTTTTACAGTGTAACAAATAGTGGTCTGCATTTTCTATGGAGTAACCGCACGCGCATTTGGGGTCAGCTAGTAGATGCCTTGTGTACAGATCGTGGTTAATATTGCTTATTCCTAGACGTAATCTGCAGTGGTTTACTTGGTCTTGTCTGGAACCAGTGTAGTAGTAAGAAGGCACACTAACATGTAATGTACCCCTGTAGCTGAAGCAAAAATTGATTGATGAAGGTATTTTAGTTTGCTTTTTCCACAATTTATACAAATGCTTATTTTAAAGTGTTTGGAAGATACAGTCAACACACAAAGATGTTGTTTGACAATTTAACCCCCCCCCCCCAGTAAATTCCTTTTCTGGTAAAAATCAAGAACAGGAAATCCTTGTATACCAGGAAGGAAAAGTTGCACCCATTTAGCAATAAAACATTCATTATCTCTGTCCCTCTGTTTCTATCTTTGTCTCTGTCTCCGTCTCCGTCTCCGTCTCTGTCTCTCTCTCTCTCTTCTCTCCCTCTCTCTCTCTACTCTCTCTCTCTCTCTCTCTCTCTCTCTCTCTCTCTCTCTCTCTCTCTACTCTCTCTCTCTCTCTCTGTCTCTCTGTCTCTCTCTCTCTCTCTCTATCTATCTATCTCTCTCTCTCTCTCTCTCTCTCCTCCCTCTCTCCCTCTCTCCCTCTCTCTCTCTCTCTCTCGGTCTCTCTCTCTCTCTCTCTCTCTCTCTCTCGTCTCTCTCTCTCCCCTCTCTCTCTCTCTCTCTCTCTCTCGCTCTCCCTCTCTCTCTCTCTCTCTCTCTCCCCCCCCCTCCGTTTCTAAATTTTCACTTTATTTAATGTATCGTACAGAGGAGAGACGAACTGAAAGAGCTCGGCCAAGGTGTGTATTTCAACGAACCCGACGAGGACCTGGACGACTGGAAGACCCCTCCCCCTCTCCCCCCCACCCACTCCCCCCTCTCTCTCCCTCTCTCTCCCTCTCTCTCCCTCTCTCTCTCTCTCTCTCTCTCTCTCTCTCTCTCTCTCTCTCCCCCCTCCGTTTCTAAATTTTCACTTTATTTAATGTATCGTACAGAGGAGAGACGAACTGAAAGAGCTCGGCCAAGGTGTGTATTTCAACGAACCCGACGAGGACCTGGACGACTGGAAGACTCAGTTCTGGGGCAGCCAGGAAACCTACGATCGCCTCCTGGACATCAAGAAGGTGGGTTTAATTAGCCAGCCGTGTCCCCCGACCGAAGTCGGAGTGCGGCTGCTCTCGTGGCGGGGTAATAAAAAACGGTCACACACGAGTAAATTGTTCTCATCCATAGCCGATGCACATGTACCATAGCGTTCAAGTGCTTCAGGTCGTTGGGATGATCCCTGGAGTCTTTTAGCCAGGCTAAGCCCCCGTGGCGGGGTAATAAAAAACGGTCACACACGTAATGTTCTCATCCACAGCTGATGCACATGTACCATAGTGTTCAAGTGCTTCCGGTCGTTGGGATGATCCCTGGAGTCTTTTAGCCAGGGTAAGCCAACAAAGTAAGTTAACAACAAGCAGCCGTGAAGCGAAAACTTGTTAATGTTTTCAGTGGTGTATGTCAGTCTGTCTGTCAGTCTGTCCGTCTGTCTGTCTGTATGTATGTATGTATGCTACCACGATAGCGTTTGAACAGGAAGGGACCTACAGGACCCCCCACAATATTGCACCGCGGATATTATAGGTAGTTAGGATATCTAGGCCAAGTTTAAAAAATGAAAGGTCAGTCATGGGTCGAAGGTCAACGTCACTGGAACCGAAAATGCTGCAGCGCGGGCTGGTTGATCTGGTAGTTTTCACGCTCCGGTTCGAAGCTATGTTCAGTTATTGACACTCAGTCATAGGTCAAAGGTCAAGGTCACTGGAACCGAAAATGCTGCAGCACGGGCTGGTTGATCTGGTAGTTTTCACGCTCCGGTTCAAAGCTATGTTCAGTTATTGACGCTCCCGTGCTACACATAATTATATAATGCGTAACTGTGTCATTATTTGCATTTTCTTCGTCGATCGCTCAGACAGTTTCCTGTCAATTATGAGCGCAGATGCGTCATGCTGCCGTTATGCGCCTAACTAAGAAACGGTTAGGCCCAGCAAGTCCGACTTTGGCTGGAGGAGGAAATCTTTTCTAAAGTGTTTCTTGAAAAAAAAGTCAGGAGGAGACTGGATCAGTAAGGCAGAAAGATAGTAGATGACAGTAAGCAAAGGGAAAAGGCAGAGTCAAAGAGAGCGACGGATTAGAGGAAGTTACAAGCACAGAACTTCCAGAAGGTGGGGGAACTATTTATACAAAAAGACCCCCAGTATCCCAACAGGCGGAGGGGGGGGGGGGGGGGGGGGGGGGAGGGGGGTTTGCATTTTTGCAATGAGCCTTTATACCGGACATTATCTGCCCCTGTCTCGTGCCCTTAGATGCGAACGCCACCTACTTCAGATTATCGCCCTTTAGCCCGTCATGAAGTAGTAGTAGTAGTAGCAAAGACTGTATAGGGGAAGATAAGCATCCGGTCTCTTTTCCCTATATGAGTAGTGAGGACAGAAACACTGGTTATGTCCCTTTTAAACAGTACACATTTTACACATCGATAGGCCAGTTGAATTCTCCGTTCAAGTTCCAGTCTGAGTTTTTGGATAGCCTCCACTGTGAAACGTGTACTGTCGCCACTAACGATAACTCTATCAGCCAGGTTCGCCGAGCTCTTAAGTAATCCATCTGACCCTTTTAGAATATCTTTGGTGGTAGTAGTATGACAGTTATCTGCCCCTGACTGCTTGTTTGTTGAGGCCCCTTGGCCTCAATGTTGTTGAATTCTCTTTAACCCTTTCACCGCCAGCCATATTTCAGCCAAAATGTTCCATTAAATTTACCTGGGTAGAGAACATAATCCATCTGCAGTATTGGGGATTATTCTGTGACATATATAAAATAAGGTCTACCCTTACTTCCCAAAACTAAGACAATAGGGTCTTTGGATAATAGACCCCAATTTGATGCCTTTAGTGACATAGGTGTTAAATCACTGTGGTGCTAAAATGCGACTTTGGCGGTGAAAGGGTTAAAAAGAAAGAAAAAAAGGCCTGCTTGAATAAAGATGTTTGAATACCCCCCACCCCCCTTCCCACCCACCCCACCCCACCACCACCACCACCACCACCCCCAAAAACAGGCCTGGGACCCGGACAATTTCTTCTGGTGTCACAACTGCGTCGGTTCCGACCTCGTGTCCAACGTCACGACCGATGATGACCTGGTGGTCACCCCTCCTCCTACGCCTGACCGTACTACCGTGTTGACGTGTGCCTCCGCAGCTGCTGCGCCGCGAAAGAGTCCCTACTACTACTACTCTGGTTTGCTGATGGTCTGGTGGCTGTGTGTGGTGGTAGGGGTGATGAGGATGAGGGTTGGGGGGTGATTGTTATTTTTATTTAAAAATGTAAAGAGGGTGTGTAAAAATGGTGACTCGTTTCAATGCTTACAATTTCTCCCTTGTTGCAGGATAAAACAAGCGCGAAATCGCCATAGTTTGTGGCACGCGGTCTATTTTTCCCACTCCAATCATGAGTCACCTCCCCTGGCTTTTCAATAATTTTAATCTGTAAACCAGAATGTTATCTCTGCACCATTTCGTAACTTTTTATATCTTTTGGAAAACATTTAAAACGATTTATCCTACTTATACTCATCAAAAGACGCACCGCATACTCGTCGTGTCTGTTGTAGTGTCTGTATTACGTATGTTTATTATTTTGTACGCTTTTAAAATACATCATTTTAAAGAGTGGCCTCAATTAATTTTGAAGTGTAGCCTCGATCGCTTACTTGTAGTGGTGCCATAGCCGATGAGGTTGAACCGAGGCGTGGTTACCGCTACACCTTATCTGTATTAATTTAAAAAATCGGGACTTTACTGGTTTCGTACTGCCTCCGGGCATTGCCTCCAGTATTGTTCCCAACATATTTGTATTTACAAATGTCCCATATGTGTCTGATTCAGACCGAGAGGACGTAAAACACCATTTTCGCCGTGTAGCCTCGATTTGAAGTGCGACATTTTGTCAAAATGTGCGGCAATTTTGGACAGACAGACCGACCGACCGACAAAGTGAGTTATAGGTTTGTGGCTTGAGCCACAAACAAAAACACACTCTAGAAACGGGTAAAAAAACAAAACAAATAACATAAAAAAAACATTTAAAAAAACTTAATAGTCTTTACTTTTCCGTCTACTTCTTTTGAAGCCTTCTAGATTGTTACACAGAATTGTCATTTTTTAAATTATATATATCATGTAAATATGTACGTAAATGAGCAGATTTGATTGGGGGCGTTATTCTATCATTTCTTCTTCGATCGCTCAAACAGTTTCTTGTTGATTATGAGCGTAGATGCGTCATGCTGCCGTTATGCGCCTAAGTAAGAAATAGTTAGGCCCAGCAGGGTCCGACTTCGGCTGGAGGAGGAAATCTTTTTGAAAGGGTTTCGTGAGAAAAAAAAAGGCAGGAGAATGGACCGGTAAGGCAGAAAGATAGTAGATGACAGTAAGCAAAGAGTGACGGATGAGAGAAAGTTACATGCACAGAACTTCCAGAAGATGGGGGAACTATTTATACAAAAGACCCCCCCGGTATCCCCACATTTCATGCTAAAGCTTTTTTTTTAATTTTTATTCCTTATACTTTTTTTAAAACAAATTATGCGTCTCCTTTACAAATAGTTTACTTTTTTGTTCGTTTACTTTAAAATTATTATCCAATCTGTATAGTTAAAAGTTCGGGACATTCCTGGTGTTGCACTGCCTCCGGGCATTGCCTCCCAGGATCGTTCCCACCATCTTTATATCTAGTAATGTTCCATTAGGGGAAGACGGGGTAAAAAGCGCATGGGCGGGTAAGAAGCCCACCCCGATTATCTCATGAAATGAAGCAAATTTCAGTCTCATTTTGCCCATGAGACGAGCGTTAATGTCTAGCATTCGTCTCATGGGCAAATTTAACTGAAATTTTCTTTATTTCATGAGATAATTGGGGTGGGCTTCTTACCCGCCCATGCGCTTTTTACCCCGTCTTCCCCTATGTGTCTGTTCCATACCGGAGCTCGTTAAGCAGAATTTTGTTCATCGTTTACTTTATACACAGTGGAACCTCCCTTATAAGACCTCCCAATTATAAGTGGAACCCTCCCACATAAGACCTGCTTCTCTGGAGACATTGCCCTTCTTTTGTAAGTATTAAAATGACCTCCAGTTTTAAAGACACACTGACCCACCACGATTAAGTCCCTTGGTTTTTTTTTTCTGGGTATGGGCTGTGACCCACATACAAATGCCCCCAACTTCAAATTGAGGCTGCTCTTTAAAATAAAATGTTTCGTTTTCAATTTGGGGGCATTTGTATGGAAGTCAAACCTGGTCAAAACAAGATTTCTTACCAGCTATAAGAGGAAAAAACACATGAAACCCGTGATTTTGGCACGTGATCTGGTGGGGCTTTATAAGACCCCTCCCTTAGAAGACCTCATTTTGGATGATTTTTGAAGGTCTTATAAGGGAGGTTCCACTGTATATCAGTTGTTCTTGTTTTATAATCGGAAGGAGGAGGGGGGGGTGTTCTGTGGGAAGCGGGGGGGGGGGGGGGGGGAGTGGTAGGTTTGTGAATGACTGGAGGTGATGAGGGAAGAGGTGGGGCTTGTATGATAACAATTTGTTGTTGTTGTTTTAAAAATTAAAAGTCAAACATTTGCAGTCATCGTTTTGTTTATTCCTATTTTTTTTATATTTTTCTTTAAATCGATCTTCATAATTGTTATGAAAGTAATGATTTTCTTCATTTAACAAGGGTTTGCGATTTGGTTGATTTGTTTGCTTGGCTGGGTGGGTTTCATTTTGTTTGTGTCTTTGTTTTTATTACGCAGAGATGAACACAAATAAAATAAACGATATTACGATGACGCGTGTGTGTGTGCGTGCGCGCGCGCGTT
>CM065711.1:17658241-17677429 GCA_017654935.2 Phymorhynchus buccinoides
CCTTTGTATGAGTAAAAAAATGTTCGTCTTGGGACAGGTACTGACAGGATAATCTTTTACAAACACATCGTTCCTCGTGACACCAACTAAAAAAACTTAATCTGTCTCCGCGAAGCACCGTCTTCCCCTCCGAGGTCACAAACTCGGTTGCACCTCCTCCCCAAACGTTCTCCACCCAAACGTTTACAAATCCGTTGGTGCCCTTGGCACCAACACTCAACCAGCGGCTCCCTCAGAAGTGCGAGGCTGGTCTCCCTTCCTCTCTCTGGCTCCACAGGTCGAAGGTCCACCCAACAAGAAGGGTTTACAGGGGGGACTGGGCCACACACCCTGCAAAGGAACTGAAAAGGCTGTCAATATTCTAGCCCTACGTGAATTAGCTTCGCGGACAGAATTTTCCGTGATCAGTTTCGGTGTTAGTGTGTTTAACCATGTACAGGCCTTTACAAAACTTAGAACTTTAGACAAACACACCAGCACTGAAACTGTAACTTTCTCTCAAAAAGAGTATACAATTTTTAAGACACCATAATGTCTTTGCAAATGTAAATTAAAAAAAACCTACAATTTTGAAAACCCTGCAAAATTTAGAAACCCAATTTAAACTTTATTAAAGAAATACAACTTTTGAAATAAGTAAACTTCTTTAAATCCTAGCAATTTAGAAAACAACAACCCAAAAATTTACTTTACCCGGACTTCCTAAAAACCCGTTTAAAAAAACGACTGATTAAAAGGGCGCAGCCTTCTAGCTCAACATCGCCAGACACAGTGCTGTGCACAACCAGACAGTGTCCTATTTGGCTGCTGGCTGTGTGAGTAGTCGAGCGAGTTACCCAATAAGTTTATGAAATTCACGTGCTACACGTGTTATAAAAAAAAAACAGCTCTACAAAACTTGGTTTCACCAAGGGTAAAGTATATCTCCGACAAGAAGTTACTTTTTAAATTTGCAACTTGCATTTTAGTTTTACAACATAATATATTTACCAAATTTTATACATTAATAAATTGACATATATCGTCAATTTCCGGAATTAATGCCTTCCTGACAATCTCCCCCCCCCCCATATTGCTCCCCGGACCATCTTCCCCCCCCCCCCACACACACCAACCATTATACACGCACAGAATTTATTCTTTTTCAATCTCGTTCTCCGTCCTGTCAGTACTTTTTTGTTTATTTAATGCGTGAACGAGTGTTAGTGCTGTCACTTCGATGAGATAATAGTACACACGCACACTGACCGCACAGCGCACGCGCACTACTCACACCCACAACCGCACACACATTCACACACACACTCAACACACACAACACACACACACCGCACGGCACACACGCACTCACTCACGCGCGCGCAGACACACATGCCAAATATAGCCTACTATAACCATAATATACTTGTACATATTGTGAAGGATAGAAAGACTTTGGGTCGTACGGACCCGTAAGCAACACCGTACAGATTGCCAAGGTATGATAGAATCATTATACGACGGTTACACAGTGTAACCGACCGTTACTTTATAGAGAAATTTCATTACAGCGTATGCATGCTAGGAATAGTTCTTTAGAGCGTATACATGCTGTGGTACGTACCATAAAACCATGCGTAGCGACCGTTACGCCGTAGGGTGTTCTATATCGCCCGTCCCTATACGCCCGTCAAGCAACTACTGTCCATATTGCCCCTAATGGAAATGTGTCGTTGTAACGACCGTATGATATAGGATAGTTTGCTTGCGATGGCACGTGCATATAAGGTTGATACATGTGTGACACAAGGCGTACGATCGGTACTAATATAGAACACACACACACACACACAACACACACACACACACACACACACACACCACAACACCACACGCGCGCGGCGCGCGCGCCGCGCCGCGCATCACGCCCCCAGCACACACACCGCCGCACCACGCACCCGTACACACACCACACACGTACACCCCACACACTCGCTCTCTCTCTCTCGCTCTCTCCTGTTTGTCTGTTCTGTCTGTCTCTCTCTCCCCCCCCACCACACAACAGCATACTCTGTTCTCTCTCTTTCATGCTCTCCTCTTCTCTCACGCTCTCTCTCTCTCTCTCACATGCTCTCTCTCTCTCTCTCCTCTCTCTCCCTCTCGCTCCGGTCTCTCTCTCCTCTTCTCTCTCTCTCTCTGTTTGTCTGTCTCTCTCTCCCCCACACACAAAACCGCACTCACGTTCTCTCTCTCTCGCTTTCTCTCTTATGCTCTCCCCTCACGCTCTCTCCTTCTCTCTCTCTCTCTGTTCTCCTCTCTTCCTCTCGTCTCTCTCTGCTCTCTCTCATCCTCTCACAACACACACATCAACACAGCACAAAATCGGCCCTCGGCGCGCGCATTGCGCCTCTCTCTCTCTCTCTCTCTCGTCTCCTCTCTCTCTCTCTCTCTCTCCTCTCTCTCTCTCTCTCTCTGTCACACTACCACACACATAAAAACAACACCACGCGGGCGCGCGCGCGTGGCACACACACACATAAACACCAAATCACTCAAAACGCACACACGCCACACCTGGGAGCCTCAAACCACAACACGCCCGACACACACACCACACACACACACCCACCACCACACACACACACACACACACTACACATATCACACACACACACAGAGAACAGACAAGTAGAATAACATTAATGATGCCATTTGGATACAGAAACCCACTGATTCAGACAGACGGTATTTACCGAAAAAGAAAGAACATAAAAGTGGGATAAAAAAAGTACAAACTGTCCTTTAAAAATGAAAATAACCACACACAAATCCAACGTCCGTGACAAAACCTATGGCTCCACCCCCCCCCCCCCCCCCTGCGTGCGCAGCACTCGGGGGCCCTTACCACGGAAGTGTCGTCCATCTTAGTCAGATTTGTGTGCAAACCGCATCGATCTGGCATTGTTCAAAGTTAATGACTGATGGCGGTCTCCCATAATATGCACCTCCTTTGTGGCCGATGTGACGACAACGTGGTGTACCTAGCCATAGGGAAAAAAGCATAGGAAGTAAAACGGAAAGCGTACCATGTATACGCGGTAGACTAATGTAGTTAGCATCGGTCTATTTCTTTTTTGTTGTTTCAGACTAGGACTGCCAATAGCAGATAGGGGAAGCTGCTATTCGGCAGCTGGGCAACATTTTGTTTTACGCGGAAGCTTGCCCCGGGGTACATTCCCACTCTCTCGCCCAAAGCATTCGAGTACAGATGGTGTTGGGAAGGTCCCCAAGGATGCTTCATCACGCGCCACCGACAGCACACCACCGCACCACACCCACACACACATACAATATAGATTATATATATATATATTAAGCAACTATATATTATGAGGCACGTTTATGTGTGGTTGTTTTTTTCTTCTTCAATTCTTTACGTTTATCTCTACTTCGAAGAAGAAAGCGTATCAGTCTACCTGATCCGCACACCCCTCTCTATCATTCCTCTCACCGGGAGTATGTTGGTTTTAGCTACGATTTATCGACCTCCCTTGTTGACTCCTTCACTCGATCCACCCAACATGGCATCCCATCTCTTCTACTCTCTTCGAGGATTGTAGTTTTATAACGCTTATTATTTTGTTTATTTTAACACAAGATTTTTTACCTTCTTTTGGAATAAGTGCATGGGTTTTCTTTTATTGTGGACTTTTCAATCTGTGCAAGAGGACACCTTTCTCCTGTAGAAATCTTCATTGGGAAAAAAAGTGAAACAGCACATATTTTCTTTTAATTCATTTCAGACACCAGAAACAAATCGTAAAAGTTACATTAAGTTATTCAGTTTCGTTCTTAGGTTCAAAACTTAATTTGGACATAAAAAAGTTTTATTAGAAGCAAACTATATATATATATATCAGAGAAAGTTTTAATGGTGTGGTTGTTTTTTTCTTCTTCAATTCTTGTACGTTTATATCATACTTCGAAGAAGGAAAGCGATAAGTCTACCTGATCCGGCACACCTCTCTCTTCCTCCTCACCGGGAGTATGTTGTGTTTACTAACGATCTATATGACCTCCCTTATTGAATCCTTCACTGGATCACCAACATGGCATCCATCTCTCTACTCTCGAGGAGGGATGTAATTTTATAACATTATTATTTTTGTTATTTACACAAGATTTTTACCATTTCTTTTTGAATTAAGTGCTGGTTTGCTTTATTGTGACTTTCATCGGGGTGCCAAGAGACATACCGTTCTCCCTGTAAAAGAAAGTCTTCTAGCTCAGTTTTGAATGTTTCACTGTGACATTCTTTGCAGGCACGATATGCAGACTGAAGAGTCTTTCTCAAAACACAGCTGTCTTTTGCATCGGCATTGTCTTCTCCCCCATTGGGAGAAAAAGTATCACAACATTATTTTCTTTTATTCTTTTTGAGAGTGAGAGAGGGAGTGTTCCCCAGACAAAAAAAAAACCAAAGGGAAAAAAAAACAATCGTAAGTTAAATTAATGTATTCAGTTTCTTTCTAGGTTCACAAACTTAATATTGGACAGCAAAAAAGGTTTATTAGACAAACTACTAATCATATAAGAGGAAAGTTTAATGGTGTGTTGTTTTTTCTTTAATTTCAAACCTAATGGACATGACTAGGGAGTGGCTAACTACTGAATGGTATCCAAATTATGGATAAAAATTAGCATGAGATAAAATCTCTGAATTCAGTAGTTAGCCCTCCCTAGTCATGTCTATTAGGTTTTGAATTAAATTTCAGAACATATATTTTGTTCATTTTACTAAGATTTTCATAAGATTTCTACGATTTCTGGTTTAAAACTTTGTGCTGGTTTGCTTTTATTGATGATTTTGATTTGATGCAAAGAGGATACCATCTCTTGTAGAATGATCTTTTTTTGCTCGGGTTTGGCATCCACTGGACGTCAATTGCAGGCCGATCATGCAAACTGATGATAACGCTTCTCTAGGTCGAACCAGCTGTCTTTGCATAAGGCATGTCCTCCCCCATTCGAGGAAAAGTAATCAGACAATTTTATAATAATTTTTAATTTTTATTTTTTAATTTTTTAATATTTATTTTTTTGTTTTGAACACGGGAACATACCCAAATTAACGTTAACTGTTTTTGTTTCTGAGGTCACAATAAGACAATGGACCCGAAAGCTTTATCAAAGCAAACTATGCTGCATTTTCAATGCTAATCTTTTCAGTCCTTCGAGTAGGGGTAACGGAGTTAGGCTATTCACTGAGATTTTTCTTTCATGCTGATATTATACTAACGATGTCTATTTACTCCCTTTGAATCCTTTCCTGTCCACCAACATGCATCCCATCTCTTCTACTCTCTTCTAGGGATTGTCTTTAGAACATTATACTTTTGTTATTTTACCAGATTGTTACCATTTCTTTTGAATTAAGTCTGGTTTGCTTTTATTGTGGACTTTCATCTGGTGCAAAAGGACAACCTTTCTCTTGTAAAGTCTTCTAGCATCTTTTGATGTCCTCTGTGAACATTTTTTTGCAGGCCGATATGCAGACTGAAAAGTCTTCTCACAGACGAAACAGCTGTCTTTGCATAAGGCACTTTCCCTCCCCCATTGGGATAAAAAGTAATCAGCACATATTTTCTTTTTTTCTTTTCAGAACACAGAATAAAGTGTAAAGTTAAAATTAAAGTTATTCATTTTCTTTCTTAGGCTCACAAACTTAAATAGTGGACACAAAACAAGTTTTTTTCAAGCAAACTATATTAATATAAGAAGAAAGTTTAATGGTGTTGTTGTTTTTTCCTCTCTTTTTCCAAAAACAAAAAAACAAAATTTCTGTACGTTATATATACCCCTTGGAATACAGGAAAGCGTCTATCAGTCTGCGCGATCCAAGGGGCACACTTTGCTCTTACATCTCTTGGACTCACGCTGGAGTATGTATGGTGTTTAGTACGAAATTTTCTATGACCTCCCCTTATTGAATCCTATTCACATAGATCCAACCAACATGGCATCCCATCTCTTCTACTCTCTTCGAGGGATTGTAATTTTAGAACATTACTATGTTTGTTATTTTACATATGATTGTTTACCATTTCTTTTGAATTAAGTGCTGGTTGGCTTTTATTGTGGGACTTTCAATCTGGTGCAAAGAGGACAACTTTCTCTTTGTAGAAGGTCTTCTAGCTCATTTTGGAATGTTCACTGTGGACTTTTTTGCAGGCCGATATGCAACTTGAAGAGTCTTTTCTCAAAGGACGAAACAGCTGTCCCCTTTGCATAGTGCATTGTCTATCTCCCCCATTGGGGAGAGAAGTAATCAGCACATTATTTTCTTTATTCTTTTCAGACACAGATAAAGTGGAAGTTAAAATTAAAGTTTTCAGTTTCTTTCTAGGCTCACCAACTTAAATATGGACACAAACAAGTTTTTTTTCAGCAAACTATATATATATAAGATGAAAGTTTTAATGGTGTGGTTGTTTTTCTTCTTCATTCTTGTACTTTATTATATATATATATATATATATATATATATATATATACATCCACACCCGCACACACGACCCACACAGCGTACGCGCACGCCCCCGCGCGCGCGCACACGCACACACATACACCACACACACACCCCCACACACACACACGCGCGCGCGCGCTCTCTTACACATAAATACAGACAAAGCAATGTCAATATGTCAAGACCTAAAGTATCTTATACTCATAACAAAACAAACAAACGAAACTCCACAGAGGAGTAGAGAGAGAGAGAGAGAGAGAGAGAGAGAGAGGAACGAAACGAAAGTTATTTCACCAGGGAACTGAATAGCATGACAGCTGTTTTCCCACTCCGCCCTGGGAAATAATGAAGAGAGAGAGAGAGGGAAGACAGAGAGTGAGAGAGAAGAGAGAGAGAGAGAGAGTAGAGAAGACAGAGAGAGACAGATGACAGAGACAGATATAAACACATAGGTTATCGCCAGTCTTAAAATCCCACCCACCCCCACCTCGCCCATCTTTTTTGGTTTTTAACGAACCGTATACCCACGAGTAGAAATAAGCTGGACAGATTACAAGAGATTGAAACCAACGTCTTTTCGACACACGAGGATCACACGATTTACTGATATATTTCTCTCTATTATAGACAATAAAACATTTATTCCAAGACAACAAGCATTTTTGGTTCTTTTAGTTATTTAATGTCCTAACGTTTCGGCGTCCTGCCTTATTTCCTAGGACATATGACCAAAGGGTGAATCGTCCATATTCTACAATTCACGTACAAAAATTAACGTTCCAGCAAGCGTTAGTATGATTATGCAGTATGTGTATGTAGGGTAACAAATGACTTAACGATTTGGGCAATCACACAAATCAACCCCCCCCCCCCATCTCTCTCTCTCATCTCTCTGATCTCTACCTCTCTCTCTCCTCTCTCTATCATCTCTTCTCTCTCTCTCTCTACACCCTCCTCTGGAATTTTAAGACTATCTTCAGCTGCCAACTTAACTTACAATATAGCTCCTTTGTGTTTTAACAGACACCACTAGTCTATGCTCACGTATACTCAGGTCTGCACGCAAATACACACGCTAATGACCAACATATTCGCCCATTTGACACATTAGCGCATCACGTAGACAGCACGCCTCTTCCATTACACCACACATATATTTAGGCTACGCCTAGTACGACTCCATTTAAAGCTAATGCCTAAAATTATGTTTCCAGTACTGTAGGCCAGATTACAACTCATGCATGGCCATTCCCTATACACAACATCTCCGATCATAAACAATACATCGATTACACATTGCATGAATAGCATACCACCATTACACACATGCACACACATATGCACACACGCACACATATGACAAACACAGCCGCGACTCACGCGCACGCACGCACGCACAGCACACTGTGCACACACACACACACACACCACCCACACACAGCATCACCACACACACCTAGGCATGCACATACACATATCCGTACACAACACCATTGTCTAATGCACGATTTCATTATTTGTGTCTATTACATTGGCAAACAAGGTTCTCTGTCTCTTGTCAAAGTTCGTTATTGTGCCTTTTAATGTACTAAACGATTGGTTAGTCCCATGAAGACGTAAACCAGTGGCCTGCCCTAACAGTTTTCCCTTCTGGGCACTGTTGAGGTTTTTGACCGCCTCAATGGAAGTGAACATGTGCAGGCGATAGGTCCGCTGGGTGGGGATGGCATCACGTGCGGTCAACCTGCAAGGGTGACCGCCCATTCTTTTTGCGTGCTCGTGGTGGTTGCCGACCTCTTGCGCAAGAGTGTTCAGTGACCCCATGTAACCAGGCAGCGGTTGACTTGCACTTCAGTCACTTGATTGAAGGTTCGCGTCGCGTACACGTGATGTGCTGGCGGATTCTCCAACGCCTGTTGTCCCTGGGCAAACGTGAAGCCGCAGGCTTGTTCTAGTGCTTACACGTTCACTTTTGCTACAGGAGAAGATCCTGGTCTTTGGTGAGGCCCTTCTGCACTAAAATCTTAGTCACTGACGGGTTGTAGATTTCAACCCAAGTTTTGTCTTCTTCTGTGCCTCCCCACTACATATACCTTATATAATAGTTGAAGAAAAATCTCATGATACCAGCTCTTCCGTACCCCTACTCTGAAGGACCTGAGAATTAGACTTGCACACGAAAGTTTTATCAAAGCAAACTAATATATTATTATATATATGTTAATAAAACGTACCAATTGAAGAAAAGAAACAACCACACAATTAAGCTTCCCTCTTTATATATTGTTTTGCTTTAATAAACCTTTATTTGATCCCAAATGTAGATTTTGTGACCTAAAAGAACTCAAATACTTTATTTAACTTTACGATTTGTTCTGTGTTCTGAAACAGAATAAAGAAAATGTCTGATTTCCTTTTTTTTCCCTAAAAGTGGGGGAGATAGACACTGCCTTGCAAAGACGGCTGTTTGCGTCTTTGAGAAAGACTCTTCAGTCTGCATACGGCCCTGCCAAGGAATTTGCCACATGTACATTCAAACTGAGCTAGAAACTTTCTCCATAGAAAGGTTGTTCTCTTTGGCACCAGATTGAAGTTCCCCAATTAAAGCAAACCAGCACTTAATGATCAAAAAAGAATGGTAAAAATCTGTGTAAAATAACAAAATATATTGTCTAAATTACATCCTCGAAGAGAGTAGAAGAGTGGGATGCCAAGTTTGGTAGATCCAGTGAAGATTCAATAGGGAGAGTCAATAAATCGTAGTAACACCTAACATACTCCCCAGTGAGGAGTGAAGTAGAGAGGTTGTGCCATGGATCAGTAGACCGATGCGCTTTCCTTTCCTTCGAATATGATATAAACGTAGAAGAATTGAAAGGAAGACACAACAACCACACCATTAAGCTTTCCTCTTATATTAGTTTGCTTTAAATGAAACTTTATTTGAGTACTGTTGGATTGCGTGAAAATAGAAGACAATGAATACTGTATTGTTAAGGTAAGATTGTGTATGTGGATGGAAAGATAAAGAAAATAATGTGGGATGGTGATTTTGAAGTTCTCCAGGGGGGAGGATGAAGATGAAAGACAAGATGGGTCAGGCTGGGGGAGAGAGCGTCAGTATGCATAGCGGCATGCAAGATGTCCAACGGAATTCAACTGAGCTAGAAGAAGTTCTAACAGGAGAAAGTGGGTCCTCTTGCACCAGATTTAAAGTCCACAATCCCTCGAAGGAAGGTAGAGAAGGGATGGCCATGGTTCCTCTGTCTTTTTCCTCCACGTCCGTTCTGTATATCTGTCTCAACCCCCATATCATCCTCCCCCCTCTCTCCCCCCCTCTCTCGGTTGTCCCTCTCTGTATTAGCCTCTCTCTCTCTCTCTCTCTTCCTCTCCTCTGCCCTCTCTCTCTCTCGTCCTCTCTCTCTCTCTCTGTACTGTCCTTCTGTCTATCTATATGTATCTGCTTCTTCTTATTCTCTTTCTCGGTCGTGTTCTCCTTCCTTTCGTCTATCTTCTCGCCCCCACCCCCTCGCTCTTCTCTCATCTCTCGCCCCTCTCGCCCCCCCTCTCTCTGTGTCTCTGTATTTCCATCTCTCTATCTCTCCTCTCTCCTCTCTCTCTCTCTCTCTCTCTCGCTCTCCTCCTCTCTCTCTCTGTCTGCTTCCCACTCCTCTCTCTTCTCTCTCTCTCTCTCTCTTCTCTCGCTTATCTCCTCTCTCTCCGTCCTCTCGTCTCTCTCCTCTGTCTGCTTACCCACCCTGCCTCTCTCTCTCGCTCTCTCTCTCTCTCTCCTTCTCCTTTTCATCTCTCTCGTCTGCTTACCCAGTCTGCCCCCCCCCCCCTCTCTCTCTCTCGTCTCGCTCTGTTTGTCTCTCTCTGTCTGCTTACCCAACTGCCCCCTCTCTCGCTCTCGCTCTCTCGTCTCTCCCCTCTCTCTTCTCTCTCTCTCTTTTTGTGCGTGTCTATGGTCTATGTGTCTGTGTAACCAACTTTGGTCTGTAATGTACGGATATCACGCGCATGGTGCGCGCCCATGCTATTATGTTTTTCAGTGTCGTGCGTGTGTGCGTCCTGTCTTAGCCGTCCGTCCGTCCTCCGTCCGTCCGTTTGTTCGTTTGTCATTTCCCCTTCCTTTTTCCAAAGGGAGACAACTGCAGACGATCTTATTTTAAACCGAGAATCTTGGCTTAGCAAGAACGGGACTGGAAGTGGGGCGAACCCTTTTTACTGAGAACAGACGTCCTCTCCGTTGAGTAGAGATAGAGAGAGAGAGATGGAGAGAGAGATATATAGAGTGAGAGAGTAGAGAGAGAGAGAGAGAGAGAGAGATGAGAGAGCGAGAGAGAGAGAGAGCAGAGAGAGAGAACGACGAACGAACGAACGAATCCTTTTTATGTTGGAACGAATAGCCTATCAACACACTTCTTTTCATCTTGCCAACGTTAAGAAATATTATGTCAGAAAAACGAAAAAATACAATAACAAAGTTTCCATTATGAAGACACAACGCATGATAATTACAAATTATCGCACACACCCAATACATACACACCAGACCGACAGACGAGACAGACACAACAACACACAGCTCGCACACACACCACACACCCAACACACACACGACGACACACACACACACATTATTGATATATATAACATACACACCCACATACACATATGCACACACATGCCACAGACCGCATGCACTCCTACCTTCACAAAACAATGAAAAAACACAATCACTTGCAATACAATTCCCTGTAGATAAAAATTGCCATAGTATTTTAACTGAATTTCAACAAGACCTGTCATTATATGACTTGTGATATATTTTGTTTGAAAGAATTGAGACTAAATGCCACGTTATCGTTACTTAGATTGAATTCCAAAGAGCACCACCTGAATACATTAACGGTTTTGAATATGTTTCAAGTGTGTAAGGGCAACATTATTTTATGAGTTGGCGTGATCATTTGTAACAAATTCATCGGACAGTGGAAGAGGGCCCGTCCCGATAGACTTTTCAAACATAAACGCTCTATGTTGTGTTTTATTTTAATTGAATGGTAAAATATACTAATTTTATGTAGTCGAATTGTTACTTAGATGATTTTAAGTCCCAATTTTTAGAGCTTCGTCTATAAACTCGAGAACGAGGTCTTAATATGTTTGCACTATCCCCATCCCAGAATGGTGTAACATAGCCTTATGTGAGCTCAATGAAAGAATGGAAAATATTTACGAGTGTAGTCAATAAAATGTTTGATGGTGGGGACAACTGGTATAAGCATTTTTTAGATAGGGATTTTGCAATCCTTGAAACATGCTCAACCAACGAAAGATTGTTGTCAATTACAACTCTCCAGAGACTTTGTTGGCTTATCCTACTTGTGCAATGTATTGCCATTAATTTGAGAGACTGTAATTTAATGAGGTTTGGGGACGCTCTTTGTCTCGTTGTTATGATCATAATTTTGTCTTTTGGGGATGCAAACTCATGTGATTAAATTCAGACTATTTACAAGTTCATCAACACTAGTTTTGTAAGTTGCAAACTTGTTCATAACGAGTGTGACTGGTGTATATGGATGGTCGTCGCGATAAATGCATCAGGGAACTCTGGATAGTGGTATGTCGGTTATAGTAATAGTAAACATAGGGTCCCGACAGAACCTTGCGGTATGCCATACTTAGTTTGTAGACAGGATGAGACCAGATCCGTTCGTATTCGCTACCTGTTTTCTATCACTTAAAAATGATGACATTAGTTGATTGTATCATTAGATAGACCATTACATTTTAAGTTTTCTGGAGGAGTGAGATGAATCTATTAGATCAGAAAGCCTTGGCAAAATCTACAATAGGACGCCTGTCAATTCACCACGTGGTTGTTAATATTGAGAGCCATTTGTCACGAGATGTAGCTGTTGGCATGATGGTTTAGGTCTAAAACCAGACTGGCATGGGTGAAATAGTTTAAAATCGTTCAATGGCCAAGATGTGTTTTTTTTACATGATTTTCTAAAGGTTTCATAATTATGACACAATTGAAGTTCGTCTGTGTTGGATGGATCAACGATCCCCTGGATTTAAAATATATGAGTCCTTTAGCAACTTTAAATGCCTTATGAAATTGGACTTTTTGATATACATAAATTATAACATAGTTAACTTTCCGAAATGAACAGGGATGCATGTTTTAAGATTTTACGTCAATGCCGCAGTCCGTGGTACTGGTTTGCTTCAGTGCTTAAGTGATGTTAAACCTCATAGTGTTGTAATCAGGGGTAGGTCTAACTTAGCTGATTTCTTTGTTTAACTTTCCTCTAAACACTTGAGGTCATTTTCTTGCAGAATTTGTCAGAATTGATAATGTACTAGCATATTGGAACATGAGTATTTATAGAGTGTCAGTAGATAAGTCTTTTAATAACAGCATTTTTGCATTTCCATTTCTATGCGTATATTTGGTTTATAGCTGACCAGATGGATTTTACTATCAGCTTTGGGGGAACTGAGTCTTTGAAATATGCTTTTAGATGCTCGTTTTATGTGGTAACTATTTCTTGTAGAGTCGAGCATCTTCTACTTTTTCCTTCTATCAAAAAGGAGAATCTCTTCATCCATAGCATGCTGTATATTTTTTTGTTAGCCGGTTGTTTTGGACTATCTTACTCGTTAGTTTATAAAGGGGGCGTGCTTAGCAATATACATTTAGAAACTATGAATAAAAACAAAATATTTCGAAGGCGCCGGCAGGTTGAATTGATACACATGCGAAATACATGCATGCTAAGGGTCTAACAGAACTAAATCATATCAATTTATTGAAAAGTTCCATATTTTCAAAAGTGTGACAATTTTTGGTGATTTAAACACCTTTTTTTAACCGTAAAACGACAGGAGATGGTCACTACAGTAGCAGGATGGGGACATATGGCTATAATGATCTGGACGGGAAAGCGAGAGAGGAGAGAGAAGAGATAGAGAGATAGAGAGAGAGAGAGAGAGAGAGAGAGCGAGAGAGAGAGAGATAAGGTTAGGGCGTCTCGAGAGAGAGCGGGATGGACGTTAGAGGCGGTGAGAGAGAGAGTAGAGAATTGTTGGAATGGTAGGGAGGGTCTAGATTTAGCACGAGAGTAGAGAGGGAGAGAGAGTGAAGAGAGAGAACTCTGAAACGCTTGAACATTTTTTTATTTCATTACTCGAAAGGTCTGCTGACAGGGGGGTAATAAACTGCCCTGTTCACTTCTAGAGATATGAACATTTTCTCAAAATGATATTAAACCTTAGTATATAACACATTCCTATCCAAATGAAGCCATACAATCCTATGAAACGTTTATGAACACACAAAGCAGTCAGTGAATCGAGAAAAGAATATAAAAAGTCATGGTTTACGTCTGGTGCAGATAAGTTTTCTCTCTCTCTCTCTCTCCTCTCTCTCTCTCTTCTCTCTCTCGGGATGGGGAGGTGAGCTGTTGCTCAGAGGTGGGCGTATAGTTTCGATTTGTGTGCGCGCTTCCTATCAATTAACGTTTAGTCAATGCTAATAATCGAAGGTGTTGTGACATTTCTAAGTCATTATAATTACAAGCTGATTCCATTCTCCATGAGTGATATAAAAACATTGTGCATACATCGACAACAAGGCCAGTTGTGGCCACAAACATTTTGCGTCTCCATACCTTTTTTCCTCCACCGTGTTTTTGGTCCCTCCATTGTTTACACCAACAGGGTGAGTGTTATACTGTGATTTCTCCGGACTTTGTGCCCCTTGGTACCTGCGGTACTCCTACATTCGTTTCGACTGCAGTGAAGATCAAAGTGATTCAAGCATGGACTATGTGTGACATAATTAGTCCCCGAGCCGAGTTCGGGGAGCTTTGCTTTTGTCTGGTCCGTCGTCCGTCGTCGCGGCGTGCCCTTCCGTCCCTGCTATTCGGTCCGTTTTTCTCAAAATATTCAGTCTATCATCATGAATTTGGTATAACTATTTGCCAAGATGCCAACTATCCACTGGTGTATTTAGTTTTACTTAAGGTCAAGTCGCGCCATTTACGGGGTTCAAACCCCGAACGACACATAATCGCTAATATCTCGCGAAAGTTTTTTGCATGTATTTTAATGCCGTTTTTTTCACAACATTTCTTGATGAAGGTTCTATAACACGTTGTCATGAATTTTTCCTGTGCGTTGCGTGTGCGCATGAATTCGCGCGCGCTCAATCACGGTCCGAACCCAAAGCTATATATAAAAACCTATTCATTACGTGACGTTTCATATGCGTGTTTTGTATGTAGTTTTACGTGCTGTTTTTGATTTTTTTGGGGTGATTGTACTAGCGACACTTCCGATTTTCGGAGTAATGCTCGAGATGCTGCCGAGGGACTTTGCAGCCCGCCCGGCGTTGCACTTGTATGTCTTTACTTGTCGTTTTGCAATCGCCCTCGGTGTGTGTCTGTTCCGATGAGTGCAGTGTGTGTGTGCTGTTTTACTGAGGGGGGGGCTGTTAATAATGGATGAACAAGCGCCCAGGCTGAGGCCCCCTTAAGATTATATTCAAACAGGCGAGAATGCGCAAAGTTTTGTGCACGCGGTCTATTTTTCCACTCCACTCATGAGTAACCGCCCCTGGCTTTTCATAAATTTTACTCGTAACCAGATAGTTTATCTCTGCACCATTTCGTACCTTTTTATATATCTTTTGGAAAACATTTAAAACTAGTTACCTACTTATGCTCTCGAAAGAACACCGCATACTCGGTCTTTCCTGTTGCAGTGACTATTGACTGTATTTTTATTATTTGTTAACGCTTTAAAATACTCTTTTAAATAGCAGCCTCAATTTGAGAGTACGAAAATTTGTAGACCATCGTTGAAGTGCCATAATTTTGGACCGCCGACAGACCGACCCGCGACCGACCGACTGACTGACGCGCCAAAGTGAGTTTTATGTATTTTGTGGCCTTGTGCCACACAAAAAGATTCTTTTGCAAACAGTACGAACTGTGTCGTTGTGGAGAAACAGCTTAATCTACCAATACTCGGCGATTGTAAAATGAAGACTTAATGTGGACTATCGGTTTCGACCGACAGATAACCTCTGACATCATCCCCTCCCTTGCTGACTGCCCCCCCCCCCCCCCCTTCACCCGAGTAAAACTGTTTATTCGTATTTACTTGGAGAGTGAAAGCATCACTGTAACTCTTTATTTCAAACTACAGTCACAGGGCACTCTTCTCTGTCAGGGAAATGATTGTCCTTCGTGGGATCGTGAGGAATGTGAAACGTTGAAACATTTTGTTGAATCATTCCTGTTCAAATCAAGATGTGACGGAGCTATCAAATGAACTCATTGAAACCCCCCTTACCTTCATCCGGACCTGTCCTGAAGATGTGTCCCTCCGGCCCCCGGACAGTCTGACTTTGCCTACCTTTTCTCCTTGTCAGGCACTACCCCCCCCTGAGCCTGACTCCAGCCTCCTGCGGTGTGAAGAGGGGGCAAAGCAAAATTTTGTCGTCCCCCCACCCCCACCCCTGCTGGTACGAGGCCTGTCATCGACGAGGACGATGAGGACACCGAACGCAAAAATGTCACTAACCCCTCTTCACCCCCTTCACCCCTACTGGACCGCTGCCACGATGCCTGCCATCGACGATGAGGGCACCGAACGCAAATATACTACCACCTCCTTCAGTCATACGACAGCTGCCACGACGCCTGTCATCGATGAGGGCACCGAACGCAAATATACTACCACCTCCTTCAGTCATACGACAGCTGCCACGACGCCTGTCATCGATGAGGGCACCGAACGCAAATATACTACCACCCCCTTCAGTCATGCGACAGCTGCCACGACGCCTGTCATTGATGAGGGCACCGAACGCAAATATACTACCACCTCCTTCAGTCATACGACAGCTGCCACGACGCCTGTCATCGATGAGGGCACCGAACGCAAATATACTACCACCCCCTTCAGTTTTACGACTGCTGCCACGATGCCTGTTATCGATGAGGGCACCGAACGCAAATATAATACCACTCCCCTTCATTTTTACGACTGCTGCCACGATGCCTGCCATCGATGAGGGCACCAAACGCAAAGATACTGACACCCCTTGCACGTACAGGCGGAAGGCCAACAAGAAACTGACCCCAAATCTCCGGAGACGCTCTCTTTACTTTGGCTCTTCCCAGTCCCAGAAACCCCCGGTTCAACGTCCCCTAGCTAGGGGGGAACTGAAGTGCTTGGAAACAGCCATTGGATCGATTTCAGAGAACCAGACATAATGTGTCTCAGAACTAACTTATTTAATAAAAGATGAAAAATGTGCTGTGAAAAATGAGATACGAGAATACATTAGTGAAAACATTGACAAACTTTCTGACGCATTGCAAGAACTGAACGCAGAGTTACTAGCCTTGCAACATAAATCAGATAAACTTTCCAAAGAAAACCAATAATTAAAAACACAACTCGGCAACCTACAATCAGATGTAAAGAAGTTGAAAACTGCAGCACCTTCTGATTGTCCTAAGTGCAGACAGACCTCAACCACCAAACATTCCCCAAATGACAAAACATTAAAGAAAACCAACACGACTGATGTGACTGACACTCTAGTCACAAAATCCACCCACACTGATGAAACGGACCTTGTAGTGACAGAAAGCAACCAAGCTAAAGAGACAGAGACTCTTGTGACAAAAACCAACCAAACTGATGTGACTGACAGTCAGTTGTCAAAAACAAAACAAACTGATGTCACTGACAGTCAGTTGTCAAAAACCAACCAAACTGATGTGACTGACTGTCAGTTGTCAAAAAACAACCAAACTGATGTGACTGACAGTCAGTTTTCAAAAACCAACCAAACTGATGTGACTGACTGTCAGTTGTCAAAAACCAACCAAACTGATGTGACTGACAGTCAGTTTTCAAAAACCAACCAAACTGATGTGACTGACAGTCAGTTTTCAAAAACCAACCAAACTGATGTGACTGACAGTCAGTTTTCAAAAACCAACCAAACTGATGTGACTGACAGTCAGTTTTCAAAAACCAACCAAACTGATGTGACTGACAGTCAGTTGTCAAAATCCAACCAAACTGAAGCAACTGGCCCTTCTCCGACTGATGCTACAGACTGTCCACTACAAAATAAACCCGTACCCCCTAAAGCAAATGACAAAACATCAGGCTCAAACCTGACAATGGCTAACAATGACGGAAAGCCCCCTAACTCTTATAAACCATCAGATCCCAACTCAGATCACATTATCTTCACGGTATAGCACATAATCAATTTCAAGTCTTATCTGAAACTCTGGAAGACAGTGGAATCCCAAACAATGAAGATAATCTAGAGCATGCTATTGACAAGGCAAAGCGAGGTATGGAACCCAATAGCAAGGGTAACTTGGCCCAGATGTCCTTAGCCGACCATTCAGAACGTCCATCCCCCATCACCTTTCCCCCCACTACCACAGTCATCCTCATTGGAGATTCAGTGCTAAGGCATGTCAATCCCAGAAGGGGAGGCCCCGTGAAGAGCACGTGAAACAAGGTGTGCATTCCTGGCATTACGTGTAAGTCCAGGTTGACTGACGTTTACATAGATCAGAACCATCCTGTCAGTCAACACTGTTGCCAGCCATGTTGGTGTCAGAAGTTGCCCTACTGGCCGTGTCCAAAGAGTCATGGGCGAACTTCTGTCAGTGTGTAAGACAGTGTTCCCACAGTCCCTCCTCATAGCCAGCTCAATTATTCCGGCCAAGGGCCGGCAATAACTTGAAAACAATTTGATTATTCCTCTAATACGGGCATGCTCAGTCAGTTTGCAAAGACTTAAATGTACCCACAATGACATAGTCCACGGACACTTTTACTGCAAAACAGAGCCACTAAAGTTGGTTTGTATCCAAGCACAAACCCAGTTTCTTGGTACAGCCAAACGCTGAATCTGAAGCAGTCCTTTCATGTTGGGATGATAGATTATGGGTGGACAGGCGTGTAGGACAAGGTCTGTGGGAGGTCACAAGGTTCCTCCTATATGGTCCAGTACGTCAGAAAACCCATGTCAATGTCACAGATGAACGAGCATGGACATGAGTGGTATGACCACTGCCCAAACACTGACCCCTCAGGATTCAGCCCATAGTGTTGTCCCCCCACTTCATAATGAACTTCCCACCTTCCCCAGACAGGGAGACAGTGATGCCTTTGGGCAACAACATTCCTCCCCAGCATCAGCCATCCCCCTTCCCACCACAACCCTACTACTCAGTCATCAGCCACCCTCTCCCCAGCATCAGACACCCCTCCCAGCTTCAAACAGCTATCCCCATTAATTCATCAGCCACCCATACCATCATCAGCTACCCCCCCATTATCATCAGCTAACCTCACTTCCATTATTCAAGCCCTCATGATTCAGTACCAGCCTTTCTCCTCCATCATCAGCACCCCCCCACCCCCCCAGCTCATTATTGGCGCACCACCATACCATTTTCAGAACCACGCTGTCCCTCCCCAGGTCATTCAGTTGCTGACCCTGGTCCAACGTCCTAATTCCTCATACCTAAGCAGCACAACCGACACCAGATGTGCTGCATTGACAGCAGGCACAGTGACGGTGGCCGGACACAACGGTGCAAACAACGCGCACC
>CM065711.1:17677929-17692929 GCA_017654935.2 Phymorhynchus buccinoides
TAGATTTATTTGGCACTTCATGTTTTAACGATGTAACATGTAGAATTGTAATTTAGACTTGTCTGGAAGCTTGCCAGAGACCACAGGATTTTTACTCCAGAAATTTCTGGATAACACTAGATTAGTGGATAATTCCGTGTCATACGAGAAGTTTTGTAGAAACAGATGCAACGTCAAAACAAGGTCAAACTTCCAAGGTCAAGGTCAGCACGTGTTGATTACCTAAAGGAAAGTCTCCTTTTCAAGCTCTCTACCCCTCTGCCCATTTTATTCAAATCAAACAGTAGTTTTTAACGATAACGATAACACACACACACACACCAAGGGACGAGGGAAATCTCCAGACACACACACACAACACCCACACACACACACTACACGCACACAGACCACAGACCGATCACATACCTCGCCTCATCCGGTTAATAACTTGTAAGTTCTTGTGATTTTAATTAATTATTATAACGAGTTCTACAGTATCCAGACAGAATTCCGCCTACTGGGACGTGAGTTCGCAGACTGACCAGAAGATTCCAAAGCTGCAGAAACAGGAAGGTCTACAAAAATGGAGAATTGATTGAGCTCAGTCAACAGCTGGGTTACGAAGGGGAAGACTCCGAAAATTCGTCAAGGACTAAATAGAACGAGAAATAAAGCAACAGCCCGAGAAAAGAAAGCAACAGAAAGAGAATAGAAAGCAAAACAAAGAGACGAAAAAGAAGGGCAGTAAGAGAACGTGAAAAAAAAGTAATTCGAAAGAGAGAAAGCCCAAGAAAAAAATGCAGAGATTGCTACTGCAAGCTGAGGAAGCATAGAGCGAACGTCAACCCAACTTGCTTAAAGAAAGAAATGGACTTAGAAGCTCAAAGGCAACCAAAGAAGAGCTGCACCAACCAAATGGAGGACTGAACCTTCTGGTACACAATAACTCAACCTTCCACTCTTACCGAGAAGGGTTTTACACCTGGACTCATATCTTGAACGATTTTAGAGAGTTTGCAACATCTACCAGTGAAAGAGAGACTTGTCCACAAGACTGGATCGCTTTATTGCTGCAAGGCGCCTGATTTTTACACCGTCTACCCAGGGATACGCTGAAAATTAGACCAGATTGAAAGCGGTCCTGCTCGTTAAATACGACTTCACTGAAGATGGGTACATAAGGAAATGTCGCGATGTAAGCCTGAGGAGGGAGACCCTTCCTTTTCATCGAGCGGATGCGCTCTTTACCTATAAAAGTGGATCGAACTGGAAGGGGCCCAGACCACAAAGGAAAGCATTACTACGACTGCAAGGCAAAAGACAGTAACTCCAGCAGGAGAAAAGTGCTGATCCTCCTGCCGACCGATGCCAACAAACTCTTGATGCAGTGGAAGGGTCCTTACATCATTAGAGAAAGTGGTCGGTCTGCTGACTACCAGGTGAGAAATGAAGCAGAGGCCAAACTTTCCATGCCACCTCCTGAAAAAGGTATGTTGAGAGAAAGGCTCGAGACAAGCAGCAAGCGCAGTCCCAATCCACGATGAGAACTGTTCATGACGAAGAACCTGTTGGACCTGAGCGAGATGAAGCCTGAGAAAGCTTGAAGGACGTTCAGTTCGGAAAAAACTGATTAACTGTTCAAATTGATGAACGGCGGAGGAAGCTGATCAGAAGATTTCAAGACTGATTCCTCCTGATCCAGGCCCCACAACCTCTATTCAGCATGAGTTACCTCAAGCTGAGAAACCGGTGTATTGCAAACCCTACCTACTGGCTGCCCTACACACAGCGAGAGAACCGCAGCAACATCAAGGATATGTTGGACCTTGGGGTCATCAAGAATCACGATCTCCTTATACCTCCACCTGGTTGTCATGTGACAAAACCGAATGGGTCGGAATTCGTATCTGATGGACTACTGTAAGCTCATAAACTGACTGTGGTTGACTCCAGTAACCCATGCCTACAGCCGAATAACTGTTTCCAGAAAGTGAGTTGTATCCACTACTTCTCCAAGATTGACCTCAGCAAGGGGTATTATCAGGTGAAGGTGGCTGAGAAAGACTCCCCAAAACAGCCTTTGTCACACCGATGGGCACTATGAGTTCTTGAAGATGCCCTTTGGAATGTGAAGCGTGGAGCCACGCTAAAGAGAAGGACTGAAGAAGATTGTGGGTGACTGCAGAACGTTTGTCTGTTACTGGATGACATAACTTGTCACAACAAGACATGGGAGAGCATATCAAGAGCCTGCAAGAACTCTTTCAGAAGGCTGACGAGTACCACCTGACCATCCGTCCGAAAAGTGTCTCTTGTGACGTTTGACTTCATCGGCCACAACCTAAGTGAGGGGGAAGAAAGGCTCCATGGAAGAGAAATGTACAAAATCAAAAAAGCTGCACGTCCGACTACTAAAAGCGTCCGTTCGTTCATGGGACTTGCCAACTACTACCATGAGTCAATCCTCGACTTCGCGCAATCACAGTTCCCTGACGGGATCTAACTAAAAGAAGGGACAGCCAAACCAGATCATGTGGGGAGAGGCCAGGAACGGCCTACACACTACTGTCCAGGCAGGCCTTGACATGAGAAACCCTTTCTCACCGTTGCCGGATTCTCTCAGAACTTTTTGTGCTTTCGGACGGATGCTTCAAACGCGGGGTTGGAGCTGTCCTTCTCCAATACACGACGGGAAGATCACCCAGTGAGATACGCCCAGCAGAAACTGAGCAGAGCTGAAAATCGCTACTCTAGCAATAGACAAAGAAGTGTTTGCCATCGTGGTGGGTTTGTGTAAGTTTGAACTGTTTCTGGAGAAGGTGTACCTTTTTGTGTTGCAACTGATCATCAGCAAACTGAGTTTACTTGAACTCTGCTAAGTTTTCACCAATGCACGCATTAGATGAGAATGGGGCCATGTATTGCAGAACTTTGAAAAGAGATTTGAATCGATCAGGGTCAAAAGACGTTGGTGCGACTATTTGAGCCGCACTGTTTTAGAGGGTAATTGCTTGATTAACTTTGAGTTGAGGTGTTTTTCTTTAACCACATAGTACTGATATGTTTGTTTAATTACTTGAAAGGGAGTTTGTTGTTGTTGTGAATATTCATTTAGTAGATACTTGTAGTGTTTGGGGAAAGACATTTCCTTTGTAAATTTCAGTTCTTACAGGGGTGTGTGGGTGGGTGGGGGGTGGACCACAGGATTTTAACTCCAAGAAATTTCTGGAGCAACGCTAGGTTAGTGTAGGTAATTCCGTGTCCTATACGAAAAGTTTGTAGGAAACAAGATGCAACGTAAAATAACTTGCAGTTCTTGTGATTTTAAATAAATTATTAGTTCTCTTTGGGCCTTTATGCATAATACAACATGATTGTAGCCGTTGCTGTATATTTTTTGTGTTAGTTAAGGAGTTTGTGTCTGGTACGATCACGAGATTGAGAATCTTTCTAGAATGGATCTTTCTATAAAGTAGTAGCTATAGGCAGATTCGCGCTGTTTTTAATGTTGCGTGGAACTAAATTTAGATTGTACCATAAGACTGGAGTTTATTGTGGATTGGCCTGTTTATGTACATGGATCTTTCTAGGTGCCACTGGGTTTTTATATATTTAGCTGAGACTTAAGAAGTCAATCAGTCAGTGAGTCACTTTGGAGGGAGACAAGAGATTGTAGAGTTTCTTGGCAGTTTGTTGATTGATTCATGCAGTTGAATTCAAAAATTGTTGTTGTTGCAACATTGATAGCTGATAAAAGAAGATCTCCATTTGAACGTCTTCGTGGTTGACTGCAAAGGAGAGGTTTTGGAGAGAGAGTCTACATAACCCACTTCTAACCAGATCATTTAGTCGTGAAAGACTGTCAGAAAAGGTTACTTAGCCAAGTCGCTTCACTACAAATCTTACGATCCTGCAATCGTAGCACCCTCTCTCTCGTCTCTCTCTCAAATTTCTCTCTCTTCTCATCGTCTCTCTCTCTCTCTCCTCTCTCTCTCATCTCTCTCTCTCCTCTCTTCTCTCTCTCTCTCTCCCAGGCATCCTTTTTATTGTTCTCTTCTTTACGTTGGTGTCTCTTTCAGCGTCTATGTCTCAATCTTTTTTTTCTTGTCCCACCACCTCTGGCTCTCTCCCTTTCAAAGTATGATTGCATTTGTATTTATATTTTGTACATATTTTATTTGCTAGTCATGATCTATGTATGTATGTCCCATATGTGCCCCTAGGGGCCGAGAGGACGTAAAACACCAGTTACTACTACTATTGTATGTTTCGTTTTTGATATTTGTTCATTGTGCTTTGGTTCCTTACGCCGATTTTCATTTGTTGATCTTTACATTTTATTTGATTCAATATTTTCCTTCTTTTCATGACGAAAGGATGTAAAAAAGCTTTATCTAGCTTTTTCTTTTATTGTCAATAAAGATCATTTTGACTGTGACTTGACTGACTTGACACACATACACACAAGCACGAGCCTCAGTTTGTCGATGTTTGTTTGTGTTTTTTAAATGAATGTTTATCAGTGCATAAGATTTACTGTTTTCATCGATGTTTGGGTGTGGTTTTTAATGAATTTTTATCAGTGCATAAGATTTACTGTTCATCAAGTGTTGATGTTGAATGGTAGTGAACATTTTTGTTACTCTGCCCCATGGCAACACAGTGATATGCAAATAACCCATACGAGTGACTATCGCTGTGTTGCTATGGGAAAATAGTGAAAAATGTTCACGTGTACACCGACCTTTAGTATATATTTCCATTGTTTCTCCGGTAACTCTATCTACCCAGATAGTTCTTCCTCCTCCTCAGTTGCTGTCAGAGCTGTGATCTCATCAATCAACTGTGAAGCTAGTGGCGAGTTGCACTAGGTTACGCTATTCGCGCTAAGGGGTTATAAGAAAGCCACTTGAGAAAACGTTTTTGGGAGAAAAAAAAAATTACAAGCTCCTGTCTCATTGGTCAGTTTATTTTAAACCAAGCCTTAATGGGCATAGTCAACAACAAGAAATGTATTAACCCCCCCTACAAGGCACTTGATAGTTCTGGATACTTCGCAGTGAACTCAGCGTTTGGGAAGAACAAAACATTATAGGCCTGTAGATCATCGCTCCTACCACTTCAAATTAAGGATGATTTTGCACTAAAAGTACCACAAGCCAATTTTGGTTCACAATAATGCACTAGGGTGTGTAGAATCTCTGTGTGAAATCGCAGAAATCCAGACGACGAACGAAAATGGTGTATTTACGTCCTCTCGTCTGAACAGACCAATAGGACAGTTGAGATACAAAGTGGTGAACAATACGGGATGCAATACCCGAGCAGCAACGCCAGAAGTCCCGAGATTGTGCAATACAGTCAGTGTAGCAGTAACCACGTCTCGGTTTAAACCTCATCGGCTATGGTACTGCCACAAGTTGAAGTGAGTGATTAATAGTAACGCAGAAACTCCCGACGACGAAAATGGAGTTTTAGGTCCTCTTGGTCTGAATCAGACACATATGGGACATTTGTAAATACAATATTGTGGGAACGATACTGGAGGCAAGCCGGTGGCAGTACGAAACCAGTAAAGTTCCGATTTTTAAAATTAATACAGATAGTTTTTAATTATTCTTAGCGTCCTCTCGGCCGAAGCCATATGGGATGATACAGATAGCTGGGGTTTCCGAGTTATGACGTAATTATTTTTATCTTTAGACTGCAAATTCCATATCACATGAAACATAAACAACAACAAAACTATTTTGTTTTATAGTTTCAAGCCATTATTTATGGGTGTGATGCATTAAGATATTTAGAATCTTTCTGTGAAATTTCCGAAAATGTTCCTGTTTGGGTTTCCTAGTTATGACATCATCTAAAATTATATTATATTTTATATGTGACATAAATTTTGCAGTCTAATAATAGAAATAATGATGTAATAACTCGGAAACCCCAAGGGGATTTTCTGGGATTTTTTACACAGGGATTTTACACACCCTGGTGCATCATGTAGAACCAAAATTGGCTTGTAGTACTTTCAGTGCAAAATCAGTCCATTGTCCTCTCTTGGTCTGCTTGCCTATTGTATTGCATGCAACAAAGCATTAGCCTGTAGTATCAAAGAGGACTGTCTAGTATAATAGTTTCTTCGTATGATGAGGAATTTTCAATCTAAAAATAGCATAGATGACGTCATAACTAGGAAACCCAAGGAGGAAAATGTTGGGAAATGTCACAGAAAGATTATACACATCCTAGTGCATTACATGCATAAATATTGGCTGGCAACTATGAAAAGAAATAATGTTTTTTTGTTCTTTATAATGTTTCATATGATTTGGAACGTGCAGTCTAAAAATGGAAATAATGCTGTTATAACTCAGAAACACCAAGGGGATTTTCTGAGATTTTTTACACAGATTTTACACACCCTAGTGCATCATTTAGAACCAAAATTGGCTTGTATTACTTTCAGTGCAAAATCAGTCTTGGTCTGCTCGCCCATTACGCAAACTATCGGCAAAGGAAGATGATCCTTAGGATCGTTTTTGCCGATTTGCGCTAACGTTACGTAACGTTAACCCTTGTGAAACTCGACCCAGGGTTGTACCGCTATCAACATTGTACTGTGGAAAGAATCAATTATTGTCTTCAACCTGTGTGTGTGCGTGCGTGTGTGCGCTTGCGTATGTGTGTTGTTTTATCTCTGTCTCTGAGTGTGAATAATTTGGTTTGTAAGGGTGATTCTGGTTGGTATGCGGGAATGCATGGGTGCCGTGGTTAGAGAGAGAGGTAGAGACGAGATGAGAGAGAGGAGAGAGAGAGGGAGGGAGAAGAGAGAGAGAGGGAGAGAGACCGCAACTCAACTCAAACTCAAAATGGTTTAATGTTTAGGCCTGTGAAGCCCATAAACATACAGAGTTCAGAAAACAGTGTTATGTACAAACAAATCCAAATGGCTCATCTACTCAACTATTCAGTTTAAGGGGACGCAATTCAAGCGTACTAACAGAAGTACGAATTTACATTTGAAAAGGGAAAAAATAACAAGAAGAATAATGCAAGGGAAAAAAATACATAGGTATGTACATAATGTCGTCAAATGACTTTGATACTACATTATACAGGTGGGAAAGAAAGGTCTGTGGCCTATTAATTATGAATAGACAGTTGGAAAAAAGTAAAAAGTACTTTCCAAGGAATTTACCAATCAGGCACTGATAAGTGTTCTCCGATGTTTAAATGCATAACAGATAAACTTTGCAAGCTGGATAATCGCTTCGTCACTTTCAGTTTTAAGGATGGATAGCTTTTGGAACTTGAAGAGCTCTAGATTCACTTTAGTAAGAAACTTATGCCTGAGATCGTTATAAGCTGGACAATAAAAAAGGAAGTGTATTTCGTCTTCTGGGGAATAGGAACATAAAGGGTACAACAACGAACGAACATCAGAAGTATATATAAATCTGTTACATTTTAATTCAGTGACTCCTAGCCTAAATCGTATAAACATATTCCGGATGTACCTAGAGATTATCACGTCAAAATATTTTTCTGGCCCAAAAGCACTTTTAAAGGAGCAGTAAAGATCGTAGCGTGGTCTTGATTCAATTTTTTCTGACCATTGTTGTAAAAAGCAGTCTATTTGTCTTTGTTTGAATTCACTTAAGAAAGCTTTAGGGTTGCCTACTCCTTGAGAAACCCATACATAAGCAAAACCCGATGTACAGAGAAGATTTCTTATATGTGTAACCCATGTAGTTTTCTCTCGCTCGTCAAGCGATTTTAGCATGTGGTATGCCATGCTAGCAAATCTGTCAGTTGGTAGAGCACATAACCTTAGCCAGAAAGCAATACATCTAACTTTGGCAAGAATAAGCAGAGGATAACGGCTTAGCTCTCCATAAACGCATAAATTTGGTGTATATAAACTTACATTGAGAAAACGTTTGCACGCAAAAAGATGGACTTTTTCAATTTGATTAAATTCTAAAATACCCCAAATTTCGGCAGCATACAACAACATGGGTACAACTCTAGTATCAAACAGTTTGAAAAATATCTTAGGCGAGGAACATCCAAGCTTCCACATCGTTCTTGAGATTTCTATGACACATCTTTTAGCTTTTGTAGTTAAATTTTCAGTGGCAATATTTAAGCTTAGGCGAGTAGTAAATTCTAGACCCAAATATTTATAAGAGTTCACAACTTCCATTTTTTGTTCGCCAAAATGCCATTGTTCATTTTTTGAAAGATGGCCACCATTTCGGAAAACAATTACTTTTGATTTATCTAAATTTACTGTTAATCCAAACTTGCTGGCGATATCGTACAAGTTAAGTTAAGTTGGTGTTGTAAGCCTACAGGTGAAAAGGAGAGAAGAGCAATATCATCTGCAAACATTAATAGAAATAGCTCGACAGCATCTGGATTAAGCTGAATTCCATGGGTGCCCTTTTCAATTATATAGATAGCTAACTCGTTTATTAGAAATGAGAATAGTATAGGTGAGGCTAAACAACCTTGCTTCAAGCCTTGGAAACACTCAAAATACTCACTAAAGCCTGATGAGGAACGAATACAACACTGGACAGAATTGTACATTGCTTTCAAAGCCTCAAGCATTTTCCCCTTGACACCTATTTTTATCATAATAATACACCTCTTTTCACCGTGTCAAAGGCTTTTTGAAAATCAACGAAGGATACATACAACTTTTTCTTTTGTGCAAGGTATCGCTGAGCAATGGCAAACAAAGTAAATATATGATCAGTTGTTCTATAGTCTTTGCGGAACCCGGCTTGGCACTCAAGTATTATGTTATTGCGTTCAGCCCATTTTGTTAGGCGGGAGTTTAGAATATGCGTGTACAACTTGCTGACACAGCTTAAAAGAGTAATGCCACGATAGTTACCTGGGTTTTCTGGATCACCTTTTTTAAATATTGGTATAATGATTCCCCTACACCATTCTTTTGGATACTTACCCTCAGAAAATAATGTGTTGAAGTATTTTAATAAGAAAGGTACAATGTCTTCCGACAATTTAAGAACTTCGTTTAAAACTTGGTCTGGGCCTGGGGCCTTTTTCGACTTAGCATGTTTAATGGCCTCTCTGATTTCTGCCTCGCTTATGTCACAATTAATTTCATCTAGGCTTAAATTTTCTTCTCCATTGGCGAAACTTAAATCGGGGTAGTTTAGGTCGTCAGAGTTAACATCGTTTAGGAGTTCATTAAAGTGGTTAAACCATGTCTCTTCTGGGATGTTATTTTTAACATATTTCATGGGTTTACAACTTTTCATTTCATTCCAAAAATCTTTAGAATTGTGAATATTAGCCAGAATGTTCTGTACTTTGTCTCTTCTGTAGTTTTTTTCTTTTAACTTCAAAAGATCTTTGTAAGATTTTCTTTCCTTGTTATAAGCAATTCTTTTCGTAGTCGATTTTTTATTTCTATTATATCTGCGAAGGGATTGAAAAGCTTTCTTTTTTGCTTGTTTACATTCCTTATCATACCATCTATTATCAAGGCTGCTGTTTGTTTTGGAATTAATTATATCTTTCCGCATACATGAAGCTGATTCTAATAAAGCATTAGTAAAGGTGCTAAGTGCTTCATCACAAGAATTTTCTATTTGTGCAGTTGCTAGTGCAATACCATCTCTAAAAGAGGGGCTGTTCAGACTTTCCATCAGCTTATCTCTCTTTTCATTGTCCCAAACTTATTTCATAAGAAGGGTACAATTATCTTTATCTTCCTTAGTGTTTAATTGTGTTTTCAATGTTAAGTGTAAAGGCATGTGATCAGACTCTACTCTCTCTTGAATTTCGAAGGAAATACAGGAGTCTAGAAGGGATGGTGACGCAAGAACATAATCGTTTGTGCTATTACCTGTAGCTGACAAAAAGGTAAATTTATCAGACTTTTCACGCGCACATAAACCATTTAAGATAAACAGTTCTAAAATTGCGCACATAGACAGCAAGGATTTTCCATACCCATTCACACATTTATCTTCAGCATAGCGGCATGGGATTATAATATCGGAATCATAATTTGTAAACTGTTCTGGGTCAATACCAAATGTTTCTGGATTAGGGTGAAGATTTCCAGTCCTAGCGTTAAAGTCGCCACACACAAGAAGATTTGTTGTGTTCAGTTCAAGGAGTAAATCTGCAAGACACTCTTCGATGGCAGAAATATGGCAATCTGTTTGCGCACTTTTGTAGTATGGGGATGAATGAGGGGGGCAGTAACAATTGACTAAAACAACATCAGAGAGAGAGAGAGAGAGAGAGAGAGAGAGAGAGAGAGAGAGAGAGAGAGAGAGAGAGAGAGAGAGAGGTCTGTTTCTCTATCTTTCGATGCTTGGCTGCATGTTTCAATCAAATCAATTGCTACTCGCATATTTGTGTTCGTTGCACATTAACGCCATATTGTTTAATACCATAGCAAGGGCATCTACAGTCGCCTCTTGGCACCACAATGATTTGATACCCATGTCACTAAAAGGCATCAACATGAGGGTCTGTTACCCAATAATCTTATATTCGTAATTTTGGGAGGTAAGGAATGGATAATTTTGACTAAAACAATGGCTGGCGTTGAAAGGGTTAAAAACAAAGAATCTTGGAAAAGGTAATTTTGACCTTAGGCAAACCCGTTACTTTCACATAGTGCGAGGTAGCAAGGGAGGATTTGTCACAAATCAAATTCCCGAAAAACCATTTCTGTCAGAGTTTGCATAGGTTTTTGTGCTTTTTAAGCAAATCATCTCTCATCGAGAGCTGCTCTGTGTTCTGTGTCCAGATTCTTAGTCAAAGCAGTGTTTGAGCACAGAACCATAGCCTGCTCACTCAAAGGGTTTGAGCACATGATTCTAGCTTGCTCATGTACAGTTTTTGAGAACAGAATCTTCGCTCATATACTTATAAGTTGTTTTTTTAAGCAAAGATTATTTGCCTGATAAAATACGGTTTTGGACTACATTATTTTAGTCTACCCACACACAGTTTCTGAGCACAAAATCTTAGTCTACTAACATAAAAAGTTCTGAGCACAAAATCTTAGTCTACTAACATAAAACGTTCTGAGCACAAAATCTTAGTCTACTAACATAAAACGTTCTGAGCACAAAATCTTAGTCTACTAACATAAAAAGTTCTGAGCACAAAATCTTAGTTTACTAACATAAAATGTTCTGAGCATAAAATCTTAGTCTACTAACATAAAACGTTATGAGCACAGAAGCTCAGTCTGCTCACATATTATTTGTGAGCACATGACCTTAGTCTGCCCGCATATAATGTTTTTGAGCACAGGATCTTTGCTTAGTGACATACGTTTATGAGCACACAATGTGAGTCTACTCACATTACATTTTTAGCACACAATCTGAGTCTACTCACGTTACATTTTAAGCTCATAATCTGAGTCTACTCGCATTACATTTTTAGCACAGTATCTGAGTCTATTCACATTAGTTTTTTTAGCACATGATCTGAGTCTACTCACATTACATTTATTTAGCACGTGGCCTTAGTTTCCCTACATTCAGGTTTGGAGCACTGCATCTTTATGGTCTGCTTACATACAGTTTTTGAGCACAAATATTAGTCTACTAACATAGCAAGCTCTGAGCACAAAATCTTAGTCTGCTAACATAGCAAGTTCTGAGCACAGGATCTTAGTCTACTCAGGTTGCATTTTTTCCCACAAAATCTGAGTCTAACATATTACAATTTTCCCCCCACAGTCTATCATATAACATTTTTTCACCACAAAATCTGAATCTACTCACATTATATTTTGAACACAGATTCTTAGGCCTTGTGTGCGTTAGATCCGCAGTCCGCAAATTCAGTACGGAAAACATATGCACTTATTATAAGAAATAAGTGGATAGAATTACGGATAGGTTTCCGCGTGTAATGGGCACACTCTCGCATTTCTTACTTCCAGATTTGTTTTCGGATTGCGCTTGGGTTTCCGCGCGGAACTTGTGCGAAAATGTGTGCAGGGCCTAAGTCTACTCACACACAGATTTTGACAACTGGGTGAAAAGAAAGATCTAGTTTTCATTTCACGCCGCTCACATGAAAAGTAGATGAGAAAATTTGAGTTCTTGGAATATAAATAATATTAGAAGTTAAATCCGTCAAGTTCGCAAAAACTCGCTGACGCACTGCTTCAGAATTGGTTTTATAATGTATTTTTCGGCAAACAGCAAAGGGAGGTAAAGCATTAGCAGAAATTGCGCCCCTTAGCTAGCTGTCAACCAATCACAAAACAAGAAAACCGAAAATAGCCATACTACTTTCGAAACGTCGGTATCTATTTCAGCCTAGAGTACCTTTATACAGAGGTACTAATTAAGGTACTCTATTTCAGCCTAACCAAACCAGAAGAAATTCTCTTTTAATTCAGCGAAACAACGCACACAGGATTTTCGCCTGCATAAAGAAAGGAAAATAACTTTTACGTCATTTTCAAATACCACTTTTTGCCAATATACCCAGACGTCAACCGAGAACAAGTTTACTAGGCGTACACTTTTACTGTTTAGACTACTATCGTGGTTGTAATTCATTACAGCTATCTGTATTAATTTTAAAAAATCGGGACTTTACTGGTTTCGTACTGCCTCCGGGCATTGCCTCCAGTATTGTTCCCACCATATTTGTATTTACAAATGTCCCATATGTGTCTGATTCAGACCAAGAAAAACACCATTTTCGTCGTCGTGGTGGTTCAACAACACTGGTGGTGTAAGGTAACGCTCATTAAATATGCAACGTGTGTGTGTGTGTGTGTGAAGTAAATGTCTCTTTGAATATTTCTTATGATAATTTTATAAAAGCTTTTGGTAAAAGTCAAGATGTGCCCCCCCCCCCCCTACATTTCTCGGTTAATTGTATTTTTCCGTTATTGCCTTTCTTACCATACATAAAGATGTATTTTAGGAACATTTTTAGCTAATAACCTTTTTGGAATACTAACCCTAGCCCTAACCCTAGCCCTAACCCTAACCTAACCCTACCCCCCACCCTATAAGACGGAAAAACGCAACGAACCACAACTGTGACAAATCGCGGTGCACTGCAGTACATAGTGGGGGGTAGGGTTAGGTTTAGGGCTAGGGTTAGGGATAGGGTTAGTATTCCAAAAAGGCTATTAGCTAAAAATGTTCCTAAAATACACCTTTATAAGAAAGGCAAAGAAAGAAAGGCAAAACCGGAAAAATAGAACTAACCGAGAAATGCAGGGGGGTTGGCACATCTTTACCTAAGCTTTTTTTTTGCCCTTTACTCAGATAGCTTTTATCATTAGTTGACATTAGCCTGTAGATGGGGCCAACAGTAACAGTAACATGTACAAGAGATGATTTTCTACAGTAATAGAAAGTAACACCAAACAAACACATTAGTTCAGAGTGACGTTAGGTTAGGTTAGGTATTAGGGACAGGCTTTCATCAGCCTAGGCTTCGCGGCCTATAAAACGTCCCATCATTGACATATACATTTTGATTTTGCATTGGGGTCTCACACAAAAAATACAAATACAACCAATCAAATCATCTGTAGTAATTACCAATAAAATTCCAGAAAGAGATATCTAAATGTTGGTAATTCGTCTACAAGATCCTTGAAACAATTAGTATTTGGTGCATATTTGATATTAGTGGGGAGGTCATTCCAGTATGAAGCAACTCTGTTAGAAAAACAATATTTCCTAATGTTAGTACGGCAGTGTTTAAAAAATGTTGCCCTCAGACTTTCTTGTATTATCATATTGTGATACAGTGAATAGTGAGTCAACAGAAATATTGTCTATTTCATTGAATATTGTATATGTTTGAATGAAGTCTCTCTTCAATCTTCTTCCTTTAAGAGAATTGAGATTTAAATAATTCAGTCTTTCTGGATATATCATGTTTTTACATTCCTTCAAAAGTTTAGTAGCACGCATTTGAACGTTTTCAATTTGAATTGATTGCTGTTTCATGTATGGACAGCAAATTGTATTAGCATATTCCAAGTGTGGCCGAACAAATAGTTTATACAATTGAAGAAAAATATCTTTGTTTAGATATGAAAAGTTTCTTATGATAATGCCCAACATTTGGTTCGCTTTGTCCACTATTATTTGAATGCGGTTATCAAAAGACAAACATGTATCAAATGTTACTCCTAGATCTTTTTCTATCGTTAGAACATTTATAAGATGCATATCATTATTTAATTTCATAGTATAACAACTCTTATCATTAATTTTGTCTTACCAACATGTAAGACTCCACATTTTGAAATATTAAAACATAAATTCCAGGTTTTAGGACAATTTTGTAAACTTTTAATATAATTTTGCAGAATATCATAATCAGAAGTTTTATTATAAATGTTCGTGTCATCAGCAATGTTTTTTTTTACATAAACTGAGAACTGAATTAGGCATGTGATTGATAAATATTGTAAATAATATCGGTCTTAAAATGCTACCTTGAGGAATACTGCTTCAAACGCTTACTTTAGATGATTTATTTAACCCTACTCTTACATATTGAGATCTGTCCTTTAGAATATTTTGTATCCATTTAAATACATCATTAGAAATACCATATGCTGACAATTTAACTAATAGTCTCTCATGTGGAACTGTGTCAAATGCTTTTTTGAAATCGAAATATATTATATCTATGAACTTGAACAAAGGGTGAATACTCTCTTTCTAATTAACTCCTCCACCAAAGTTGATTACGATACCAATCACCTAGCAGTGCGTGGGTCAGAACCAAAGTGAGACAAACAAAACGTCATTCTCAAAAAAGAATGTGCCAAGTTCGCCGTTATGACCCTCTACCCACACAGTACACATCAACAATGGTGGAGAGGACAACATACAAACAAATCAACATATATCCAAGACTCAAGGGTCAAGACCATGGCCATTTACAGCAAGACCTCCAGCGCCTCGAGGAATGGGAGAAGAAATGGGACATGCAGTTTCACCCTGGGAAATGTCA
>CM065711.1:17697929-17700732 GCA_017654935.2 Phymorhynchus buccinoides
TCTCTCTCTCTCTCTCTGCTTTACTCACACTTTCATTGTCCTTCTCTCTCACATACTATCTCTTTTTATCTGTTTCTTTCTTTCTGTCACTTTCTGTCTCTGTCTCTGCTTTCATGCTTTCAGTCTCTCTCTCTCTCTGTGTCTCTCTCTCTCTCTCTCTCTCTCTCTCTCTCTCTCTCTCTCTCTCTCTCTCTCTCTCTCTCTCAGCTCCATCTGTCTCTCAGGTTCTTTTGTTTCATTGCACAGAAACAAAACTATTTCTTTCTCTCCCCCCCCCCATCCTGGGTGTGCACTGCTAAAAAACAATTTGTATGATGCATAGCATACGAATAGCATGCAAAAGATTTGAAGAATTTTGAAAGCCAAACGATTTTACATTAAAGTTGTGTATTACGCTTCTGCAAAGAGTATTGTGAAGAAAACAAATTTTGTGTTGTCTTATACTAAGTAAAAACCAGGCGTGAATTGTATGATGATAAAACACTTGACAGGGCTTCATCGTCATTTTGGCTGGGTTTTTTTTTAAAGTGTACAACCACCATTACTAAACCTTTGCAAAATCACAGAAGTGCATTACTAAACTTTTGCAAAACAACAGCAATTGCATCGTTAAAATAATAAATACTGCATTCATCATAAAAATGACAACAAAAAATAAAAGGACTGCACACATAAAAATTTTCGTCCTCGCCTTTTAGGTGGGAAAAACCTGTACAGGGTCTCAAATGGCACACCGTTAAAAGGACACACCCTGACGGATGAGTTATTGTAAGAAACACGCTGAGGAGTTTTACTCACAACAAAAGAACCAGCTCATTTTTTTTTTTTTACTGCACTACAAAAAAAAAAAAAAAACGCTTCAACCACAATGACTGAGGTGGTGTAGAGTGGCACAGTAGTATTGCGTTCGCTTCGTGTCAAGTAAACCCGAGTTCGAACCTGGGTACAAGGGATTTGTTCCTCTCATTCTGCACTAAACCGAGGTCCCGTGTGCCCATGCACTTAGCATATGTTAAATCCAATGGCGAAAAAAAAGTTGTAAATTTTGTCAAAATTCCTGAAACCCCGGTACCCCCCCCCCCCCCCTCCTCCCTCAGCAGTGACAATAATCGCATGCCAATTATATATTCACCAAACCCTTTATTTTGAAGAAATACTTACGGATGGATTTTACATTCTTCTATCCTCACGTTCATTTATCAGTTGACTATGCCTTGACCCCCCCCCCCCCCTTTCTTTTTCATTGATACACACACTACCATTGAGAGACTCATTAATATGCGTTAGCCTAGCAACTGACCAAAACAGTTAGGTAGGCTTAGTGATGCGACTCTCTTTGTGCTGTGGTGTTGAGCTATAGGCCTAGAAGCAGGGTCAGTCCCTGTAGGCCTAGGCCTAGTGCAAAGGTTAGCAGACGGACACAATCAGTTGACGGTGAAAGATGAATATGAGCCAAGTTGGTTCTTTTCAGTTTTATTCATACAACCGTAGGCTGAGGCTACCCTACTCTCTTTGTGTTTATGACTCTCTATCTCAAAAGTCGAAGTCTGGTTTCTTTCAGTTTCATGACAACATTAGGATCACAAATACTTTGGAAGACGAATCTCATCTGCTTACAGAACTAAACCGTCATTTTCAGCACTTTACTGTGTTGAACTTCTTTTTTGTTCTTGTCTGAGCGGTCGATGACGAACGTATTTCATGACACGTTCATATTTTATATAACTTTTTTTCTTCTTCTTCTCTAAAATAGCCAACTTACATCACCTTGAAGATATTTTGAAAAGACATACATGTTCATACACATTTGAAGTGCTATACACTCTTCTACATAATGTTAACATTGTTTGGCCTCCTTTTAGTTGATATTTATCAACTGAATTTTCTTGTGTTCCTGCTTTGCTTGGACTAGCTGCTGTGTTTGTTCATGCTTTTATACTGTGTGTGAATACTATCTGTGGAATAATTGGACTGATATTAATTCAGTCATGCCACAAAAGTGCTGTGTGCTAGGGTGCAGGGGAAATTATGATTAAAAAAAAAGAGATCATTTCTGTGTTTCAATTTCCTGTTGATGACAGGTGCCGTTTGTGGCTGAGCAAAATTCCCAGAGCAAACTTTGAACCTACTGCTAATTCTGTTGTGTGTGCTAAGCGTAGTGAACACTTTATTGTGAGAGTAGACTCTGCAACAAGGCCAAACGGAAGGTAGGACATTTTATTATTTCCATCAACATGTTTGTGTTTGTCAAGTGTACACCTCTCAGATTACCCCCCCCCCCCCCCATTCTTCTAAATCTTTGTTTCCCCCACTCTTTCGCCCAAATATGTGTATGCATGCATATATGTGTGTTAGAGAGAGAGAGGAGAGAGAGAGAGAGAGAGAGAGAGAGAGAGAGAGAGAGAAGAGAGAGAGAGAGGAGGAGGGGAGAAAGAGAAGAGAAAGAGAGAGAGAGAGAGAGAGAGAGAGAGGAGAGAGAGAGAGAGAGAGAGAGAAATAGAGAGAGAGAGAGAGAAGATAGAGAGAGAGAGAGAGAGGAGAGAGAGAGAGAGAGAGAGAGAGAGAGAGAGAGAGAAAAAAAGAAGAAAAAGAGAGAGAGAGAGAGAGAGAGGAGAGAGAGAGAGAGAGAGAGAGAGAGAGAGGAGGGGAGAGAAAGAGAGAGAGAAGAGAGAGAGAGAGAGAGAGAGAGAGAGAGAAGAAAAAAAAAAAAAAGAGAGAGAGAGAGAGAGAGAGAGAGAGAGAGAGAGAGAGAGAGAGAGAGATTATTTCCTCTACCTATCTGCTTTTTTTCTGTTTGTAATAT
>CM065711.1:17701232-17728732 GCA_017654935.2 Phymorhynchus buccinoides
TTTGTTGGTAGAATAAATGTTCATTCTTTATGTTCTTATTTTTATTGTAGTGTTTGTTGTTGTTTTTTGGGTGTACTTTTATGTAACACAAAACGATGTGTTTATAGTGTAGTGAGGCATGTAAATTCCTGTAGATGCTTTTCATTGCCAAGAGGGACGTAGTGGCCACTGTAGTTGTTTACTCACCCAAAACCCAGTTATTTTTTAGCGTCTCTGCGCTGCCACGCAATCGAAGTAGCATCTCCGATTGTTTTTACAGTCTTTTAACGTCATTCCGCAGAATTCTGAGTATACTCTCGGAACCGAGTAAACCGCCAGTCAGGCCATAATTCCGGTATTCTCGAACTAACGTTTGTTTAGTCTAAACTTGTCTAAAATCCTGTTTGTTTCTATCTCAAACCACGTTATTTTTAGTCTCTTCTCGTCATCACTGTTCATAACTTTTGTGTTTCACTCATGTTTGGGCACTTCTATCTCACTTTTTTGTTAAAATGACAAAACTCGGCCCTAGACAGCCCAGTAAAATACTCCCATATGATGTGAATAAGGAGACTAATGATTCTACGCTGTATGCAGTAACCACGAGTTCAAAGCGAAAAATAAACTTGGATCAACCGTATTTTTTCAAACATGCATCAATTGACAGTGTTGCTTTGTGCGCTTCTTATTCGTTCTATTTAATTTTCTAGGCGAACTCCGCGCCATAATGCGTTTGTGTAAGGCATGATGTCCTGAAAGGGTTAACCCTTTCCCCCCTATCACACATTAGCCCACATGATTTGACCCTTGTCACTAAGAGGCATCAATTGGGTCTATACTCCAAAACCCTATTTTCTTAGTTTTGGAAGCAAGGATAACCTTATGTTAATTCTGTCACAGAAGAATCCCCCATACGGCAGATGGATTTTGTTCTCTACCCCAGGTAAATTTAATGAAATTTTGGGCTGAAATATGTCTGGCGGTGAAAGGGTTAAAGAGTGCTAACTGTTATCGCAAGGGCATAACACGCAGTAGATCTGTAATCCGCAATCCGTAATTACTTCTATTACGTGCGTTTTGTCTAGTTATTAATGGGTGCATGATGTATTGTTATTTTTGTTTAGTTTATTTTTCTTATTCGAATTGTATTTTTCTCATAGCTATTGAAGTAATTTCATGACGCAGGCATTTGTTTGTAACTGAAACGTTTTTTTTAGTGCACTTATATAAGCTTGTAGCTTGTTGTGCTCATAAAATAATTTGTATACACTGCAATGCATTATGTTAATAAACTTTGTTTAAACCAAACCGACAAGTATCTGTACATAAACCCCATTCACTTCCCATAAGAAACTGACAATTTAAAAAAACAAAAACGGCCAGAATTATGTCCTCCCACCCCCTCCCTCCACCTTCACCACAATCTATTTCAATTACAGAACCCTCCCTGCCACCGTGATACACCAGTGTTCGCTGGTTCATGAGATTACAGCTCGGACATTAAAATGTACAGCCCAATGACCGAAGGAAATTTCGGTTTTTCGAGGTCAAACTTCAAGTTCGGTCAGCCCAACCAGTCGTGAATATTCGATAGTAAACCTTCCTTTTGAATATGTCTAAACCCCTGAACTGCCGGAATTTGATCAAATCCCGTCCTGTGGTTTTAAGATAACCGATACAGTAGACGGACTGACAGACCGCCCCGTCCACAAAAAAACAAAATAAAACCCCCTTCCTCTAGCCGGGTAATAAGCGAACGCATCAACTCATAAAATTGCACAAATTTATGTTTCGCACAGTTTATGTTAGTGACTGCTACTGTGTGTGGGCTTGAAGGATGGCAACAAGCATAATTGAAATTGGGGTTTCGTCTTTATTCTCATCGTTTGGGAGACGGGGTAAAAAGTGCATGGGCGGGTAAGAAGCCACCCCAATTATCTCATGAAATAAAAAAAATTCAGTCAAATTTGCCCATGAGACGAGCTTTAATGTCTAGCTTTCGTCTCATGGGCAAATTTGACTGAAATGTTCTTTTATTTCATGAGATAATTGGGTAGGGCTTCTTACCCGCCCTGCGCTTTTTACCCCGTCTCCCCCTACAGTGAATTCTGGTTTCTAACGTCTCTCGACCTGGGAAGGCACATTTATGGGACTTCCTTTATTCTCATGTTCTTTGAAACAGAATTAAATAAAAATCATTATACAACAAGAGTTTGTACTGTGTATTGTCATTGTCATTATTGGCTTTTGTTTGATCCATTTCTTTGTCATCACCTTCTTCTTTCATCATCATCATCATCATCATCATCATCTTTGAATGAATGAAAAATGGTGTTTTACGTCCTCTCGGTCATAGACACATATGGGACATTTGTAAATACAAAGATGGTGGGAACATTACTGGAGGCAATGCCTGGAGGCAGTACGACACCACCAGTAAAGTCCCGATTTTTTTTAAACAATACAGATATGTGTAGCCGGTTAATCACGCCTGCGGTTTTGAAAACCTCATATTTAGGGCGCTTTTATGGTGCCGCACACAATAGTTATCAGTCATTTATTCTTCTATGAGATAGAAAATGGAGCCATTTTAGTTAGGGTTACGTCCTCTTGGTCCTGAAATCAGAAACCAATAGTGGGGACATTTTTAAATACAAATATGCGTGCTGTGCGGAAACAATACCTCGGAATGTATTGGAGGCTAATGCCCAGGACGCGGGCACCATGCCCTCGGTTTTAATAAACGACTCATCACACGGCTATGGCACCCGCCACAAGTAATCTTAATGGATTACCCTGCTGCCATTCTCCTTATATTTACTCATGATTCTTTGAAACAGAATTAAATCAAAATCATCTTATACAACAAGAGTTTGTATGTGTTATTGTCATTTCGACCTTATTGGCTTTTGTTTTTCTTCTTCTATTCTGTATTGTCATCGGAATATTGGCCTTTCTGTTTGATCCATTCCTTCTCATCACCTTCGATACTTTCATTATCTATCATCATCATCATCAATCATCAATCATCATGATTCCTTCTTCTCTCATTCTTCGGTTTCTTCCTATCATCATCTTCTTCTTCTCATCTATCATTCAGCCCGATCATTCATTATCATTCATTGACTCAGCACAATCATCATCATCATCATCTTCTTCAACTTCTACATCATCATCATCATCATCTTCTTCTTCTTCATCATCTTCATCAAACCATCATCATAAGCATCATCATTCGTCATCATCATCATCATCATCTTCTTTTTTTTTTTTTCTTTTTTTCCTTTTTTTTTTTTTTTATACAAATTTCTCTTGAGTTACTGCCAAATCAAATTTAATGCAATTATGCAAGCTGAAGGAAAATCGAGATTATATAAAAAATATAAAAAAGAAGCGAGAAATAGCAAGGGACGCAACTATATGTCACTGAGTATAATCTGGGCTGCAGGAGTCGCGTACCTTTAACAGTTGTCCTCGTTTCTTTCTCTCTTAACATCCTCCAGTCACCCTCTATTGCACGATTATGAAACCATACTCTCTCTAACTCTCTCTCTCTCGCTCTCTCTCTTTCTCTCTCTCTCTGCCTCTATCTCTCTCTCTCGGTCTCTTCTCTCTCTCTCTCTCTCTCACACACACAATCAACCAATAATTTTAAAAAAACACCCAAAACACAATAAAACCATCTTCTTCCGCAACCTAGCTTTAGGATCCAGACCCGGGTATACACAAGAAAATACCTCCAGGATCTGCCTCAGAGCATTGATAAGATTTCCTTCACTGGTTTTCGTTTGGTTATTGGTTCGTTCGTCCCGTACCCATATGTGCTCCTTTGACAGACGAGTGGACGCTAAAACCTAACTCTCTACCATCACCAACACCACCCCAACAACAAAACGCCAACTGACAGCATTTGTTAATCAGACTGAGAGAGTGTCTAAATTTCCATAGTCCCACCTCCCCACGATGTTGAGGCGGCAGGACAACAAAAGAACTGAAAAGAAAAAATCGTCAAAAAGCCTCTAGAGCGAGCGAGATGTAACCGCATACCGTTCTAGCGGATTTTACGCCCTCTGCCGTTCTTTCGACCATGTGGCGACATTTTTAACTACAAAGATGGTGCAGAGAACAATACTGAACCGATGGCAATGCCACGGAAAGGCAGTGTCAACACCATGCTAAAGTCCCGATTTTTTTAACAATACAGATATGTGTAGCCAGTAACCACCGCCTCGGTTCTAAACCTCATCGGCTAAGGTACATCATGGACCTAGTCTCCATGAGGGGGAGAGAGAATCTGGTGGTTTTACGTCCTCTTGGTCTGAATCAGACACATATGGGACATTTGTAAGTACAAATTATGGCAGTATGGAACAATACTGGAGGCAATGCCCGGAAGGCAGTACGACACCAGTAAAGTCCCGATTTAAAAAAATTATTAACAACGTAGATAGGTGTAGCGGTGACCATGCAAATCCTTTTTTAGGTTAAATCTCATCGGCCTATGCGCACCGCCACAAGTAGTATGAGCGGAACTATTGGACCTAGCTCATAATGATATATAATCATTATATAGTCTTCCAGCATAACAGTATGCCATTACGTTTGAATGCGTCACGTTTCACCTACGCATACTTCGCCTATGGCACGTTTCGCCTTCGCGCGTTTTGCCTTTCACTGCGTTTCACTCGAAATGAAACAATATTAAGATTGCATAGTTGATTACGTCACACGTGCGCGCGCGCGCGCACACGCCCCCCACACGCCACACGCCACAGCACACACAGAACAGAACATGTTTTTGCTCCTATACAATAGTCTCCATTGGAAATAAAATTTTGATAGGATTGACACACCCACACTTACGCACACACGCCCACAGATGGGAAGCGCCGCATCTGGACTCGAGAAAGACGGATGAGACACCCCCCTCCCGCCCCCCCTCCCCCCCCGCCCCCCCCCCCAACACCACACACACCACACATATACACACACGTGCACCACACATAAGCCACAAGAAAACACACACACACAACACTGAAAATACAACTAACTAATGCTCACAGTAAAAAAAAAATAACAAAACCCCCCCTTACTGCTCCAATCTTGTTGAGCAGGGGGGGGGGGGGGGCGGGGGGGGGAGGGGGGGGGGGGGGCGATCAAGATTAGTCAGAACGCACCCCTCTAGGCAAAAAGTAAGTCACAACCTTAGAGTGAAGATATGGACTTGTACCGACTGTGGGGTGCCGTCCAATTTCCTTGTGTTCTTGCTCACACTCATTTAAATGAAGAAAAAGAAACAAAAAAATAAAATAAAAATACCTTTGGTAATTTTCAACAAGCTAAGTAGTGCTTGTCTTTTTCAACCTTGTCTGACTGGCTGCTGTGGTGGGAGAGCTGTTGGTGTTATCCACTGTCATTACATTAACAATGTTCAGGTAAGTAACCTTACCCTAGCTAGCACCCAAGTCATGTAACCTATCAGAGCGTGACGCTAGCACAAGCTTGCATTGCCTGCGAGCGCGAATTTTTGATGACAATAAGAGATAGGTTAAGTAAAGCTTTCGAAACACCACACACGCAAACACCCATTTCTCTGACATTATAGGGAAGACGGGCCTAAAACGCGCAAGGCGCGCGCGTAAGAAGCCCACCCCAATTCTCTCATGCCACTAAAGACAATTTTCAGTCAAATTTTGCCCCATGAGCACCGAATGGTTAATGTCTAACGCATTCTGTCTCATGGGCAAATTGAGATCGAAATTTTCTTTATTTCATGAGATAAGTTGGGGTGTTCTTCTTACCCGGCCATGCGCTTTTTACCCCGTCTTCCCCTATTATTAGGCCAAGAACACCGCACCGACAGACAACATTACGTACACAACAGAAAGTTCTCAACAACAGGGTGCAATTGCTTGCAGCGACGATGAGAACCTTCAATATTTACGGATTGAGGTAAGTTGAAGTTTACTCTGTTTTTGGCTCACTCGTGTTAATGAAGTTAACACGAATTGAGTCTATAGTATGATAATTTGTCTCTGTGTCAGCGTGCGTGCGTGCGTGCGTGCGTGTGTGTGTTTTTGCGTGCGTGCGTATATCTCCAAACTTTAATGTGACAATGTTGTCGGGAAATAGAAGGCGTATATTGTTCAAACTTTGCATACACGTAGATGTGTATGCAATAGAGGTGGGGAAAAAACCCCGGTTTGAACCGAAAAGCCGGTCCTTAAATTCCGCGGTTCGAAAAACCAGTTCGAGTTGCTGTGAACCGGTTTTTTTTAACTGCAAACTGAAAGTAAGTTTATCTTAGAATAACGCATTATTTTTGAAAACAACACTGAATCTCAGCGCAGACTGGGTGTTTGTAAACCAAGAATAGCTGTTTCTAGTTTGTAAGCGAGTCAAGTAAAAAAAAAAAATAATTATGGCCAATGATTAGGCCTACACTACAGTAACGAACGTTTGGAGGCATTTTCTCCTGGGAAAAAAATCTAAAGAGTGATGGAGTGATTGTAGAAATTATTGCTTTGTGCTTCCAATGTGGCATTGCGATCAATCGGGGTGGTGGAACAACAAACATGAGTAATCACCAAGAGAACTGTGAATGGAACAACAAATAAAACAATGTCTTTTTAAGTTTAATTAATTTCATTTCTATACATTCTTATGCTAAGAAGATGAGCAAATTTTAGCTAAAAGATATTTATATGCACACCACTAGAACTCACATACACCACACACACACACGAAACACCACACACACACACACAACACACACATTGTCACACAACACACACTCTCACACACTCGTCTCTCTCTCTATCTCTCATCTCTCTCATCTCTCTCTCTCTCTCTCTCCTCTCTCTCTGCTCTCTCTCATTGTCGCTCTTCTATATCTCTCTTTCACACGTCTCTCTCTTCGTGCTCTCGCACACGACACTACGACCCACTACGACACACACACACCACACACACAGTGACACACACACACACACAACACACACACACAAGCTTTAGCTTCTTATCAGTAAACGGACATGTAACTTGCTATGATATGCTTTGTATTTTATTCATACGTAAATGTGTACCCAATCTGCTCTCTCCCTCTTCAGTCCTCTCGGTCTCTCTCTTCTCTCTCTTCTCCCTCTTCTCTCTCTCTCTCTCAGGTGTTCTCTGTCGTCTGTCTTCTGTCTCTGTCTCCTGTCTCTCTCTCTCTACAATGCTCTCAATAATGACTCTTCCTCTTCTCTCTCTCAGGTGTCTATTCTCTACTAGAAGAAGGCTCTCTCGAGCTTCTCCTCCCTATCTCTCGTCGGGCCTCTGACGCTGCTAGCTTTCTGTCTTCTCTTCATCCTCTCTCTCTCTCTCTCTTCTCTCCCCACTCCCCCGTCTCACTCTATGTATTGACCTCTCTCCAAACGTCTGTACGGTTTCCTGTCTCTCTCTCTCTGTATTTGTTTGTGCGGGTGTTCTTTTTGGAGGAGGAGGAGGTCCTTCCGTTAAAAATGAATTCAGGACAAATACATATAATTGTGTTGTGTGTGTTAGAGTGTCGTATGTGTGTGTGTGTGTGTGTGTGTGTGTGTGTGTTGTGTGTGTGTGGTGTGTGTGTGTTAGTGTGTGGCTGTGGTGAGAGAGAGAGAGAGATAGAGAGAGAGAGAGAGAGAGAGATTGAGACGAGAGGAGAGAGAGAGAGAGAGAGAGTAGGAGAGAGAGAGAGGGAGTAGGAGAGAGGTAGTAGAGAGAGAGAGAGACGAAAAGAGAGAGAAACTCGGAAATGGTTTAATGTGAGGCCGCCGCCGGCATACTCGCACATGAGGACGCCGCTACACACGACACATAGGGGAAGACGGGGTAAAAAGCGCAAGGGCGCGGGTAAGAAGCCCACCCCAAGTATCTCATGAAATGAAGCAAATTCCAGTCGACATTTTGCCCTTGAGACGAGTGTTAATGTTTAGCATTCGTCTCCATGGGCAAATTTGACTGGTTAGTTTCTTTTATTTCATGAGATAATTGGGGTGCTTAACCCTCTTACCCGCCCATCCCGCTTTTTACCCCGTCTTCCCCGACACACTAAAGCTGTAACATGATGTAAATAAACTAAATCAAACGCTATTTGACGTTCAGAAAGTAAGGACTTATTCATATCCTAAGGATTCTTCTCGTAAACGTAAGGCATAGTATATAAACATTGCCACATCTCTTGTAACAAATTCATTTTCATTTTGCAACAAGAATAGCAAAGGACGAGTGCTATTACTTTTATAATATTTAATTATGTACTTTTCACGTAAATTTGCATAAGCAGGACAATGTAATAAAACATGAATTTCATTTTCTGGAACATCACAAAAAGGACGAATATTAATGCTGTTGTCATATCTTTTTTCTTGGCATTAACTTCATTTATCCCAAAACGCATTTTTGTGTGAAAGCAACTCAAAATTGTGTTATTGAAATATCATTTAAGTATTTTTTTTTTTCCAGGTTGTGACATAGATTTATAGGATCTATAGAGAGTTAAATGAAGCGATCGCCAATTTCTCATTCCATTCTTGCATAAAAACAATCTGCCATTCTGTTGTCTAAATGCACAGAAAAAATAACGTTTATCCCCTACGTGGCCCCCGTATAGCCAAACATATGAACACCCAAAAGAATCAAAACAGTGTTTTTATTTCCAGAGCCCAGTTTAACCCTTTCACCGCCAGCCATATTTCGGCCCAAAACATTCCATCAAATTTACCTGGGTAGAGAACAAAATCCATCTGCAGTATTGGGGATTCTTCTGTGACATATATAAAATAAGGTCTATAGTTACTTCCCAAAACTAAGACAAAAGGGTCTTTGGATAATTGACCTCAGTTGTGATGCCTTTTAGTGACATAGTTGTGTAAAATCACTGTGTGTGCCTAAAAGGCGACTTTGGACGATGAATGAGGGGTTAAAGACCAATGCGCGATTCAGAAATGATAGTTTGTGGCAAGCGGTCTAATATTGTTCACCCACTCCAGTCACCTTAACATAGACTGAGTAAGACTCCACTGGATTTTAAATAATTTTAATCTGTAAACCAAGAATGTTATCTCTGAACCATTTCGTTAACTTTTTTTATATCTTTTGGAAAACATTTAAAGTTATCTATCCTACTTATACTCATCAAAAGAAGCACAGCATACTCCTCGTGTCTGTTGGAGTGTCTGTGTATTAGATATGTTTATTATTTTGTACAGACTTTAAAATGATAGTGACTGTGTGCTTCTGTTCAGTATACAATCTTAAGTTCCAAGACCTAGCACCTGTACAAAGCATGACAACTGATATGTTACTTTATGCCCAAGTATTTTTTTTTCTCTTTTACAATATGTGCGACAGATTTTGCACCAACATACCGACCGACCGACAGAGAGACCGACAAAGTGAGTTATAGGTTTTTTGTGGCCTTGTGCCACAAACAAAAAAGATGTATGATTTAAATTTCTTTGGTAAGCTTGTTTTGGGATTCGGCTTCACGCCATATTCTGTAGTTTTGAACCAATAATGTATAGCTCTGATAGTACTAGCAATGTAAAGACCTGAGAGGCACCTATGACGATAGCCATCCATGTAGATCATCCAAAGTGTTTGGTGCAGGCGTAGTTTTGTGCACTATAGGATATACACCGTTTAAAGGAACAAATACCTCTGTGTTGTGTTTTTATAACTCTTTTTAACACACGTGTTGAACCCCACGTTTCCGTACCGTGTGTGTGTCCACACCAAGAAGAGATTAAGAATGGGTTCTGAGACTTGTCGCGATCGAACAATTTAGAAGAATACAAAACATTTGATCCATTCTAGCCCAAGGTGTATATTAGAGTATAGTCTTTAACATGTCAAGAGAGACCGATTAGAGAGCAGGAGAGTGGGCCGAGGACATAGGCCTTCCAAAACAGAGGCCAGATTCTGTGGATCAGAAGAGGAGAGATGACCTCAGGCTCGCGAGAGAGATTAATACATGTTATTTTGTATTAACAGTCTCACTTATTTTTAATGTTTATATTCATTGATACTTGTCTTCATGTTGATTATTCTTGGCTTGTCTTTGATGTGTATGTTAGTGTTTAGGCCTTAGTTCAGCGCTTTGAGCTCCCTGCAAAGAGAGTTAAGCGCTCTATAAATAACCATTATTATTATTATTATTAATTATGATTATTATTTAGTGTTGACCATCTCCAGCTACCATTCGGTGGTTCATAAGGACCCCCGAGATAAAATCAAATAAGAGGGGCCACTATCAAGCACGCGTATCCATCCGATATGATTCAATAATCTATTGATTACATTCATCCATTGATAACTTGATTGACTGGTGCCATTCATTCCTATGGCGCCGTCCCCCGCGACCCCCCCATCCGACTTCAATCCATGAAACACCCAAAATTCTATCTAGCAGTTCGACAGAGTTTAAAAACCCTATCGAACTGTTAGATACAGTTTCTAAACTATAGCTAGCAGTTAGATAGAATTTCAAAACTCTGTCGAGCAGCTAGATAGAGTTTCTCGTCGTAAAACTCTATCGAACGCGCCATTTTGATACTTTTTCTTTAAACGAAAGCATTTCATTGGTAGATAGGACTAGTATCTTTGACTGTGACCTACACCTAGCCTAATAGATGGCATTCTACAAACTCGTTTAGCGGCTGGTTTTTTTGTGACACTTTCCTTTCTCCTCCCTATGAAACCTTCATTCCACCCCTCGTTCTCCCTCACATTCCTGTCTCTCTGCCCTTCGCCTTCTTCTCTCAGACTTTTGAGCAGATCGCTTCTTCCTACTGCTCGTGCCCATCCTCTTATCTAGCTATTTCACTATACATTTAACCCCGATCTTTATCCCCCTCCGGCCCAGAATACTGCCCTACGTATGCACTTTCCAGTTCCCCTGCGCATGCAAGGTGTGTGACGCCGGGGTACAAAGAAGACACAGGAAAAGAAAGAACAACGAGAGCCCATAAAGACTATCTATGCGCTCTTCCTCACCAGAATCGCGATAGAAAAACTATATCTCGATAGGGTTATTTTGTGGAAACCCTATCTAGCTGTTCAACAGAGTTTTAAAACTCTATCGAACAGCTAGATAGGGTTTTCAAACTCTATCGAACTGATAGATACAGTTTCGAAACTCTATCGAACAGCTAGATAGAGTTTTGTATCTTTGGCGCGCCATTCCATTCATTCATTCATTCATTCGTTCGTCCCCTTCTTCTATTTGTTTCAGGTTCCACCTCTTCTCCTCCCCATCCATTTTCAATCTACTTCTCCTCTTTCTTCTCCTGACCGGAAATGTCGCCGGGGACAACCATGGCGGCGGATCCGCCAGCACCACGCCTTCCCGTCAGCCCAAGCGGTTTCCGCCGCGCGTGCTTCCGGGCATGGCGTCATGGCCTGACGATCAGGAAATCCACGAGGTGTCCGAAAGCTTGGACAACGGCTCGGCGCTGATTTACCCGGCGCATCCTTTGTACCCTAACGCCAGCCGTATGTACAATCTGCGAATGATTCGCTACCCGCCGCTCATCTTCTACGTGAAGTCCGTGAAAGACGTGCAAAAGGTGAGTTAGTCATTGGATTGAAGAGGCCGCGAGGCCTTGATATCCCAATAAAAACCCTGAACCCGACCTGACCTGGGGGCCGTTTCACAACTTTGGCTAACGTTACGTTGCGCCTCGCTCAAATTTTTTTAAACGGTGCTAAGAAACATTCCTGTCGTTCGCCGGATAGTTCGCGTACGTTTGCTTCTTGCCAAACACTTAGCAAGTAGCGGCTCACTCTCCGTGAACTAGTAGGGGTTTAATACATTTTCGATGTTGTTGAATTGTTCCATACTAGTTTGTTTCTAATGAAGTATAACTTTTTTGGACCAATCAGACACGAAGCTTGTTGATATTCTTCCGCAACGTTTTCTAAAGTGTTTCCTTAGACCAGGCCTAGTTTGGCGTAACAGTTACGCGCGCGGCGACCGTCGTCTAGAGAAATCCGACCCTGGTTTAGTATAACAGACATGTTTACTCTACTCTTTTCAGTAGTATTCTACTCAATTTAGGACCAATACTACTCTTCAAAATTGATGATAATGCCCTAATTACTAATTTTCAGTGAACATTGTTTGATGGTTTAATGAAGAGGGCTACTCATCTCACACCAAACCTATCTCAATTCAGCTATCAAGATCTTACTCGGAACTTGTGTAGGGGGCAAACAGGTCTGGTAATACAGTGATTGATTAGCCCTCGTGACTCAATGGGGTTTAATGGTGTGTCTATCGTTGGTTTGACATTAGGCCTGTTGGAGGGGTGGGGGGTGGGGGGTTGGGGGGTTGGGTGGAGTGGAGTGGTGGTAGGGGGCAAACAGCAAAGAAGCTGTCAGTACTGGAATATCACGTGGTCTGTCTGCTCAAAGACACACTGACTTCAAATCGATCAAGTCCCTTGGTTGTTTTTTCTGGGGTAGTTGAGACCCACATACATTATGTCCCCAACTTAAAAATTGAGGCTGATCTTTAAAATGATATTTCGATTTGAATTTTGGGGGCATTTGTTATGGGAGTCAAAACAGGTCAAAACATAGATTGCTTAACAGCTATGTTTTTCAATTTTCTATGAATGTGCCTAGTGTCATCCACCCCCCCCCCATCTAATATTCTCTTCATGGCATTTTTACAACTATTCATTTATAGTTGTACTTTTTTTATTCTCGATCCCCCTTCGAGGGCATGCTTATCAGAGAAGCCTAATCCGGCTTATACCTGATTAAACTTTCACTATATCCTCCGAAGTATGCGGAGTGTGGCTGCCACGTGGCGGGGTAATAAAAAAAAAATGGTCACACAAAAGTAATAAAAGTTCTCATCCCTAGATAACGTTCTGGTGGCATTTGTACCATTAGTGTTCAAGTGCTTTCGGCTGTTGCGTGGTGGGGGTTGGGTGGGGTGATCCTTTGAGTCTTTCTTAAGCCCAACATTGAACAAACATTCGTATTCGTATTCGTAGTGGGTAAGACGGGTAAAAAGCCTATGGGCGGGTAAGAAGCCCATGCCAATTATTCTCATGAAATGAAGCAATTTCAGTCAAATTTTGCCCATGAGACGAACGAACTTAATAAATTAAGCATTAACACTCGTCTCATGGGCAAAAATTTGACTGAAATTTGCTTCATTTCATGAGATAATTTATTAGCATGGGCTTCTTACCCGCGCATGGGCTTTTTTTACCCCGTCTTACCCTACCATTAGTGTTCAAGTGCTTCGGCTGTTAGGCTGGGTGGTGGTGGATGATCCTTGGAGTCTTTATTAAGCCACGGGAAACGACAGCAAAAACAACAACAACAACAACAACAACAACAACAGCAGCAAAAACATGCGTATTCGTGTTGTTCTTCGCTTATCTTGTGGATCTTGAATTCCCCACTATGTTTTCAATTTACTAGAATGTTGTGCATGATTGGCATACCCCCCCCCCCCCCAACCCCCCCACCCCACCCCACCCCCAATTCTCTTTAGCAGGTGGTGGGTTCGCCAAGAAGCACAACCTCATGCTCAGCGTCCGTTCCTCGGGCCATTCGTACATCGGTCGGTCCACCCATCATGGCGGCGTGGTGATCAACATGGCGCTGATGAAGGGGAAGCAATTCAACCTGGACCCCACCACCGCGCGCGCGCCGGCAGGGGAGGTCACCGTGGAGAGCGGGAACTCCTGGATCGAAGTGTACCACGCCGTGCACCAAAAAGTGACCTATGACGAACAGGTTAGAGGGTTAGTTAGGGTTGGGGGTACATAAAATAATTTACACCGCCGCAGGTACGACACCGGAAACCACATTAAATAAGTAAAAGAGAAAGAAGGAGAGAGATGAGAGAGAGAGAGATGAGAGATGAGAGTAGAGAGAGAGGAGAGAGATGAGAGAGAGAGAGAGATGAGAGATGAGAGAGACGAGAACGAACAAAATTTTTATTGTATACAGCGGTAATGAGATAAGCACATACATACAATTTTTTTTGGCACTCCAAGCACAAAGAAGGGAGGGAGAGCGTAGAAGAGCAGGAGTGAGTGAGAGAGAGAGAGAAGATGAGAAGAGAGAGAGAGAGAGAGAGAGTTTTGTATGTGCGTTGTTGCTGGTTTGTGTCATTCTTAAATACTATTTTTGTTGTCTACTTGTTGATGAATAATTGATTGTAAAGCACTTTGGGCTCATTTGAGGTAAAGCGCTAATATAAATGTACTATTATTATTATTATTATTATTATTACAGCTATTATTTATTGCATCTTACATACAGATTTATTTAATACCAAATTAGAGTTTATCATAGTCTCTGACTCCCACCCGTGGGGCACGCACCCTGGGGGTTCTTTCGTAAAAAATAGTTCCCCGTCAACCTTCTGGGAAGTTCTGTGACCTTGTTTGTCACACTTCCTGCTAATCTCGCCAACTCTCTACTTTGACTCTGCCCTTGCCCTTTGCTTTCTATCATCTATCCATCCTTCTGCTTATTGGCCCATTCTCTGCCTTTAAAAACAATCTTCCAAATAACTTTTCTCCCCATTGAGCTCCTCCGAAATCGGAATGTGTCGGTGTACGCAAGCGGGGAGACCAGTGAAAACTGAAAAACCGGACACATACGTACCCTACCCCATTGAGAGCCATATGGCCTGGGAACGCAGAAGAGAAGAGCTATGACATTGTTTATTTACGTGTTTTCAACGTCGTCATATATTATTAGGGGAAGACGGGGTTAAAAGAGAATTGGCGGACAAGCAGCTAACCGTAATTACCTATGAAATGAAGCAAATTTCAGTCTCATTTTGCCCATGGGACGAGCATTAATGTCTAGCATTCGTCTCATGGACAAATTTTACTGAAATTTTCTTTATTTCATGAGAAATTGGGGTGGGCTTCTTACCCGCCCATGCGCTTTGTACCCCGTAATCCCCTATACATGTAGATAGCGAGCACACTATAAGCTTCAAGCTTGTTGCTGCTCATTAATATGTTGACAATGTATTGATGTATGTGTGCCCTGTTGGATCTGAATAACAATTTTTTTTAACCCTTTCGCCGCCAATGTCACATTTATTTAAGCACCACAGTGGTTTTTAACACCCATGTCACTAAAAGGCATCAAATCAGGGCCTGTTATTTGAAGACCCAACTTTCTTATTTTTGGGGAGGTAGGTAAGGATAGGCCTAATGTTACGCATGTCACAGAGGAGTTCCCAATATTGCAGATTACCGATGTGGTTTCTCCACACTCAGTTAAGTTTAACCCTTTCGCCGCACAGCCATTTTTTTTCATCCAAAAAATATCATTAACCTTAGAGAGAAAAAAAGATCTGCAATATTGCTAAAAATTCCTCTGTAACATGTATAACATTAGGCCCTATCCTTACCTCCCAAAATTACCGAAAAATAGGCTCTTTGGATAACAGGTCCTGGATTTGTTGCTTTTTAGTGATATGGTTGTTAAACCATTGTGGTGCAAAAAATGCGACATTGGCGGTGAAAAGGGGTTAATGGGATTTTTGTCTGTGCTGAAAAAGGGCTGGCGGCGAAAGGGGTCCCTAAAACCCAAGAAGAAGAAGACGAATTAATGTCTCTGTCTTCTCATTGGCATGACTGACCAGGGGAACGCTCAGAGGAGGGTGATCGTGGGGGGCAGTGCCCATACGGTGGCCATGGGGGGTTACACGCTGGGCGGGGGGCACGCCCCCATCTGCAGGAAGCTGGGCATGGCCGTGGATAATCTCCTGGAGGTCACCATGGTGCTGGGTGAGTAACTAACATGCATAAGGGAGAGAGAGAGAGAGAGAGAGAGAGAGAGAGGAGAGAGAGAGAGAGAGAGAGAGAGACAGAGACAGAGAAAGAGACAGAGAGGAGTTTAGGCCGGGTTCGCATTAGATGCGTAAGCTCCGTATGCAATCCATAAATAAGTGAAACAAAGAAGGGAAAAGATTTGCGCACGTGTCCGAATTTCCCCTATATGCGTAAACTTTTATCCTTCTTTCTTCCACTTTTCTGTACGGAAAACTTACTAATGCGAAACCCCGCATAATTCTCTCTCTCTCGCTTCTCTCTCTCTCTCTCTCTCTCTCTCTCTCTCTCTCTCTCTCTCTCTCTCTCTCTCTCTCTCTCTCTCTCTCTCTATCTCTCTCTCTCTCTCTCTATCTCTCTCTCTCTCTCTCTCTCTCTCTCTCTCTCTCTCTCTCTCTAGTCTCTCTTTCCCTTGTGGCATTCTCAAAATGAATTTGTTCTCAACTTGTCTGCGCATGTGCGAAATCGATCATGACGTACCATCACAATTGTATCTTTTGTGTATTCAACACTAAATTGACCCTAAGCCTATCCCTAACCCTAACCCTAAACGTATCCCTATACCTATACTAACCCTAACTCTAAACCTATCCCTAACTCTTTGGCACATGCGCAGACATGTTGAGAGAACAAATCCATTTTGAGAATGCCACACCCTCCCTCTATTTCTGTATGTATGTCTCTCTCTCTGACACCTTATTTTATCTGTCGCTCTGTCTCTGTCTCCCCACCCCCCTCTCTCCCCCCCCCTCTCTCTCTCTCTTCTGTCTCTCCCCTCTAACTCTACGTCTCTCCTATCTCCTCTCTATGTCTCTCTCTCTCTCTCTCTCTCTCTCTCTCTCTCTCTCTCTCTCTCTCTCTCTCCTCTTCTCTCTCTCTCTCTCTCTCTCTCTCTCTCTCCCTCATTAAACAGTTCAAGTTCTCTCTCTCTCTCTCTCTCTCTCCTCTCTCTCTCTCTCTCTCTCTCTCTCTCTCTCTCTCTCTCTCTCTCTCTCCTCTCTCTCTCCTCTATCTCTCTCTCTCTCTCTCTCTTTCTAGTCTCTCTCCCCATCTATGTCTCTCTCTCTCTTCTCTCCCCTCTCTCTCTCTCTCTCTCTCTCTCTCTCTCTCTCTCTCTCTCTCTCTCTCTCTCTCTCTCTCTCTCTCTCTCTCTCTCCTCTCTCTCTCTCCTCTCTCTCATTAAGCAGGACATAACTCTGGCCGGGTTGCATTGTCACAATGCGTTGCTGCCGCTCGGCGATGCCCTTGTTTATGTATATGTGATTTCTTGTAATGTTTGATTGCTTTGTACATTTGTTAACTTGTTTTGTCGAGGACATGGTGAAAAAAAAGTATTGTTGCTTTATCCATTTATCCTCATTAAAAATTTCAATTCAATTCAATTCAATTCTCTCTGTGAGATTATTATGATGTGACTCGATAATTATGTATGGTTATTTATCTTAATGTTAACGTCGACTTTTGTTAGTGTGTGAGTGAGTGTGTGTGTGTGTGTGTTGTGTGTGTGTGTGTGGTGTGTGTGTTGTGTGTGTGTGTGTGCGTGTGCGTGCGTGCGCGTGTGCGTGTGTGTGTGCCGTGTGTGTGCGTGTGCGTGTGCGTGCGTGCGTGTGCATGCGTGTGCGTGCGTGCGTTGTGCGTGCGTACATGCGTGTGTGTGGTGTGCGTGTGTGCGTGCGTGTGCGTGCACGTGTGTGTGTGTATTTGCTTGGTATTTTCATGTACTTTTCCCTGCGTTTTTGGTCTACATTATGTTTTACTAGCTAATGTTGTTTATTCATGAATTGTTTTTGCATTTTCTCTTTTCCGCTGGCAAGATGTAAAGAAGCTATGCTTATTCTTAACCATCAATAAAATAAAATAAATATTCGTTCGTTCGTTCGTTCGTTCTCTCAATCTCTCTCAGCGGATGGAAGTAAAGCGGTGGTCAACGCGCAAGGCACCACGGTGACGGACTGGGAAGGCACCACGCGTCACTCCAACGACACCTCCCTCTTCTGGGCCCTGAGGGGAGGGGGCGGGGGCACGTGGGGGGTGGTGACCCACTTCACCTTCCAGCTCCACTTCGCCCCCAAGAGGATAAGGAGGGTGATGGTAAACTGGGTCTTGAAATGGTGGGGTAAGTGTATGGTTATGTTATTTTAGTTAGGGCTGTTAGTCATTGCGACATAGACGGGAATGAAAGGGCAGACAAACTTTCGAAAGCAGGCAGCAGACTGGGACAGTCAGACCACCGCATCTCCAATCCTGAGGCCAAAACTCTCATTAAGAGCAGGTTCCGCCAGGAATGGAAACAACAAAGGAACCCTCCTGAGAATGACTGCCTCCAAAACCTGGAGAGATGGCAGCAAACCATCATCTTTCGCCTACGAACAGGCCACTGCCAGCTGCACTCTCATTTGTACCGCCTCAAGATATCCCACACAAACGAATGCCCATGTGGGACGGGTATCCAAGACCCCGAACACATTCTACAGTACTGTCCGAACTATGCCGGCCCCAGATCGACTGTATGGCCAGTTTCGACAGATATGCAGACGAAGCTGTGGGGAACAGAAAACGACCTTCAACGAACCGCCGATTTCATCAAAACCATCAAAATTCGGGTTTGATCAACCGGCCATCAGCACTCTTGGAACGCGGAAGAAGAAGAAGTCATTGAGATGGAACCTGCTGGACCAAAAAGAAAAACAAGCGCGAAATCGCAATAGTTTGTGGCACGCGGTCTATTTTTACCATTCCAATCATGAGTCACCTCCCCTGGCTTTTCAATAATTTTAATCTGTAAACCAGGGACGGTATTCATGTCGAGATAGCATGAGACTTAGCATGATGCTAACTTAGAAGCTCTTCCAAAAGTCCTATTAAATCCTATAGGACATTGGAAGAGCTTCTAAGTTAGCATCATGCTAAGTCTCATGCTATCTCAACGTGAATACCGTCCCAGAATGTTATCTCTGCACCCTTTCGTAACTTTTTATATTTTTGGGAAAACATTTAAAACTATGTATCCTACTTATACTCATCAAAAGAAGCACCGCATACTCGTCGTGTCTGTTGTAGTGTCTGTATTACGTATGTTTATTATTTTGTACGCTTTTAAAATACATCATTTTAAAGTGCGGCCTCAATTTGAAGTGTAGCCTCGATTTGAAGTGCGACAATTTTGGACCGACCGACCAGACAGACAGACAGACAGACAGACCGACAGACCGACAAAGTGAGTTATAGGTTTGTGGCTTGAGCCACAAACAAAAAGAGGAAAAAAGGAATCAATGCCAAACTTTCTCTGGTGATTCTTTCCCCACCCACTGATAAAATCTAGAATCAGCCGCAACAAGTCTGTGGCCATTTTTGGGTCCAGTTATTTAAGTTCCAAAAGCATCAAACTTTGGGATTAGTGTCTGCCACTAATTCTAGTCACAGAGATTTTTCTATATGAAAATCGGGTTACTCTCACATGAAGAGAACGTCGCTGGAAGCGCAGCGCCACTAAATTTTGTGGGTTTTTTGTGTGGTTTAAGTTGGGGGGGGGGGGGCGGGGGGTGAAGAGGGGGAGGGCGGACTAATTTGGGAAACCTAGCTATCAATTTGGTCATACCACGCAGCGGCATTTCTCCCTGCTCTTACCGACTTTTGACTGTAGTGGTGGGATTTACCCGTGCGTAAAGCGCACGGGGTCAGGCTAGCTTTAAGTCCCCCATCTGAAGGACTTGACGTTCAGTTCGATATTCCCATCGAACGTGTGTGTGTGTGTGCGTGTGCGTGCGTGCGCGCGCGCGCGTGTTTTGTGTGTGTGTGTGTGTGTGTGTGTGTGTGTGTGTTCGTGTGTGTGTGGTGTGTGTGTGTGTGTGTGTGTGTGTAAAGTGTGTGTTCGATTCTCATTCCTTTAGTTATTGTTGTTGTTGTTTTGAATCTAGGTTCGAACATAGGCGACGACATGATCCGCTTCGTCTTAAAGGAGCTGAACGGCTTATCCGAGGACTGGGGGGGCTACGTAATAATGACGGGCTTGCCCCTGGAAGGCGGGGCGTCGGGCCATCTGACCTTGGTCCTCAACCATTTCGGCAGCGACGACGATGAATCAAACGACGACGTCGACGATCTTATCGCTTACGACCCTATCCAGGCCCAATATGGGTGAGTGGAGCGAATGAGAGACAGAGACGATCCTGTCCAGGGCCAATATGGGTGAGTGGAGCGAATGAGAGACAGAGACGATCCTGTCCAGGCCCAATATGGGTGAGTGGAGCGAATGAGAGACAGAGACGATCCTGTCCAGGCCCAATATGGGTGAGTGGAGCGAATGAGAGACAGAGACGATCCTGTCCAGGCCCAATATGGGTGAGTGGAGCGAATGAGAGACAGAGACGATCCTGTCCAGGGCCAATATGGGTGAGTGGAGCGAATGAGAGACAGAGACGATCCTGTCCAGGCCCAATATGGGTGAGTGGAGCGAATGAGAGACAGAGACGATGCTGTCCAGGCCCAATATGGGTGAGTGGAGCGAATGAGAGACAGAGACGATCCTGTCCAGGCCCAATATGGGTGAGTGGAGCGAATGAGAGACAGAGACGATGCTGTCCAGGCCCAATATGGGTGAGTGGAGCGAATGAGACAGAGACGATGCTGTCCAGGCCCAATATGGGTGAGTGGAGCGAATGAGACAGAGACGATGCTGTCCAGGCCCAATATGGGTGAGTGGAGCGAATGAGAGACAGAGACGATGCTGTCCAGGCCCAATATGGGTGAGTGGAGCAAATGAGACAGAGACGATGCTGTCCAGGCCCAATATGGGTGAGTGGAGCAAATGAGAGACAGAGACGATCCTGTCCAGGCCCAATAATAATAATAATAGTGAATCATTTATATAGCGCATTCCTCCATCAATGTGGAGCTCTATGCGCTTAACAACAACAAAAATTAAGAAGCAACAAATTCAACAACAACACGAAATAATCGCTCACGCACATGCAAATAGGCATACACATACACACACCACCCGCACGTACCGGCACATACACACACACACACACACACACACACACACACACACACACACACACACACACACACACACACACACACATACACACACACACACACACACACACACACACACACACACACACGCGCGCGCGCGCGCGCGCGCGCGCGCGCGCGCACGCACACACACACACCACACACACACACACACACACACACACTCACACACACACACACACACACACACACACACACACACACACACACACACACACACACACACACACACACACACACACACACACACACACACCGTTACCATCACCACCACTCACCCCCACCCAAAAAAAACACAATACAAAATACAATCAGTTGAACAAAGCATCAACACACACACACACACACACACACTCTCTCTCTCTCTCTCTCTCTCTCTCTCTCTCTCTCTCTCTCTCTCTCTCTCTCTCTCTCTCTCTCTCTCTCTCTCTCTCTCTCTCTCTCTCTCTCTCTCTCTCGCGGCGCGCGCGCGCGCGCGCGCAACAAAGCTGACGTAGACATTGCAGTCAACACACAGTGAAACTAATATGGGGGGAGGGGAGTGTGTGTGTGAGAATAGAGTCCAGAAGTAATGTGGCCTAAAGGTTGTGATGTAGCTTGAACAGGTGGGTCTTGAGAGCTGATTTGAAACATTGCAAGGACTGGATATGGCGGATTTCGCGTGGTAAGGAGTTCCAAACTGATGGGGCCGAAAAGGAAAAGGAGCGCTCACCAAACATTTTTGTTCGTGTACTAGGAACACAGAGAATTTTGGAATCTGAAGATGACCGCAATTGCCTTGATGGAGTATAGACAGAAAGCATGTCAGAAATGTAGCTAGGGGCATTTCCAGAGAAATAAGAATGACATAGAGTGGAAATTTTGTAGTCAATACGTGCTTTGATGGAAAGCCAATGAAGGGATATCAGGAGTGGTTGAACATGATGATACTTAGAGACCTTGAGGACAAGTCTGGCAGCAGAGTTCTGGACTTTTTGAAGCTTGTCAATGAGGTGTTGGGGGCAGCCATACAAGAGTGAATTACAATAATCTAGTTTAGAGAGAACAAAAGCGCAGACTAGTATTTTAGTAGTATCTATAGACCGGAGATGGCGAATCGTACCAATGCGACGCAGCTCACAGTATGCTGACCGACAGATAGTTTGAACTTGTGAGTCAACACTCATATCTTGAGAGATGTGGAAGCCAAGATTTCTAGCAGAAGGAGAAAAAGGTATTTGAGTGTCACAGACAGAGATGGAATCAGGCTTTGGGTACGAAAGTTTTCTAGATGGAGAGTGGATGAACAAGGCCTCCGTTTTGTCGTCATTCAGCTTCAGTTTGTTTTGTAGCATCCATGATTTGATGTTGCGAATGCAGAATTCAAGTGAAGATATAGAAGGAAGAATGGTAGATGGGGATACAGGCTTGTGGAGTTGTGTATCATCAGCAAAAGACTGAGAATCAACTGAATGAGAAGTGATCAACTCGGACAGGGGTTTAGTGTACATGATGAAGAGGACTGGTCCAAGTACTGAGCCTTGAGGAACCCCACATGTGAGGCCAACCATTGCAGAAGATGAGTCATTGATGGAGACAGACTGAGTTCGACCAGAAAGGTAAGACGAGAACCATGACAGAGCAGTGCTTGATATTCCATAGGTGATTTGAAGCCTCTTAAGGAGTATATGGTGGTCAATAGTATCAAAAGCAGCTGAAAGATCCAAAAGAGTTAATATAGATGCATCACCAGAGTGACCGATTAAGAGGAAGCTACAAGCACAGAACTTCCAGAAAAGGGTTGGGGAACTGTTTGTACGAAAGACACCCCCCCCCCCCCCCCCACCCCAGTATCCACGCATGGGTGAGTGGAGCGAATGAGAGACAGAGACGATCCTGTCCAGGCCCAATATGGGTGAGTGGAGCGAATGAGAGACAGAGACGATCCTGTCCAGGCCCAATATGGGTGAGTGGACCGAATGAGAGACAGAGACGATCCTGTCCAGGCCCAATATGGGTGAGTGGAGCGAATGAGAGACAGAGACGATCCTGTCCAGGGCCAATATGGGTGAGTGGAGCGAATGAGAGACAGAGACGATCCTGTCCAGGCCCAATATGGGTGAGTGGAGCGAATGAGAGACAAAGAGAGAACACGCACCCCCACCCACCCCCTTGTGTGGATACTGGGGTGGGGGGGGGGGGGGTGTCTTTCGTACAAACAGTTTCCCCAACCTTTCTGGAAGTTCTGCGCTCGTAGCTTCCTCTAATCGGTCACTCTCTTTGACTCTGCCTTTTCCTCTTTGCTTACTCTTATCTGCTTATATTTCTGGTCTTACGGGTCCATTCTCCTGCCCTCCACCCCCCACCCCCACCTCAAGAAACTCTTACAAAGGTTTTCTCCACCCGAAGATGGACATACCTGGCATGACAGCAGCATGACGCATCTGTTTTCATGATGGTCGAAAACTGTCTGAACGATTGATAAAGAAGAAGGAGAAGACAGAGAGAGAGAAGGGGGTGCCTGGGGGGTGGAGGGGGTGGGGGGTGTGAATTAAAGAAATCGTTCATTTTCACCCGGCCTTCTGCTCTATCTATTCCACTATGTTTTCTTCTATGAATCGGAATGTGTCGGCTGTATGCATGCAGCGCGCGGGTTGGAGACCAGTGAAAACTGAAAACCAGACACATATGTACCTGACCCATTATGGCCATATGGCCTGGTAACACAGAAGAAGAAGAAGAAGAAGAAGAAGAAGAAGAGGAAGAAGATGAGGAAGTTTTTTTTAAAATTTCGCACAGCTTGAACGACACCAGGTACGACACCTTCTGGGACTACGAAGTCGAGATCCGAGACGCTCCGGAGATCAATGCCTACATTTACAACACCTTTGTCCAGCCTGAGACCATAACTGACCAAAACAAACTGGACAAACTGACCGAGTTTCTCATGGGGGTCAACGATTTCCCCTCCGCCACTTCCATGCAGTCCTGCACTGGCGTCCTGATAGGAGGTGAATAGAAAACAAGTTATGTGTAGCTGGACAGTTCACTCCATCAATCAATCAATCGATCAATCAATCAATCAATCAATCAATCAATCAATCAATCAATCAATCAACAAGTACAGTGAAAAAGATGATCACGAAACAAAGCATTGAGACTATAAGTAATGTTAAGTAAAGTTGAAGAATGTTCGGGAAACATCACAACACGCGCGCATAACGCGCACACGCACACACACGCACGCACGCACGCACGCACGCACGCACACACGCACGCACGCACGCACGCACGCACATACGCATACACACACACGCATACACACACACGCACACACGCACGCACGCACACGCACACACACACCCTCTCTCTCCCTCCCTTTCGCATTCCCTTAGGGTTATAGTAGAAGGGAAGTAAACACTATCAGCCAATCCAGTCCGTGAGTTACTACCCTTTGCTACTACAGCATAATTATTACGATCTTACAGAAAAGTGAGGCTTCCTTGGCGGAGATTTTCTACCGGAGGTTCAAAATTTCTATGGCACCATAAAGTGTAGGCCTGTACACAATACACACAAACAATTGAAGCGATTCTGTCCAACGGTTCATGAGTTATAGGGCAAAAAAACCCACACAAAACCTCACACTCACAGACACCCAGATTCACTTAAATTAAGCACAATGAATGTCTTTAAAATAAGTAACTTGTGGCGGCAATGAAGTTTAACCGAGGCGTGGTTACTGCTACACTTATCTGTATTGTTAAAAATTCGGGAGTTTACTGGTGTTGCACTGCCTTCGGGCATTGCCTCCAGTATCGTTCCCACCATCTTTGTATCTACAAATGTCCCATATGTGTCTGTTCCAGACCGAGAGGACGTAAAACACCATTTTTCTTCTTCATTATAACATGTACACATAAGCCTGTGTTTAAAACCTTTTCATCACCAGACGTTTTTCAGCCAAAACTTTCCATTAAACTTACCCGGGTAGAGAAAAGATTCTGTCCGCAACATTGGGGATTCCTCTGTGACATGCATAACATAGAACATATCCTTACTTCCCAAAATTAAGAACATAAGGTCACTGGATACCAGACCCTCATGTGATGCCTTTCAGTTACATAGGTGTCAAATCTTATATTTTGTCAACAGTCGTCATAATATGTAATATTCATGTTGATGGTGAGCACGCTATAAGCTCGAAGCTTGTTGTTGCTCCTTCCTTCGTTAATGTATTTATGTATATGTCCTGCTGAACTTACTAACAATTTATTTAACCCTTTCGCCGCCAACCATTTTCCAGCGAAAATATACCATTAAACTTAACTGGGTAGAGAAAACAAATTATCTGCAATATTGTGAATTCCTCTGTGAGATGTATAACATTAGGCCTATCCTTACCTCCCAAAATTACGAAAATAGAGTCTTCAGATAACAGGCCCTGATTTGATGCCTTTTAGTGACATGGGTGTTAAATCATTGTGGTGCCAAGAGGCGACAGTGGCGATGAAAGGGTTTTATCTAACGGTTCACGGTTCTTTTTTTTTTGTTGTTGTTGTTGTTGTTGATCCCTGACTTTTAACGACTCCAGGGATCACCCCAAACAGCCCAAGCAACTTGAACACTATCAGCACAAATGCAACAGCTAGGGATGAGAACATTAACGTGTGTGACCGACTTTTGAAAAGATTACCCCGCCACCTGAGTAGCCATACTCCGTCTTCGGGGGATTTTTAGACTGATGATGTTATGCTGGGAGCTTGTCATATGGCTTAAGACAATCCTCGCACAACCATTCAGAACATAACAATATTTTTGTTGTAGCCTTGGCGTTCTAGCTTATGTCCACTGGTCTGACACAGCCTCATGCTAAGGCAAGAGGCAATGGTTAACTTAGGACACTGATTTCACCACCAGGGTGGTGGGTGGGGAGCAGTCCAAACCAGTAAGTGGCTTAGCGGGGAACGGTTGACTTGCTTAGTTTGGAGTAGTGAGAGAGAGAGAGAGGGGGGGGGATGAGTCCCTTCCCTCTCTTCTTTCTCTCTCTCTCTCTCTCTCTCTCTCTCTCTTCTCACTCCTCTCTCGTCTCCTCTGCTCTCTCTCTTCTCTCTCTCTCTCTCTCTCTCCTCTCAACTCTCTCTCTCTCTCTCTCCCATGGGCAGAAGGCCTAGTCAGTAAACTGAGTTGAGTTGTTGAGTTGAGTTGAGTCTCTCTCTCTCTCTCTCTCTCTGTCTCTCTCTCTCTCTCTCTGTTCATCTCTCTATCTCTCTCTCTCTCTCTCTCTCGCTCTCTCTCTCTCTCCCTCTCTCTCTCTCCCTCTATCTCTCTCTCTCTCTCTCACACACTACTCTCAACTAAGAATATCACGCGCAAAGCCCTATACTGGTTTGACTGCCCCTGGCGGTCAAATGTGCGTCCTAAGCTGCTCACTAGCAAAGCCCGGTATCACGAGAACCAAGTCCTTCCGCGAAATAAGTCCCCTTGCGCATGCGCGCTAGAACCGTAACCTATTTCGCGTGATCGCTACGAGAAAGAAGTCAACTATTCAACAAACAAAAATATACAAAAGAATTTGAGATTTAAGTGCTCAATCTACACGGAAAGAATCGATAAATAAATTGAGCGGTAGGGATTATCAATCTACACCTTTGCCGAGAAATTAGGTATTAGGTATTAGGTACTTTATAGTCACAGAGGCGTCTCTGTGAAATTCGGGTTGCTCCCACCTGGAGAGCGCGTCGCAGCCAGAGGCGCGCCACCCAATTTTATTATTTTGGTTTTTTTGCATGCGATTTTTGTGTGACTGATGAGGAAGGAAAGGGTGGGGTGGGTAAATTTTGAACCAAATGACAACTTTTTCGTTGCCACTGGGTTTAACGTATGCTAAGTGCATGGGCACACGGGACCTCGGTTTATCGTCTCACATCCGAAAGACTCCACGTTCAGACCGTAAGGCCTAGTGCAAAGTGAGAGAAAAAAAATCCACGATAAATTAGGTATTAGTATTAGGTATTAGGTACTTTATAGTCACAGAGGCGTCTCTGTGAAATTGGGGTTGCTCCCACCTGGAGAGCGCGTCGCAGCCAGAGGCGCGCCACCCAATTTTTTGTTTGTTTTTTTTTTTTTTGCATGCATATCGTCTCAGTCCGAAAGACTCCACGTTTCAGACCGTAAGGCCTAGTGCAAAGTGAGAGGGAAAAAATCCCCTGTACCCAGGTTAGGGTGAGGTTCAATTGATGTACATACAGAAAACATGACACTCTTGCTTTCGCCCTTTTTTCCAAAATGGTGGACGAGGTAAACAAACGCCCATGCAGACAAACAAATGATGTAGTAAATACAGTGGAACCTCCCTATAAGACCTCCCATTATTTGGCCACTGCAACTAGGGTTATTAACGCCCTTGACGGCAAGAGTTAAGCCCTTGTTGATCAGTGCCCAAAAGGGCATTCACTCTCGCAAAAGGCAGCCATTCAAGTGGCCTCAAAATAGGGTTATTGGCGAGAGTTATGACCTTGTTTGGTCAGTACTCAACCATCTTCCCCCACCCACCAAGGGCATTCACTCTTGCAAAAAAGTGTTCTTTGCAGTAGCCAATAAGACTCCCTCCCACATAAGACCTACTTCTCTGAGACACATTGCCCTTCTTTGTAAGTA
>CM065711.1:17733732-17736232 GCA_017654935.2 Phymorhynchus buccinoides
GTGTAAAAATGGTGACTCGTTTCAATGCTTACAATTTCTCCCTTGTTGCAGGATAAAACAAGCGCGAAATCGCCATAGTTTGTGGCACGCGGTCTATTTTCCCCAGTCCAATCATGAGTTACCTCCCCTGGCTTTTCAATAATTTTAATCTGTAAACCAGAATGTTATCTCTGCACCCTTTCGTAACTTTTTATATCTTTTGGAAAACATTTAAAACTATTTATCCTACTTATACTCATCAAAAGACGCACCGCATACTCGTCGTGTCTGTTGTAGTGTCTGTATTACGTACGTTTATTATTTTGTACGCTTTTAAAATACATCATTTTAAAGAGCGGCCTCAATTAATTTTGAAGTGTAGCCTCGATTTGAAGTGCGACATTTTGTCAAAATGTGCGGCAATTTTGGACCGACAGACCGACCGACCGACAAAGTGAGTTATAGGTTTGTGGCTTGAACCACAAACAAAAACACACTCTAGAAACGGGTAAAAAAACAAAACAAATAACATAAAAAAAACATTTAAAAAAACTTAATAGTCTTTACTTTTCCGTCTACTTCTTTTGAAGCCTTCTAGATTGTTACACAGAATTGTCATTTTTTAAATTATATATATCATGTAAATATGTACGTAAATGAGCAGATTTGATTGGGGGCGTTATTCTATCATTTCTTCTTCTTCGATCGCTCAAACAGTTTCTTGTTGATTATGAGCGTAGATGCGTCATGCTGCCGTTATGCGCCTAAGTAAGAAATAGTTAGGCCCAGAAAGGTCCGACTTCGGCTGGAGGAGGAAATCTTTTTGAAAGGGTTTCGTGAGAAAAACACACAGGAGAATGGACCGGTAAGGCAGAAAGATAGTAGATGACAGTAAGCAAAGGGAAAAAGGCAGAGTCAAAGAGTGACGGATGAGAGAAAGTTACATGCACAGAACTTCCAGAAGATGGGGGAACTATTTATACAAAAGACCCCCCCGGTATCCCCACATTTCATGCTAAAGCTTTTTTATTTTATTTTTATTCCTTATACTTTTTTTTAATAAATTATGCGTCTCCTTTACAAATAGTTTACTTTTTTGTTCGTTTACTTTAAAATTATTATCCAATCTGTATAGTTAAAAGTTCAGGACTTTCCTGGTGTTGCACTGCCTCCGGCCATTGCCTCCAGGATCGTTCCCACCATCTTTATATCTACTAATGTCCCTTATGTGTCTGTTTCATACCGGAGGACGTTAAGCAGAATTTTGTTCATCGTTTACTTTATACACAGTGGAACCTCCCTTATAAGACCTCCCACTACTATAAGACTCCCTCCCACATAAGACCTGCTTCTCTGGAGACATTGCCCTTCTTTTGTAAGTATTAAAATGACCTCCAGTTTTAAAGACACACTGACCCACCACGATTATTAAGCCCCTTGGTTTTTTTGTATGGGTATACGTGACCCACATACAAATGCCCCCCACTTCAAATTGAGGCTGCTCTTTAAAATAAAATGTTTCGTTTTCAATTTGGGGGCATTTGTATGGGAGTCAAACCTGGTCAAAACAAGATTTCTTACCAGCTATAAGAGGAAAAACGCATGAAACCCGTGATTTTGGCACGTGATCTGGTGGGCCTTTAAAGACTCCTCCCTTAGAAGACCTCATTTTGGATGATTTTTGAAGGTCTTATAAGGGAGGTTCCACTGTATATCAGTTGTTCTTGTTTTATAATCGGAAGGAGGAGGGGGGGGGGGTTTATGTGGGGCACTCCCAAGCAAAATGAATAAGGGATCCTGTGGAGCGGGGGGGGGGGGGGGGGGGTGGAGGGGTAGTGGTAGGGTTTGTGAATGACTGGAGGTGATGAGGGAAGGGGTGGGGCTTGTATGATAACAATTCGTTGTTGGGTTTTTAAAAATTAAAAGTCAAACATTTGCAGTCATCGTTTTGTTTATTCCTATTTTTTAAAATATTTTTCTTTAAATCGATCTTCATAATTGTTATGAAAGTAATGATTTTCTTCATTTAACAAGGGTTTGCGATTTGGTTGATTTGTTTGCTTGGCTGGGTGGGTTTCATTTTGTTTGTGTCTTTGTTTTTATTACGCAGAGATGAACACAAATAAAATAAACGATATTACGATGACGCGTGTGTGTGTGCGTGCGCGCGCGCGCGTTTGTATGTGTGTGTGTGTGTGTGTGTGCGCGCGCGCGCGTTTGCATATGTGTGTGTGTGTGTGCGTGTACATGTGTGTGTGTGTGTGTGTGTGTGCGCGCGTGCGTGTGTGTGTGTGTGTGTGCGTGCGTGTGTGTGTGTGTGCGTGTGTGTGTGTGTGTGTGTGTGTGTGTGTGTGTGTGTGTGTGTGCGCGCGTGTGAGTTTGCATATGTGTGTGTGTGCGTGCGCGTGTGTATGTGCGTACGTGTGTGTGTATGTGCATATACGTGTGTGCGTACGTGTGTATGTGTGCGTGCGTGCGTGTGCGTGCGTGCGTGCGTATGTGTGTGTGTGTGCGTGTGTGT
>CM065711.1:17748732-17763732 GCA_017654935.2 Phymorhynchus buccinoides
TTGCAGGCCGATATGCAGACTGAAGAGTCTTTCTCAAAGACGAAACAGCTGTCTTTGCATAGGCATTGTCTATCTCCCCCATTGGGAGAAAAAGTAAATCAGCACATTATTTTCTTTTATTCTTTTCAGAACACAGAATAAAGTGTAAAGTTAAAATTAAAGTTATTCAGTTTCTTTCTTAGGCTCACAAACTTAAATATTGGACACAAAACAAGTTTTTTTCAAGCAAACTATATATATATAAGAGGAAAGTTTAATGGTGTGGTGTTTTATCTTCTTCAATTCTTGTACGTTTATATTATACTTGGAAGAAGGAAAGCGCATCAGTCTACCTGATCCAGGCACACCTCTCTACATTCCTCCTCACCGGGAGTATGTTGGTGTTTACTACGATTTCTATGACCTCCCTTATTGAATCCTTCACTGGATCCACCAACATGGCATCCCATCTCTTCTACTCTCTTCGAGGGATTGTAACTTTAGAACATTATTATTTTTGTTATTTTACACAAGATTGTTACCATTTCTTTTGAATTAAGTGCTGGTTTGCTTTTATTGTGGACTTTCAATCTGGTGCAAAGAGGACAACCTTTCTCTTGTAGAAAGTCTTCTAGCTCAGTTTGAATGTTCACTGTGGACATTCTTTGCAGGCCGATATGCAGACTGAAGAGTCTTTCTCAAAGACGAAACAGCTGTCTTTGCATAGGCATTGTCTATCTCCCCCATTGGGAGAAAAAGTAAATCAGCACATTATTTTCTTTTATTCTTTTCAGAACACAGAATAAAGTGTAAAGTTAAAATTAAAGTTATTCAGTTTCTTTCTTAGGCTCACAAACTTAAATATTGGACACAAAACAAGTTTTTTTCAAGCAAACTATATATATATAAGAGGAAAGTTTAATGGTGTGGTTGTTTTTTCTTCTTCAATTCTTGTACGTTTATATATATATATATATATATATATATATATATATATATATATACCACACACACACGCACACACACACACACACGTACGCGTACGCGCGCGCGCGCGCACACGCACACACATACACACACACACACACACACACACACACACACACGCGCGCGCGCGCGCTTCTACACATAAATACAGACAAAAGAAAATAGGCAAATATGTCAAGACACTAAAGATATTATACTCATAAAGAAAACAAACAAACGAAACATCCACAGAGAGAGAGAGAGAGAGAGAGAGAGAGAGAGAGAGAGAGAGAACGAAAACGAAATTTTATTTAACCAGGGAACATGAGATAAGCAATGACAGCTTTTTTCCACCCAGCCCTGGGGAAATAATGAGAGAGAGAGAGAGAGAGAGAGAGACAGAGAGAGAGAGAGAGAGAGAGAGAGAGAGAGAGAGAGAGAGAGACAGAGAGAGACAGAGACAGAGACAGAGAGAAACACATAGGTTATCGGCCAGGTCTTAAAATCCCACCCCCACCCCCCCACCCTCGCCCTCTTTTTTGGTTTTTAACAGAACCGGATACCCAGCTAGTAGAAATAAGCTGGACAGATTACAAGAGATTGAAACCAACGTCTTTCGACACACGAGGATCAAACGATTTACTGAAATATATTTCTCTATATATATAAAATAAAACATTTAATTCCAAGACAACAAGCAATTTTGGTTCTTTTAGTTTATTTAATGTCCTAACGTTTCGGCGTCTGCCTTATTCCTAGGAACATATGACCAAAGGTGAATCGTCATATTCTAAATTACGTACAAAAATTACGTCAGCAATCTTTAGGTAATGATTATGCAGTATGTAGTATTTAGGGTAACACATGACTTAATCGATTTGGGCAATCAACCCCCCCCCCCCTCTCTCTCTCTCTCTCTCTCTCTCTCTCTCTCTCTCTCTCTCTCTCTCTCTCTCTCTCTCTCTCTCTCCCCTCTGTAATTTTAAGACTATCTTCAGTGCCAACATTAAAAGTTACAATATAGGCTCCTTTGTGTTTAACATACAACCACATAGTCTATGCTCACGCATACTCATGTACATGCACGCAAATACACACGCCAACATATTCGCCCATTATTACACATATGCGCATCACAGACACACGCCTCTTCATACACACACATAATATTAAAGGACTCGCCATAGTCATACTCCATTTAAAGCTAATGCCTAAAATTAGTTTCCAGTACATGTATGCACAGATAAACTCATGCATGCATTCCCATACACAAACATCTCCGATCATAAACACATACATGCGTACACATGTGCATGGAATAGCATACACACACATACACACATGCACACACATATGCACACACGCACACATATGCACACACGCACGCACGCACGCGCACGCACGCACGCACACACACACACACACACACACACACACACACACACACACACACACACACACACGCGCACACACACATAGGCATGCACATACACATATGCACGTACACACACCAATTGTTCTATGCACAAATTTACATTAGTTTGTGTCTATTACATTTGGAAAACAAGGTTCTCTGTCTCATTGTCAACATGTTCTGTTATGGAGGGCCTTGTTAATGTCTAAACGTTGGTTAAGTCCCATGAAGACGGTACCCAAGTTGGCCTGCCAGAACAGTTCCCTTCTGGGCAGCTGTTGAGGGTTGTTGACCGCCTCAATGGGAATGATGTGCAGGCAGGATAGGTCCGCTGGGTGGGGACTGGCAGCAACGTGACGGGCAACCTGGCAAAGGGTGACACGCCCATTCTTTGCGTGGCTCTTGTGGTTTGCGAACCTCTTGCGCAGGTGTTCAGTGGACCCCATGTACCAGGCATGCGGGTGGAGCTTGCACTTCATCACGTAGATGAGGTTCGGCGTCGTACACGTGATGTGCTGGCGGATGGTCCAACGCCTGTTGTCCCATGGGCACGTGAAGTCCGAGGCTTGTTCTGAGTGCTTACACGTATCACATTTGCTACAAGGAAAGAATCCTGGTCTTTGGTGAGGCCCTTGCTGCACAAATCTTTTAGGCACTGACGGGTTGTAGATTTCACCCAAGTTTTGTCTTCTTCTGTGCGCTCCCACTAGCATATCCCTTAATATATATAGTATGAAAGAAAAATCTCAGTGAATAGCCAGCTCCGTACCCCTACTCTGAAGGACTGAAAATTAAGACATTGCACACAGAAAAGTTTTATCAAAGCAAACTATATATATATATATATATATATATATATATATAAACGTACAAGAATTGAAGAAGAAAAAACAACCACACAATTAAGCTTTCCTCTTTAATATATTGTTTGCTTTAATAAAACTTTATTTGAGTCCAATGTATGATTTTGTGAACCTAAGAAAGAAACTCAATAACTTTAATTTTAACTTTACGATTTGTTCTGTGTTCTGAAAAGAATAAAAGAAAAGAAAAAATAATGTGCTGATTTACTTTTTTTCCCAATGGGGGAGATAGACAATGCCTATGCAAAGACAGCTGTTTCGTCTTTGAGAAAGACTCTTCAGTCTGCATATCGGCCTGCAAAGAATGTCCACAGTGAACATTCAAACTGAGCTAGAAAACTTTCTCCAAGAGAAAGGTTGTTCTCTTTGCACCAGATTGAAAGTCCACAATAAAAGCAAACCAGCACTTAATTCAAAAGAAATGGTAAAAATCTTGTGTAAAATAACAAAAATAATAATGTTCTAAAATTACAATCCCTCGAAGAGAGTAGAAGAGATGGGATGCCATGTTGGTAGATCCAGTGAAGGATTCAATAGGGGAGGTCATAGAAATCGTAGTAAACACCAACATACTCCCAGTGAGGAGGAATGTAGAGAGGTGTGCCTGGATCAGGTAGACTGATGCGCTTTCCTTCTTCGAAGTATGATATAAACGTAGAAGAATTGAAGAAGAAAAAACAACCACACCATTAAGCTTTCCTCTTAAATATATAGTTTGCTTTAATGAAACTTTATTTGAGTCCAATGTATGATTTTGTGAACCTAAGAAAGAAACTGAATAACTTTAATTTTAACTTTACGATTTGTTCTGTGTTCTGAAAAGAATAAAAGAAAATAATGTGCTGATTTACTTTTTCTCCCAATGGGGGAGATAGACAATGCCTATGCAAAGACAGCTGTTTCGTCTTTGAGAAAGACTCTTCAGTCTGCATATCGGCCTGCAAAGAATGTCCACAGTGAACATTCAAACTGAGCTAGAAGACTTTCTACAGGAGAAAGGTTGTCCTCTTTGCACCAGATTGAAAGTCCACAATCCCTCGAAGAGAGTAGAAGAGATGGGATGCCATGTTGTCTCTGTCTTTTTCTCCTTCCTTTCTGTCTATCTGTCTCCCCCCCTCTCTCTCTCTCTCCCCCCCTCTCTCTCCCCCCCTCTCTCTGTGTCTCTCTGTATTATCCATCTCTCTCTCTCTCTCTCTCTCTCTCTCTCTCTCTCTCTCTCTCTCTCTCTCTCTCTCTCTGTGTCTGTCTGTCTGTCTATCTATATGTATCTCTTGCTTCTTATTCTCTGTCTCTGTCTTTTTCTCCTTCCTTTCTGTCTATCTGTCTCGCCCCCCCCCTCTCTCTCTCTCTCCCCCTCTCCCCCCCCTCTCTCTCTGTCTCTGTATGTATCTCTCTCTCTCTCTCTCTCTCTCTCTCTCTCTCTCTCTCTCTCTCTCTCTCTCTCTCTCTCTCTCTCTCTCTCTCTCTCTCTGTCTGCTCTCTCCCAACTCTCTCTCTCTCTCTCTCTCTCTCTCTCTCTCTCTCTCTCTCTCTCTCTCTCTCTCTCTCTGTCTGCTTACCCAACTGCCTCTCTCTCTCTCTCTCTCTCTCTCTCTCTCTCTCTCTCTCTCTCTCTCTCTCTCTCTCTGCTTACCCAGCTGCCCCCCCCCCCTCTCTCTCTCTCTCTCTCTCTCTGTTTGTCTCTCTCTCTCTCTCTCTCTCTCTGCTCTCCTCTCTCTCTCTCTCTCTCTCTCTCTCCCTCTCTCTCTCTCTCTCTCTCTCTGTGTTTGTGCGTGTCTATGGTCTATGTGTCTGTGTAACTGTCTGTATGTACGAGAGTATGCACGCGCATGTGTGCGCGCCCATGCTATTATGTTTTTCAAGTGTCAGTGCGTGTGTGCGTCTGTCTATCCGTCCGTCCGTCCGTCCGTCCGTCCGTTTGTTCGTTTGTCCATTTCCCCTTCCTTTTCCAAAGGGAAAGACAACTTGCAGACTAATCTGTATTTACGAGAAATCTTGGATTAGCAAGAACGGGACTGGAAGGTGGCGACCCCTTTTACTGGAAACAGACGTCTCTCCGTTGAGAGAGAGAGAGAGAGAGAGAGAGAGAGAGAGAGAGAGAGAGAGAGAGAGAGAGAGAGAGAGAGAGAGAGAGAGAGAGAGAGAGAGAGAGAGAGAGAGAGAGAGAGAGAGAGAGAGAGAGAGAGAGAGAGAGAACGAACGAACGAACGAACGAATCTTTTTTATTGTTGGAAAAGAATAAGCATATCAAACACACTTCTTTTCATCTTGCCAACAGTTAAGAAAATAATTAATGTCAAGAAAAAAACGAAAAAATACAAAATAACAAAGTTATCCATATATGAAGACACAACACATGAATAATTACAAATTATCAGCACACACCCATACATACACACACAGACAGACAGACAGACAGACAGACACACACACACACACACACACACACACACACACACACACACACACACACACACACACACACACACACACACACACATATATATATATATATATACATACACACACACATACACATATGCACACACATGCACACACACGCATGCACTCACACACTTCACAAAACAAATGAAAACACAATCACTTAGCAATATCAATCCAATGTAAGATAAAAATTGACATAGTATTTTTAACTGGAATTCACAAAGTCTGTCATTAGATGCTTGTGATATATTTGTTTGAAAGAATTGAGACTAGTGCCAACGTTATCGTTACTTAAGATTGAATTCCAAAGAGCACCACCTGAATACATTAAACTGGTTTTGAATATGTCAAGTTTTGGTAAGGGCAACATTATTTTATGAGTATGGCGTCGATCATTTGTAACAAATTCATCTGACAGTGAAGGTGCACGTCCCGATAGAATTTTAAACATAAAAACAGCCTTGTTGTGTTTTAATTTTAAATGAAATGGTAAAATATCTAATTTTATGTAGTCGGAAATTGTTAGCTTAGATGATTTTAAAAGTACCAATTTTAGAGCTCGTCTATAAAGACTAGACAGAGGTCTTAATATGTTGGCACTAGCCCCATCCCAGATGGTGGAAGCATAGCTTATGTGAGACTCAATGAAAGAATGGAAAAATATTTTACGAGTATGTAAGTCAAGAAAATGTTTGATTTTGGACAACTGGTATACCTTTTTAGATAGGGATTTGCAAATCATTGAAACATGCTCAGACCACGAAAGATTGTTGTCAATTACAACTCCCAGAACTTTGTGGCTATCTACTTGTTCAATGTTATTGCCATTAATTTGAAGAGACTGTAAATTTGAATTGAGGTTTTGACGCTTTTGTCTCGTTGTTATGAGCATAAATTTTGTCTTTTGGGGATGCAAACTCATGTGATTAAATTCAGACCATTTAACAAGTTCATCAGCACTAGTTTGTAAAGTATGCAAAACTTGGTCATAACGAGTGTGACTGGTGTGTAATGTAGTGTCGTCAGCGAATAATGCACTCAGGGAACTCAGGATTAGTGGTAGGTCGTTTATGTATATAGTAAACAGTATGGGTCCCAGAACAGAACCTTGCGGTATGCCATACTTAGTTGGTAGACAGGATGAGACAGATCCGTTCGTATTCACTACCTGTTTTCTATCAACTAAAAATGATGACATTAGTTTTATTGTATCATTAGATAGACCATACATTTTAAGTTTTCTGAGAAGGAGTGAGTGATCTATTAGATCGAAAGCCTTGGCAAAATCTACAATAAGGACGCCTGTCAATTCGTTGTTGTTTATATTTGAGAGCCATTTGTCAACGAGAGAAGTGAGAGCTGTATGGCATGAGTGTTTAGGTCTAAAACCAGACTGGCATGGGTGAAATAGTTTAAATCGATCAAAGTGGCCAAGAATGTGTTTTTTTTTATATGATTTTCTAAAGGTTTGCATAATATAGACACAATTGAAATTGGTCTGTAGTTGGATGGATCAGAACGATCCCCTGATTTAAATATAGGAGTCACTTTAGCAACTTTAAATGCCTTAGGAAATTGACTTTTTGATATACATAAATTATAAACATAAGTTAACGTTTCCGAAATGACAGGGGATGCAAGTTTTAAGATTTTACCGTCAATGCCATCAAGTCCAGTGGTACTGGTTTGCTTCAGTTGCTTAAGTGATGTATAAACCTCATAAGTGGTTAACAGGGGTATGTCTAACTTAGCTGAAATTTCTTTGTTTAAACAATATTCCTCTAAACACTTGAGGTCATTTTCTGCAGATTTGTCAGAATTGATAATGGAACTAGCTATATTGGAAAAATGAGTATTTAGAGTGTCAGGAGATAAATCTTTTATAACAGCATTATTTGCATTTCCATTTCTATTCGTTAGTTGGTTTATAGCTGACCAGATGGATTTACTATCAGCTTTGGAGGAAACTAGGTCTTTGAAATAATGCTTTTTAGATGCTCTTTTTAATGTGGTAACAATATTTCTTTGTAAGCGAGCATCTTCTACTTTTCCTTTATCAAAAAGAGAATCTCTTTCATCCATAGCATGCTGTATATTTTTTGTTAGCCAGGGTTGTTTTGGACTATCTTTAACTCGTTTAGTTTTAAAGGGTGCGTGCTTATCATATACATTTAAGAAACTATGATAAAATATTTCGAAGGCTTCGTCAGGGTTAGAAAATTGATACACATGCGAAATACATGAATTGCTAAGGTCTAACAGAAATAAATCAAGATCAAATTTTGAAAAGTTCCTATATTTTACAAAAGTGTGACAATTTTTGGGGATTTTAACACCTTTTTTAAACCAAGTAAAACAGACAGGAAGATGGTCACTACAGTAGAAGGCTGGGGAACATATTTCTATTAATTGATCTGGACGGGAATCGAGAGAGAGAGAGAGAGAGAGAGAGAGAGAGAGAGAGAGAGAGAGAGAGAGAGAGAGAGAGAGAGAGAGAGAGAGAGAGAGAGAGAGAGAGGGAGGGAGAGAGAGAGGAGAGAGGGAGAGAGGGAGGGAGGGAGAGAGAGAGAGAGAGAGAGAGGAGGAGAGAGAGGAGAGAGAGAGAGAGAGAGAGAGAGAGAGAGAGAGAGAGAGAGAGAGAGAACGCTGAACGCTGAACATTATTTTTATTGTCATTACCTCGAAAGGTCTGATGACAAGGGGGGTAATAAACATGCACTGTTCACTTATAGAGATATGAACAATTTTCTCAAATGATATTAAACACCTTAGTATATAACACATTCAATAATCCAAAGGAAAAATACAATCATAGAAACGTTTATGAACAACACAAAAGCAGTCATGTGATCGAGAAAAGAAGATATAAAAAGTCATGTTTACGTCTGGTGCATGATAAGTTCTCTCTCTCTCTCTCTCTCTCTCTCTCTCTCTCTCTCTCTCTCTCGATGGGAGTGAGCTGTTCTCAGAGGTGGGCGTATAGTTCGTTGGTGCGCGCTCCCTATCAATTAACGTTTTAGTTAATTGCTAATAATCGAAGGTGTTGTGACATTTCTAATCATTATAATTACAAAGCTGATTCCATTCTGCACATGGTGATATGAAACATTGTGCATAACATCGACAACAAGGCCAGTTGTGGCCACAAACATTTTGCGTCTCCATACACTTTTTTCCTCCACCGTGTTTTGGTCCCTCCATTGTTTACACCAACAGGGTGAGTGTTATACTGTGATTTCTACCGGACTTGTGCCCCTGTGTGCCTGCGGTACGCCTACAATGCGTTCGACTGCAGTGAAGATCAAAGTGATTCAAAGCATGGACTAATGTAAGATGACAGATAATTAGTCCCCGAGCCGAAGGTTCGGGGAGCTATTGTTTTTGTCTGGTCCGTCCGTCCGTCCGTCCGGCGTGCCTCCGTCCGTCCGGCTATTCGTCCGTTTTTCTCAAAAACTATTCAGTCTATCATCATGAAATTTGGTATACTAGTTTGCCAAGATGCAAGCTATCCACTGGTGTATTTAGTTTTACATTAAGGTCAAGGTCGCGCCAGTTACGGGGTTCAAACCCCGAAACACATAATCGCTAATATCTCGCGAAGTTTTGCATGTATTTTAATGCAGTTTTTTTCACAACATTTCTTGATGAATGGTCTATAACACAGTTGTCATGAATTTTTCTGTGCGTGCGTGTGCGCATGATCGCGCGCGCTCAAATCACGGGTCCGAACCCCAAGGCTATATATAAAAAACCTATTCAGTTACGTGCTGTTCTGATGCGTTTTTATGTAGTTACGTGCTGTTTTGATGCGTTTTTGTGTATGTGTACAGCCGACACATTCCGATTTCGGAGTATCTCGGCGATGCTGCGAGGGGACTTTGCAGCCGCCCGGCGTTGCACTTGTTATGTCTTACTGTCGTTTGCAATCGCCCTCGGTGTGTTTCTGTCCGATGAGTGCAGTGTGTGTGTGCTGTTTTACTGCTTTTAATAATGGATGAACAAGACAGCCAAGGCTGAAGCCCACTTAAGATTATATTCAAACAAGCGCGAATTCGCAAAAGTTTGTGGCACGCGGTCTATTTTTACCACTCCAATCATGAGTAACCTCCCCTGGCTTTTCAATAATTTTAATCTGTAAACCAGAATGTTATCTCTGCACCATTTCGTAACTTTTTATATCTTTTGGAAAACATTTAAAACTATTTATCCTACTTATGCTCATCGAAAGAAACACCGCATACTCGTCGTTTCTGTTGCAGTGACTATATTACGTATGTTTATTATTTTGTACGCTTTAAAATACATCATTTTAAATAGCAGCCTCAATTTGAAGTGCGAAAATTTTGTAGCCTCGATTTGAAGTGCGATAATTTTGGACCGACCGACAGACCGACCGACCGACCGACCGACCGACTGACTGACCGACAAAGTGAGTTATAGGTTTGTGGCTTGTGCCACAAACAAAAAGATTCTTTTGCAAACAGGACGAACTGTGTGTGTGGAGAAACAGCTTAATCTACCAATACTCGGCGATTGTAAATGAAGACATTAATGTGGACATAGTCGGTTTCGACCTGACAGATGAACCTCTGACATCAGTCCCCTCCCTTGTTGACTGCCCCCCCCCCCCCTTCACCCTGAGTAAAACTGTTATTCGTATTTACTGTGGAGAGGTGGAAAGCATCACGGTAACTCTTTATTTCAAGCTACAGTCACAGGGCACTCTTCTATGTGAGGGAAATGATTGTCCGTCGTGGGACCGTGAAGAATGTGAAATGTTGAAACATTTTGTTGAATCATTACTGTCAAATCAAGATGTGACGGAGCTATCAAAGGAACTCATTGAAACCCCCCTTACCTTCATCCGGACCTGTCCTGAAGATGTGTCCCTCCGGCCCCCGGACAGTCTGACTTTGCCTACCTTTTCTCCTTGTCAGGCACTACCCCCCCCTGAGCCTGACTCCAGCCTCCTGCAGTGTGAAGAGGGGGCAAAGCAAAATATTGTCGTCCCCCCACCCCCACCCCTGCTGGTACGATGCCTGTCATCGACGAGGACGATGAGGACACCGAACGAAAATATACTACCACCTCCTTCAGTCATACGACCGCTGCCACGATGCCTGTCATCGATGAGGGCACCGAACGCAAATATACTACCACCTCCTTCAGTCATACGACAGCTGCCACGACGCCTGTCATCGATGAGGGCACCGAACGCAAATATACTACCACCTCCTTCAGTCATACGACAGCTGCCACGACGCCTGTCATCGATGAGGGCACCGAACGCAAATATACTACCACCCCCTTCAGTCATGCGACAGCTGCCACGACGCCTGTCATTGATGAGGGCACCGAACGCAAATATACTACCACCTCCTTCAGTCATACGACAGCTGCCACGACGCCTGTCATCGATGAGGGCACCGAACGCAAATATACTACCACCCCCTTCAGTTTTACGACTGCTGCCACGATGCCTGTTATCGATGAGGGCACCGAACGCAAATATACTACCACCTCCTTCAGTCATACGACTGCTGCCACGATGCCTGCCATCGATGAGGGCACCGAACGCAAAGATACTGACACCCCTTGCAGTCAGGCGGAAGCCAACAAGAAACTGACCCCAAAACTCCGGAGACGCTCTCTTTACTTTGGCTCTTCCCAGTCCCAGAAACCCCCGGTTCAACGTCCCCTAGCTAGGGGGGAACTGAAGTGCTTGGAAACAGCCATTGGATCGATTTCGGAGAACCAGAAAGAATGTGTCTCAAAGCTAACTTATTTAATAAAAGATGAAAAATGTGCTGTGAAAAATGAGATACGAGAATACATTAATGAAAACATTGACAAACTTTCTGATGCATTGCAAGAACTGAACGCAGAGTTACTAGCCTTGCAACATAAATCAGATAAACTTTCCAAAGAAAACCAATCATTAAAAACACAACTCGGCAACCTACAATCAGATGTAAAGAAGTTGAAAACTGCAGCACCTTCTGATTATCCTAAGTGCAGACACACCTCAACCACCAAACATTCCCCAAATGACAAAACATTAAAGAAAACCAACATGACTGATGTGACTGACACTCTAGTCACAAAATCCACCCACACTGATGAAACGGACCTTGTAGTGACAGAAAGCAACCAAACTAAAGAGACAGAGACTCTTGTGACAAAAACCAACCAAACTGATGTGACTGACAGTCAGTTGTCAAAAAACAACCAAACTGATGTGACTGACAGTCAGTTTTCAAAAACCAACCAAACTGAAAACCAACCAAACTGATGTGACTGACAGTCAGTTGTCAGTTGTGACAAAAAAACCAACCAAACAACCAAACTGATGTGACTGACAGTCAGTTGTCAAAAACCAACCAAACTGATGTGACTGACAGTCAGTTGTCAAAAACCAACCAAACTGATGTGACTGACAGTCAGTTGTCAAAAACAAAACAAACTGATGTGACTGACAGTCAGTTGTCAAAAACCAACCAAACTGATGTGACTGACAGTCAGTTGTCAAAAAAACAACCAAACTGATGTCACTGACAGTCACTTGTCAAAATCAAACCAATCTGATGTGACTGACAGTCAGTTGTCAAAATCCAACCAAACTGAAGCAACTGGCCCTTCTCCGACTGATGCTACAGACTGTCCACTACAAAATAAACCCGTACCCCCTAAAGCAAATGATAAAACATCAGGCTCAAACCTGACAATGGCTAACAATGATGGAAAGCCCCCTTAACTCTTATAAACCATCAGATCCCAACTCAGATCACATTATCTTCACGGTATAGCACATAATCAATTTCAAGTCTTATCTGAAACTCTGGAAGACAGTGGAATCCCAAACAATGAAGATAATCTAGAGCATGCTATTGACAAGGCAAAGCGAGGTATGGAACCCAATAGCAAGGGTAACTTGGCCCAGATGTCCTTAGCCGACCATTCAGAACGTCCATCCCCCATCACCTTTCCCCCCACTACCACAGTCTTCCTCATTGGAGATTCAGTGTTAACTAAGGCATGTCAATCCCAGAAGGATGGCCCCCCGTGAAGAGCACGTGAACAAGGTGTGCATTCCTGGCATTACGGTAAGTCAGTTGACTGACTGTTTACATAGATCAGAACCATCACTGTCAGTCAAAACTGTTGCCATCCATGTTGGTGTCAACAGTTGCCCCTCTGGCCCTGTGTCCAAAGAGTCATGGGCGGAACTTCTGTCAGTGTGTAAGACAGTGTTCCCACAGTCCCTCCTCATAGCCAGCTCAATTATTCCGGCCAAGGGCCGGCATAACTTGAACAATTTGATTATTCCTTCTAATGGGCATCTCAGTTCAGTTTGCAAAGACTTAAATGTTACCCACATTGACATCCACGACACTTTTACTGCAAAATCAAGAGCCCTAAAGTTGGATTTGTATCAAAATGCTACACACCCCAGTCTTCTTGGTACAGCCAAACTGGCTGTGAATCTGAAGCAGTCCTTCCATTGTTGGGATGATAGATTCATGGGTGACAGGCGTGTAGACAGGTCTGTGGGAGGTCAAGGTTCCTCCTACTACTGGTCGTACTCAGAAAACCCCATGTCCAATGTCCAGATGAACGAGCATGCCATGAGTGGTATGACCACTGCCCAAACACTGACCCCTCAGGATTCAGCCCATAGTGTTTGTCCCCCTCCCACTTCATTAATGCACTTCCCAACCTTCCCCAGACAGGGCAGACAGTTGATGCCTTTGGGCAACAACATTCCTCCCCAGCATCAGCCACCCCCTTCCCACCATCAACCACCTCCTCCTCAGCATCAGCCACCCCCTCCCCAGCATCAGCCACCCCCTCCCCAGCTTCATCAGCTATCCCCCATTAATCATCAGCCACCCCCTCCCCATCATCAGCTACCCCCCATCAATCATCAGCTAACCTCACTTCATTATCAAGCCCCTCATGATCAGTACCAGCCTTCTCCATCCATCCCATCATCAGCACCCCCCCCCCCCCCCCCCCCTCATTATTGGGCACCATCATACCATTTTCAGACCCACGCTGTCCCTCCCCAGGTCATTCAGTATGCTGACCCCTGTCCAACGTCCTATTCCTCATCCCTAAGCAGCCCAACCGACACCAGATGTGCTGCATTGACAGCAGGCACCAGTGACGGTGGCTGGACACACGGTGCACACAACGCGCACCACCCTCTTCCTCCTCCTCCTCCGGTCAGTGTGGAAACCCCCCCTCCACCCGCCCCTGTCACCAGCGATGTGTCCACAGCGGGTCCACCCCAGTCTGCTTCATCCAGCAGACAAGCCAGCCCCCTACTGAACGGATGATGATGATATCGAGGGTTGCCTGTCAGAGTAGCGTATATCGCGTTTCAGTAGTTTGGAGAAAAACGGAAATCAAAGTTTGAAGCTTAAGTACATCAATAAACGAAACCTTTGTAGCGTGGAAAGAGTTTAGGCGTTTACTTTAATATCTTCACCATTAGCAAGAGAAATAAATGTAACAACACAATGTTTAGTTTTATCACAATAATTAATCAAAGTAGGTAGGGGTAGCGCTATAACCAAATGGCCGGGGGCATTCAATCCACAAGGCGCTCTAAACACCCAGCCTATCACGAGTATACTCTTATGTCTCAGTTCAGTCTGACGCAACACGGGACAGAGACCGGTGAAGACTCAGTTACATACTGGAGTACCCTCACGTGCTCTGCTCTGGCCATACCAGTGGTGGTGAATATCAAAGTGACCCTTTTGCTATATGCCGACATACACTGAGTGAGCAATGCGTACAGGGTTGAAAATCACGTTTTCACGTAAAGCCAGACTGTGATACGTGAGTCAGTGGGAAAACAAAAAGCGTTCATAAGGCTACCAATGTAGTTTTCTCTTACTTTTTTTGTTGTTGCAACAAACACTTTGATATACGAGTTTGATAACAATTGAAAAGGAACATTTAGATATTCAGAGTAAAAATAAAATGTTATGAAGTAAACAAACGCCTTCCACTCCTACCCTACTCGGGAACAAAAATACAGTATTATGTAGGCCTACAACTGATAATCAATAAGATTTTATTGTACGATTTTGCCCTTGTGTGGATATGCGATTTAGGGCAGACACAAAATAATAGTTTGTAAGAAAATAAAAGGTTAGTTGGTGAATGGAGAGGTAGAGGGGCTAAAATAGAGGTATGGAAGGTGCTGTATTGCTGAAAAGAGATTTGGCCTCTTGTGATCTTTATCAGTGAGATAATGGTAATTTGCAGAGTGGGCAGACTTACAAAAAAAGGAATGACAGACAAAGAAACACGAGAATACAC
>CM065711.1:17768732-17801232 GCA_017654935.2 Phymorhynchus buccinoides
AACACATCTTATTAACTACGAGACAGAGACGTCAAAACATTCAAGATACCACACTAAATATTTGTGTAAATGATACAAAAATAGAACAAGTAAAGTCTCACAAAGGTTTAGGTATAACTATTGATAATAACTTATCCTGGAATGACCACATCTCTCAATTAAGCAGACATATATCAAAGAAAGTCTTTCAGCTGTCAAAAATAAAACATTTGATCACTTACGAAGCTAAGAAACAGTTCTTTAGTGCTCACATCCAATCATTAATAGACTATGCTTCAACACTTTGGGATTGTGCCAGTGACAAGACATTTAAACCACTTGACCGCGTTTATAATCGTACCTTAAAACTGGTTCTTTTAAAATCAAGTTCTTTAACTTTGGAAGCTTTTAAGGCTCTGAATATTCTACCACTCAAAAACAGACTAAAATTTAACAAAGGAAGGCTTATGCACAAAATAATGATTGGAATAGAATAACACATAAATTTCAGTTGAATAATAAGAGACACATACACAAGATTGTTCTTCATTTACCAAGATTAGATTTATATAAATCCAGTCTGCACTATTCCGGAGGTTCATTATGGAATGCATTACCCGTGTATTTAAAACAAATATCAAGTCATCCATCTTTCATGAAACAATTCAAGGATTATATTATTACAAATGATTTTTAAGTAATTTATCATTACACATGACACATGCCTGTATATCCGTCTGTTCACCGTCTGTCTACCTCTTGTCTGCCAAGCTATCTGTCTCCCCCCCCCCCCCCTCTCTCTCTCTCTCTCTCTCTCTCTCTCTCTCTCTCTCTCTCTCTCTCTCTCATACTGTTCAAAGTCCTTATATTGTCTGTCTGTTGTCCTTAACTCTTCTCCCTCTTACATTGCTATTTCGTATATATTGTTATTCTTGATGATGGTTTGAAGGATTGCTTTGATGCTTATATTACTTTATAATGTTTTTGCATTACTTATTTGTTGGTCTGTTAGTTTTCTTGTTTGGCCACAGGACTGAGTGTAAAAAAGCAATGCTTATCTCATTACCCTGTATAAATAAATATTCGTTTCGTTTCGTTTCCTTTCGTTTCTCTCTCTCTCTCTCTCTCTCTCTCTCTCTCTCTCTCTCTCTCTCTCTCTCTCTCTCTCTCTCTCTCTCTCTCTCTCTCTCTCTCTCTCTCTCTCTCTCTCCATCTCCTTACTTCTCTCTCTCTCTCTCTCTCTCTCTCTCTCTCTCTCTCTCTCTCTCTCTCTCTCTCTCTCTCTCTCTCTCTCTCTTCTCTCTCTCTCTCTTTCTCTCTCTCTCTCTCTCTCTCTCTCTCTCTCTCTCTCTCTCTCTCTCTCTCTCTCTCTCTCTCTCTCACACACACACACACACACACACACACACACACACACACACACACACACACACACACACACACACACACACACACACACACACACACACACACACACACACACACTCTCTCTCTCTCTCCTCTCTTTCTGTCAACTTCTCCCTCTTTCCTCCCTTTTCTGGAATTCATGTTAATAAAATACAGAAAATCACAAAAGAAATAAGTAAATTCGACCATCCAACTGGATACAATAATAACATTTTAAACCTATAATTTCTATTTAATCACACAAACCTGAATTTTATATAAATCCCACATAACTTAACTGTTAATTGTCAGCAATGTGCCTCTGCTTTACTTTTAAAGCTTCAGTGATACATTTTGCTACTGAATTTATAACATGTTCGTTATTAGATGAAAGTATAGCAACAATGTCATGCCTTTTAGCGGCATCAAACGGAAACAAAACACATATTTTACGTACTGGTTCATACGCCACACAATGAAACAAGAAATGTTTTTCATCCTCAACATCTGCATTACACATTGGGCATTTAGGTTCAATGGCCGTCCCAGGATGAAACCATCGTTTATTTGCATGAAAACCTAGAGTCCTTAAAGACCCTGCACGTCACGTGTCACATTCCCTCTTATACTAGGAAGATTTCTTAAAGATTCCTTACTTAGCTATAAGAGGGAAAACACGTGAAAACTGTGATTTTGACGCGTGACGTGCGGGGTCTTTAAGCAAAATCATGCATAATTGTGCCGATGCCATTTATCTGTAATAACATTAAAATATTTTTCACCCTGAAATAAACTTTTAAATCAGAAAATACATCTGTATTAGTCTTTACTTTCCATATAGGAATGCCAATGTTGTTTAAATGAACAAATAAGTGGGTCTTTAAATTCAGAAATAAACTTTATCATGTCCTACTTCCTGAAACAACCACACAAATCAAAACCGTGTTCTGATAGTACCTTTTTTAAAACATGTTTTAAAACTTGAAATGCCCAATTGTGTTTACTAAGATCAAGTTGCATTACCATCATATCATACACTTGCCTACACAAACGAGATTGTGATAGCTTCAAACTTTTAAGCCAATGACGTAAACACTTTACATAGGATCTGATATACAACGGATATCTGCCAGTTTCACCATATAAAACAGTATTAGATGAGTGTAAAGGTACCTGTAGAAAACGTTTAATAGCGTAGGTGTGTACTTTTTCCATTTGTAAATTGGTATATAATCCCCAAATTTCAGCTGCATATGTAAGCAATGGTTCAATTTGCGTGTCAAACATCTTCCAAAAAAATCGATAATCCATGGTGTTCAATTTTCGTAATGTTTTCACAATTTGCATAACACATTTTCCCCCCTTTTTACATGATTCTTCCAAAGCAAAGTTCAGACTCAGTTTGGTTGAAAAGATCATTCCTAAATACTTATGCGAATTAACAATTTTCACTTAATCGTTACCATAAAACCATTTTTCATGAGAAGAAATATGTCCACCCATTCTAAAAATCATAACATTAGTTTTATTTAGATTGACTGTTAGTCCTAGGAGATCTGCCTGTTTCTTAAGAACATTCAATTGATTCTGCAGTCCTACCACTGTCCCAGACAGAAGAATAACATCATCAGCAAACAAATGTAAGAACACTTCAATAGCTACAGAAACCAACTGGATGCCATGTTTGCCTTTTTTAGATAACTCAATAGCTAATTCATTAATGAAACATGAGAAAAGCTGGGGACATAAAAGGCACCCTTGTTCCACCCCTTTTGGACATTGAAAACAATCTGTGTATTTATTTCTTACGTGCACACATACAAACCCTGAATTATAAACACCTTTAATGGCCATGTATAACTTACCATTGACACCAGAATTACGGAGGACATTCCATAAGGCATTGCGATTCACATAATCGAATGCCTTCTGAAAATAGACAAACGCCATATAAAGATTAGAATTGTTAATCAGATACTTTTATACAAGTGAAAATAAGGTTAATATATGATCGATGGTGCTATGCTTGGATCTAAAGCCAGCTTGTTGTTCTATAATATTTTCTTCATTTACGGCCCATTTTGTCAACCTACGGTTTAAAATATAAATATATACTTTGCTAAGTATGCTAGTAAGTGCTATGCTACGATAGTTATCAGGAGTATTTGCGTCTCCTTTTTTTTAAAGTGGAAAAATAATAGATTTTGCCCATTCTAATGGGAAGGAACCATTTTCAAAAAGTTGATTGAACATCTGGACAAGAAAATCTATTACAGCATCATTTGCATGTTTCAGCATCTCCCCTAAAACCTTATCTGGGCCAGCACTCTTCCCTGATTTTAAATGTATAATTCCGGCAATTACCTCATCTCTTGTTATAGCATCATTAAATAGTGGTACAACATCGTTATTGTTGTCATATTGTCTGTCTTCAATTACTAGATCATTTTCTGCATTATTGAAAACACTAAATAAATGTGCATACCATTGCTGCAGTGATATATCATTATAGACATAACTTGTTCTGTTAACTGATCTTATCACAGACCAAAAGGTCTTTGAATCACTGATTGAATCTGTTAACTTCTTAATTCTTTTCTCTTCAATCTCTAGCTGCTTTTATGTTATATTCATTTCTTGATTTGGCATAGTCCTTGTGTTTTGTTGCCTTATCCTTTTTTATTTTGCATCTTTGCACACGTTTAAGCAATCTTTTAACCTCTCTTCTTTTCCGTACACACTCTTCGTCAAACCAATCATTGAGTTTCATTTTGGATTGGCCCACAGTTCTTACCATACATGCGGCAGCCGCGCATAAAGAGTGAACAAACTTATCGATACTCTCGTCAATGTTCACTTGAATCATCTGGAAAGCTTGTTGTAAACTAGTTTTAAAATCCTCACTTTCTAATTCGTTTTTATATACATTAGTGTTCTCATCTGACCAAACAAGTTTTTGTTCATATACTGTTTTTTGCTGTCTAAGATTCAAATCATAATTAGGAGTAATTATTTTTTTTTGTTCCATGTTAATTCTACTGGCAAGTGCCAGGAACACGCGTAAGTCACAGCAGGGAAGTAAACCAACATCAACCAGGAAATAATCAATTACACTACATTCATTAGGTGACACAAAAGTGTAATCACCTTCTTTGTCACTGTTACAAAAAACATTGACAATTATTAAATCGAACAAAAAACACAAATCTAGTAAGGATTGGCCAAACTTATTAACAATTTTATCTTTAGAAGAACGAATAAAAGGTATAGAATCATCCATATCATCATGTAAAACATCATCAAAATAATTTTTGAAATCTTCATTCTCAGACTGATTATGTCCTGTTCTGGCATTAAGATCACCCATAACAAGTAAATATACATCTTCATTCTCCAAAGAATTGAGCAAACTTTCCTCTAGTAATAGCACACCATCTTTAACTGTTTTATCATTATAAATAACTCCTCCTTCTGGATCTATATAACAGGCGACTCGTAAAACATCTTTATCAACATTGAATACATTTGTGTGTATCTTAATAGCAACAGAATTACCACAATCTAATTTTATTTCCTTCGCATTGGTTACAAGACTTTTTTGATAAGTAACAATACACTGCCTGAGTTTCTGCCATAATATGAAAGTAGTTTTTTACTGGTGCACTTAACTTTACAAAATCTTGAACAATATTATCGAGATCAAATGATGAATCAAGCAAAGTTTCTGTTAAGCAAATAATGTCAAATTTATTTACATAATCAATAAAGGACACATCACGCAATTTATTGAGCAAGCTTTCAACGTTATAATTCAATAATGACAACTTGGTTGGAAGGCCAGGCCTCTCTCAGATTGTTCTGCCAGACCGTAAGTTTGTGTTCTTGTCATTCCCCTTCCCGAGAGAGAGAGAGAGAGAGAGAGAGAGAGAGAGAGAGAGAGAGAGAGAGAGAGAGAGAGAGAGAGAGAGAGAGAGAGAGAGAGAGAGAGAGAGAGAGAGAGAGAGAGAGAGAGAGAGAGAGAGAGAGAGAGAGAGAGAGAGAGAGAGAGAGAGAGGAGAGAGAGAGAGAGAGAGAGAGAGAGAGAGAGAGAGAGAGAGAGTCTGAGTCTGAGTGTTTAATGTACATCAGCCATAGGCCATTATGCAAACACGAAAATGAAGTGGAACATGGGGAAGGGTGGGAAAGAGGGTGGGGTGGGGGCAGACATGGGTGATGAATGAAAAAAGCAAAGGAAAAAAATAAACCATCATAATACATTTGCATTAGAATATTTGATACAAGTTTGCGACAATAAATATTAACGACTAAGCTTGTTCAAACAGAGAGAACGAGAACACAGTCAACCTGACGTTAGTAACTTCAGTATATGAATAATCCGCAGACAACCTTAGCATCAAGCAAAATAATACTGGAAGACATACCATAAACTTACCATTCTACCTTATCGTCATTTCCAAAGTTAAGCAATAGATGACATCAAGTGGTACTTTCATAACCCCAAAACCTAAACATGGAAGAATGGCTTGTGTAAAGCCACAACATTCGAAGATAACAAAGATGGAAGCAGTGAAACAATCATAATAACACTCTTAGGTGCATGTAACACGAGGAATTTTATCCTTCTTAAGCAAACTAGTGGTTTACATATAGGACATTGCAAGATGATGGAATAAAGAGAAAATATAGTATATAATCATATAAATATTTGCATTTGGGTCAATACAAATAAAACAGATAAACATAATTTCATGTCCAATGTTAAACGCGTAGTAACCTTTCATTCATCATCACTTAATTGTTCACCAGAGAGGAACCTTTTCCTCATATTCAAGGCATGGAAAATAAACTTAGATAATAGCTGGGATTTCGTCATTGAGTTTGCCTGAAGGAGTGAATGTAGTGACAGTGGAGAGAACTTCTGTAAAAGCTTCTGCCTTAGGTCAGTATATAAAGGACATTTGAAAATAAAGTGGTCTTCGTTTTCTATTTTTGACACACAGACAGGACATGTACGGTCTGAAACATTCTGACTGTATCTGTGCATATTATTGTTCAATGGGAGAACACCAAAACGTAAATGTAACAAAGCAACACGAAAGCAGTATGTGTCGACAAAAGAAAAATATTGCTCTTTTTCAAAAATAGTTTTGAATCTCCTATAAGAAACATATCTATCTCTATCTCTGATGGCACCGGACCACTCTTGAACAAACATGTCAATTAGCCTTTGTTTAAATTGCTTAAGAAAGATAGTGGGATTACCAACAGATTGGTAGAGCCATACAAAAGCAAATCCTGTTTCACATAAAATGTCCCTGATTTTGCTTGCCCAACAATCTTTACCTTGTGAATCTAGAGTGACTAGCATTTTATAGGATTGTTTGTGGGAATTCTATTTTGATCCATATCCAGCAAACGTATCCAGTATCTCACACAGTTAACACATGAAGCTATAAATATAGGATACATCCCAAGGTCTCCATAAACCATTTTGTTAGGTGTTCGAATAGGGACCCCAAGATAACGTTTACATGCTAATAAATGGACCTTTTCCAAACTGTCAAGTCTTTGGTATCGCCAAATTTCCGACGAATAAAGGAGAATTGATTTGATCTTAGCATCAAAAATCACAAAGTATGTTTTAGAAGACATTTCTTTGTAATTCTGGAGGACTCTTTTCAAAAATAGAACAGCTTTCCTACCCTTAACTGCTAAATGGTCTGTTCCTTTCTTATGACTCAATTTCGTAATAAAAATGTAACCCAGATAACAATAACTGTTTACAACTTCTAGCTTACTACCATCATAAAACCACTGTTCGTTTTTCCCCAAGAAACCCCCCTTCCTGAAAAATGTAACCCAGATAACAATAACTGTTTACAACTTCTAGCTTACTACCATCATAAAACCACTGTTCGTTTTCCCCCAAGAAACCACCCTTCCTGAAAACCATCACTTTTGTTTGTTCTTTATTAACGTTGAGTGCCAAATTATCACAACATTCTTTTAAACAGTTAAGTTGGTTTTGCAAACCGATAGGTGTAGTAGACATCAAAACCACATCGTCTGCAAAAAGAAGTAGGAAGAGCTCCATTAAATCAGGCATTAAATGAATACCATGTCTACCTCTTAAGGACATGTGATCTGATAGCTGATTGATGAAGACGGAGAATAGAGTAGGGCTTAAAACACACCCTTGTCGAACGCCAATGGGACACTCAAAGAAGTCAGAAAACTCAAAATTTGCTCTAACACAAGATATCAATGAGGAATACATAGCATTTAATGTACCCAAAAATTTACCTTTAATTCCTTGATTTCTCAAACATTCAAGTAGTTTGTCATGACGAATAGAATCAAAAGCTTTTGAAAAATCAACAAAAGCAACATATAACTTTTGACCCTTTTTGTTTAAGCACTTCTGGACAATTGAATGGAGATTAAAGATTTGATTTACAGTAGAATAATTTTTACGGAAACCTGCTTGATTCTCAGATATCATCCTGTTGTCTTCTAACCATTTGTATAGCCTCGTGTTCAAAATAGATTAATAACATTTAATGATTATACTAAGAAGTGAAACACCTCTGTAATTATTTGGCTCGTTTCGATCACCTTTTTTATGAATGGGAATAATTATTGCTTTAGCCCAATCTTTAGGATACATAGCCTTACTAAACAAGACATTAAACAACTTAACAAGGAACTTCACAACATGGTAGCCTCCTGCCTTCAGCATCTCAGCAGAGATGCCATCAATCCCACCTGCTTTGCCTAACTTAAGCTTAGATATGGCTTTCTTTACTTCTTCGTATTTAATATCCTCGTTTAAAATGTGATCTGAATCCTCTGTAATTATTATCTCGTTAGGATATCCTGGGTAGTTGTCTACCTCGTTGCTCTTGAATACTTCTTTAAAATGGTCACACCATTCATTGATATTAATATTATTGTTATTAGAAACCCTCTTACTCCCACAACTAATGGTTTTTAGCTCTTTCCAAAATGCTGAAGTGTTTTTAATGTTATTTTCAAGCTGCTCTGTTTTCACACGTCTAAAGACTCTAGCCTTTCTTTTTAGGAGATATTTATATTTCTTTTTCACCATTACATATTCCTTCCTGTCTTCTTCAAATCTTGTAGATCTAAAAATAATAAGTTTATGACGAGTTTCTTTTTTAGCTTGAGCACATTCCTCATCAAACCAACCATTTCTCTTGACTTTTTTACTATAATAACATCTTTTGATCATAGAACTACTGGAAATCTTCAAACAGTCTACAAAGTTTGCAATTGCACCATCAACGTCAGCTTCTACTTCATCTGTAGCTTCCTGAAGCTTGCGTTGTATTTCAGGACTGTTTAATACATTTATGAATTCCCGTTCTTTGTCATTTTCCCAAACACATTTATCTATGTATTTATGATACTTCTTTTTGCAACTACATACATCAACCTTCTTAAGGCCCGTGGTTTCAAATGTTAAAGTGACAGGTAAATGATCCGATTCAATTTCATCTTCAACAACAAGGCAACATTTACATTCAGCCACAAACATATTGCAGGACATGATGAAATAATCTACCACACTGGTTCCGGAACTCGAAATAAATGTACAACTGTTATCAAAACTCCCTTCACACAAACCATTCAAAATAACGCAATCAAATAAGTTACACCACTCAATCAACTGACCACCAAACATATTGCTATTGTTGTCTTGTGAATTTCTTGTAAGCTCACTTGCTACATCGATAGACATGTTCTCTAAATCATTGAATGATTGACAATAATTCTGACAGGCAGTTCTAGAATTTAAGTCCCCATTCAATAGGACATAAAAATCATTAAACTCTTCGTAGAGATTCATTAAGGACTCTTCCAAGGTTTCAATACCATATCCAGTTTGAGACGTTTGCCAAAATGGAGAATCATTAGGAGGAATATAACAAGAAATGTACAATATGTCTTTAGATGTTCCAAGAAGCGATTTATCCATTTTCAGCACTATCATATTATCTGTATCGATGTTAACTTGCTTAACGAAAGATGAGAGAGAGAGAGAGAGAGAGAGAGAGAGAGAGAGAGAGAGAGAGAGAGAGAGAGAGAGAGAGAGAGAGAGAGAGCATGACAACTCACAAATGAATGATTTAATGTTATCAGGCAGTGGTCACCCCTTTGTTAAAACAAACAATGCGGAGAAAAACGCTGTGCTTCACACCCAGGACGAAGGAGAGCCCAGAAGAAACTGCCTCCCTGACATACTATGGGGGGAGGTTCCAGCAACTTCAGGACACGCTGACCTCCCTCCAGCTGTCCTTTAGGTAGAGATCGTAGAGACGTAGAGATCGAAAACGCCAAGGTGTGTGCCAAGAATGAAGCAAGGGCGCGCATTGACTCAAAGACTGACATGACGAGCTCCAATCCTACATTTATTCTCTAGAAACAAGAATGAATTATCTCAATGAGCAAGTCGGAGTTGTGAAGAAAGAAAACCACAACTGAAAACCCAGCTAGGCAACGAAAGTGTTGTCCCAGACACCCCTGAACACCATGACAAAGGGACACAGACGACCTTCTGCAGCGAGTCTCCAGCACAGAACGACCAGCCTGTTCCACCACCTTCTAACAGCGAATCAGTAAAGTCAGCTGACTATCCCAGCCAACAGACTGGTTTTCTTGATCTCGTGGCTGCTGGAGAAGAAGCTATCAAGAACTCGTCCCCCAACCCTGATCAGCAGACCCCCGAATGAGAGCAGCAGAACCAGGGTGACAAAGAAGACAACGTGGTTTTCGCAATCCAGGTCTCCAATCGATTCAGTCCCCTTTCGGCACAGGAAGACGAATCAGTTGACCTGACCAGTGGCGGTGCTCGGCCTGAATCCATCCCTAAGAAAGACACTGTAGACCACAAGGAAGGTTACAAAAGGCCCACTCCTCGGGACATTCTAGCCACACGTTCCGTGCCTGAACAAATGTCCCTGTTACTCATTGGGGACTCAGTTATCAGAGACGTTGATGTTCGTAGACTATCCCCCCCTCAAGAACGTGTGTCAAAACTTCATGTAGGAGGTTTAACTGTTGATGACCTCTTATAATGGCTTCAAGGTCAAAGCGTGTCCCCCAGTGTTAAGATTTTAGTCCTCCATGTTGGGATAATGACTGTAAAGCCATGGGTGTGATCCCCACAGAGAGTTGGTGTGATCTGATACATCTGGCCTCCCACGTTTTCCCCATGGCTAGGATAATTCTTAGCTCTATCCTACCCGCACATGGCACACACCACCTCAACACCTTCATTGAACCATAAAACACTAACATGCAAAAGGCCAGTAGCATGCTCAATGCAGAATACATCAACAATCACACAGCATTCACAACCATTGGTGACAAAAACAAACTATATATGTACAGCAATCTGCTTCATCCAAGCGATGCAGGCACTGCAACACTTGCACTGCATTTCAAACAGGCCATCTCCCCTCCCAAATCCCGTCACTCAGTCAGGCTTGATGAACGGATGGGCTCCACGTTTGCTGGTAACACTAATGCCCAACAAACCTGCTTTGTACACAGATACCAGTATCCACAATATGGCCAGTCCGGTAGTAACGCAACGTACAGTCAGCGGCTCAATGCCCCACCCAATCACTGCCCACCCATAGAATCCCTGAGGCATTACCCAACCCTTCCCAGCAGAGGTAATAATGTATCTCAACATTCAGGTGCCTCTGTACAAACGTCCAGTGTACCCCAACCCCCACCAATGTCCCACAACCCCCACCCGATCACTATCCACAAACGGGGACCATGAGTTACTACCCTTCCCTGCACAACAGAGGTAATAATTTACCTCAGCAAAGCACAGGTGCCTCTGAACAAGTGTCCCATGGACCCCCTCCCCCCACCCCCTCCCCCGCCCCCACTAAATGAATACTCCGCAATGGAGTCATTGACTCATTACCCACCCGTTCATAACAGAGAAGGAAAAAAAGAAGGGGGAAGGTAGACGGGATGCATGTATTAGTTCGAGGTGGAATTTTCTGTTGGCAGTTAGAACACTAGTCACTCACCTTCTTCTGAAATGTACTCAACCTTATGCTCAGTTTGGTTGTGTTTCTTGTACTTTCAGTCAGTCTGCGATCAAGCCTACGACAAGTGAGGCGAAAATTCAGAAAATACACGAAAGAATGAAGGCTTGGTGTTGATCTTCAATTTTGTTGTTTATGTTTAACTATATATATATATAAGTTGAGGCCTATATATATATATATATAAACGATCAAAAATTGAAGAAGAAAAAACAAACACACCATTAAACGTTCCTCTAATGTATATAATTTGCTTTGATAAGAAAAAAATTGGTATCCAATGTATGTTTTGAAAACCTAAGAAACAAACTCAATTATTTTAACTTTAACGTTATGATTTGTATTCTGAAAAGAAGAAAAGAAAATGTGCTGATTTACTTTTTCTCCCAATGGGGGAGATAGACAATGCCTATGCAAAGACAGCTGCTTCGTCTTCGTGAAAGACTCTTCAGTCTGCATGTCGGCCTGCAAAGTTGTCCACAGTGAATGTTCAAGCTGAGCCAGAAGACTTTCTACAGGAGAAAGGTTGTCCTCTTAGCACCAGATTGAAAGTCCACAATAAAAGCAAACCAGCACTTAATTCAACAGAAATGGTGAAAATTTTAGGTAAAATAGCAAAAATAATAATGTCCTAAAATTACAATCCCTCGAAGAGATTAGAAGAGATGGAATGTCATGTTGGTGGATCCAATGAAGGATTCAAAAAGGGAGACGGAGTGAAGGAGAGTGGGGGGAGAGAGAGAGAGAGAGAGAGAGAGAGAGAGAGAGAGAGAGAGAGAGAGTGTGTGTGTGTGTGTGTGTGTGTGTGTGTGGTGTGTATGTGTGTGTGTGTGTGTGTGTGTGTGTGTGTGTGTGTGTGCGTGTGTGTGTGTGTGTGTGTGTGTGTCGAATCTACATGTTTTCTGGCAACAATTAATTCAGAGCATATCGGCGATATCTTTTGCATGGTCTGACAGCTCTTGGTGAGTTTGTCGTCTGCTAGATCTAGACTAATTTAAATTTAATTGATGTAAACCTTAGGCCTCAACTTATTTCTCCAGAAATCTTTGCTACGCTTTGCGAAACATACACAGGTGATTGTCACTGTTATTGTACACAGAATGGCTAAACAAAAATGCATATAATCTTTTATTTTCCCATAAGTTTTAGCATGCTTCTCTTACTTCAGTAGCCACTGTTTATCTTGGTGACAAAGACTGCTGTATTACTACGCCATTGATGTCGATTCAGAACAAACTGCAATGTTTCATAAAGCATGATAGTTAGATAACTTAGAAACAGTGATTTGATGCAATTTTACTTCTTATTTTTTGTGTTGATGAGATGCTTTTTGTAAAGGGCGTGTGTTTTTCCCAAGACGTCACTACGCACGCAATCACTGTAAGCCGTACAATATCGAAAGGAGCTAAATGCGCAAAAGAAAATAGTGCTTACTTTAATTAGCGATTTACTCTGTTTCTCCCAATTTAATTTTGGATAAAACTTTCTAGGATTGTTAAGTATGCTTACGAAAATTCGAAACAATTGAAATAGCTTTAAAAGCAATTAGTTTACGCCGTAGCATACCTTCATAGTTTTATTCCTCCACTAAACCCCCAACCATGTCTTATGACCAGTATCTTTGTAACCTTATGTGAATGCATGTCAACTCGATCAACCACAATGTTCCTACTGAAAAGTAGCAAAAGCGTGTTTGTGCATTTATTAATGTGCATATGAACAATAATGTGTGTGGGGGTGAGGGGAGGGAGGGTGAGGGAGAGAGTGAGAGAGGGGAGAGGTAGGTGGGGGAGTACATGTTATTTTTGGATATTGTTAGTGTGAATAAGCTCATGTGCATGTATATTATGGCAACACTCGAAAAGCGCACAATATTGCTTTTTCCCAAACGCGCACAGCCGTCAAAAGGCGCACATATTTATGGTAAAAAAGCGCACGATATTTACAATCCGAAAGCGCATAGTTGTTTTTGAGATGGGTGGACTAGGACTAAACCTATCCCTAATCCTATTCCTAACCCTAACCGTAACCCTATCCCTAAACATATCCCTAACTATCCCTAACCCTATCCCTAACCTATCTGAAAAACAAGGAATACCTGGGTACGCAGAATTGCAATGATACAAATGCTCAGCAGAATGAGCTCAAGTTTTGAACGGTTGAAGTGTGCGCCTTTGGACGGTAAAATTGTGCGCATTTTGCCGTGCACCTTTGGATAGTGTGCGTTTTTGGTGTGCCCCCGTATATATTATAATACACAATCACTCACTACCAAATGTAGACGATCTATTGCGGATGCTTATTGATTACGGCAAATGTGTTTTTAACTACATAAGCTTACTTAGTGCGCGCGGGCGCGTGTGTGTGCGCTTGTGCGTGCGTGTGTGTGTGTGTGTGTGTGTGTGATCTGTGTGTTTTCTAGTATTAACAATAATGATTTTACTGGAATTCTTTTCATTGATTTTGCCAAGGCATTGAATGTTATCAATCATTCCCTCTCAGTAAGAAAACTCAAACTTTCCAAAATGGCTGATCAAGCCGTAATATTCCTTGCCTCCTTCCTTAGCAATGGTCATCAGCTTGTCGAAGTCGGATCAAAAGATCAGCACTACTCCCAATTAAGTTTGGTGTTCCTCAGGGCTCAGTATTATGACCTCTCTGGTTTTCCCTATATATCAATGACTTGCCACTGCATTTACAATGCTCTTCTGAAATATTTGCAGACGACACGTCTTTACAGTCCTGTAATGGTAACCCCAATGGTTTGGTCAGTGGTCTCCAGAACAATGTTGATAAATTAATGACATGGACTAAAAAGAACCATATGGCGTTAAATGCTACAAAACCAAAATGCATGTATGTTGCTACACGACAAAAAATACAGAAAATGAGCTCTCCATTCCCACCTTTATACATGCAAAATCAAAAGATAGAAGAAGTGACATCACTTAACGTCTTAGGCGTTACTGTCGATAATGATTTATTATGGATTGATCATATTTCTTATATTGGCAAACGAATTTCAAAAAGGATATATCAGCTTGCAAAAATAAAAAAGTTTTTGAATCCCCACTCGCAAAAGTTGTTCTTCTATGCTCATATCTTATCTCTTATAAATTATGCATCTACTCTTTGGGACAGTACCAGTGAAACCAATCTGAAACACATAAGTCGTTTGCATGAACGAGCTATAAAACTAGTTAATATCCAACACCTTAACGGCTAATGAATAGAAAACATTAAATATTTTACCACCAAAAGACAAGCTACTTTTTAACAAATGCCTTTGCATGTACAACATGGTGAATGGAGTCGCTCCTAAGAAAATTATTGACAGTTTTACCATCAACCCAAATCGACATACTCATTCACTCGCCTTTCCCAGACCCCGAAATAATTTATGCAAGTCTAGTTTTGTTTACTCAGGGAGTACAGCATGGAATAATCTATCTTCTTCTTTTAATTGTGTCCTTCAAGACACCCTTTTAAAAAGGCACTTAAAAATGATTGAAGCCTTGTAAAAATACCGATGCTACTTGTCAAAATGAAGGCTTTGTGGGTCATATCTACATAATATATTCCATTAATTTGCTATGTTCCTTATTGACACCCTGTAAACTAATCAATGATGTTTATCAACATCTGGGCTTTGTGGGTCAATGCTATGTGTTTTATATATGTTATTTTCCATTTGAAGGGGGGGGGGGGGGGTGAATTCTAGTGATCTTTCTCATTTATTTTTTTCGCTTTACACCTGAGTGGTTTTACGGGGGTTTCTCTGTATTTGTAAGTTAGATTATTTGCACGTTCATGTGTTACGATGTAACATGTAGAATTGGTATATTTAGACTTGTCTGGAAGCTTCCAGAGACCACAGGATTTTAACTCCAGAAATTTCTGGATAACACTAGATTAGTGGGGATAATTCCGTGTCATACGAGAAGTTTGTAGGAAACAAGATGCAACGTAAAACAAGGTCAAACTTCAAGGTCAAGGTCAGCACGGTGTTGATTAACGAAAGGAAGCTTCCTTTTCAAGCTCTCTACCCCTCTGCCAATTTTATTCAAAATCCAAACAGTAGTTTTTACGATAATCGATACACACACACACACACACACACACACACACACACACACACACACACACACACACACACACACACACACACACACAGACCGATCACAATACCTCGGCCTCAGGCCGGGTAATAACTTGTAGTTCTTGTGATTTTAAATTAATTATTATAACCGAGTTCTACAGTATCCAAGACAGAAATTCAGCCTACTGGGGACGTGAGTTCCAGACTGAAGCCAGAAGATTCCAAAGCTGCAGAAACAGGAAGGCTACAAAAATGGAGAAGTTGATTGAACTCGGCAAACAGCTGGGTTACGAAGGGGAAGAACTCCGAAAATTCGTCAAGGAAGAAAGAGAACGAGAAGAGAAAGCAACAGAACGAGAAGAGAAAGCAACAGAAAGAGAATAGAAAGCAAAACAAAGAGAACATGAAAAAGAAAGGGCAGTAAGAGAACGTGAAAAAAAAAGAAATAGAAAGAGAAGAAAAAGCCCAAGAAAGAAAAATGAAGAGATTGCTACTGCAAGCTGAGGAAGCAGAGAGAGAACGTCAACACCAACTTGCTTAAAGAAGAATGGACTTAGAAGCTCAAAGGCAACAAGAAGAGCTGCACCCAACCAGAATGGAAGGAGCTGAACTTCTGGTGACACAACCAAACCTTCCACTCTTCCGAGAAGGGTTTGACAACATGGACTCATATCTTGAACGATTTGAGAGAGTTGCAACCATCTACCAGTGGAGAAGAGAGACTTGGGCCACAAGACTGAGCGCTTTATTGACTGGCAAGGCGCTGGATTTTTACACCAGACTACCCAGGGATGACGCTGAAAATTATGACCAGATGAAAGCGGTCCTGCTCCGTTAATACGACTTCACTGAAGATGGGTACAGAAGAAAATGTCGACGATGTAAGCCTGAGGATGGGGAGACACCTGTCTTTTCATCGAGCGGATGCGCTCTTACCTAGAAAAGTGGGTCGAACTGGAAAGGGCCCAGACCAAAGGAAAGCATTACTACGACTGCAAGGCAAAAGACAGGAAATTCCAGCCAGGAGAAAAGGTGCTGATCCTCCTGCCGACCGATGCCAACAAACTCTTGATGCAGTGGAAGGGTCCTTACATCATTGAGAAAGTGGTCGGTCTGCATGACTACCAGGTGAAAGTGAAACAGAGGACCAAAACTTTCCATGCCAACCTCCTGAAAAGGTATGTTGAGAGAAAGGCTCGAGACAAGCAGCAAGCAGCAGTCACCATCCACGATGAAGAAACTGTTCATGACGAAGACCTGTTTGACCTGAGCGAGATGAAGCCTGAAGAAAGCTTGAAGGACGTTCAGTTCGGGAAAAAACTGAATTACTGTCAAATTGATGAACTGAGGAAGCTGACAGAAGAATTTCAAGACTGATTCACTCCTGATCCGGGCACCACAACCTCTATTCAGCATGAAGTTAACCTCAAGTCTGAGAAACCGGTGTATTGCAAACCCTACTGGCTGCCCTACCACACACGAGAGAAACTGAAGGCAGACATCAAGGAGATGTTGGACTTGGGGGTCATCAGAGAATCACGATCTCCTTATGCCTCACCTGTTGTCATAGTGACAAAACCGGATGGGTCGGATCGTATCTGTATGGACTACTGTAAGCTCAATAAACTGACTGTGTTTGACCCAGAACCCATGCCTACAGCCGAATAACTGTTCCAGAAAGTGAGTGGTAGTCACTACTTCTCCAAGATTGACCTCAGCAAGGGGTATTATCAGGTGAAGGTGGCTGAGAAAGACATCCCCAAAACAGCCTTTGTCACACCAGATGGGCACTATGAGTTCTTGAAGATGCCCTTTGGAATGGTGAACCGTGGAGCCACGCTAAAGAGAGGACTGAAGAAGATTGTGGGTGACATGCAGAACGTTGTCTTTTACTGGGATGACATACTTGTCCACACCAAGACATGGGACGAGCATATCAAGAGCCTGCAAGAACTCTTTCAGAAGCTGACGAGTACCAACCTGACCATCCGTCCGAAAAAGTGTCTCTTGGGGACGTTGACTTCATCGGCCACAACCTAAGTGAGGGGAAGAAAGGCCTTCATGAAGAGAATGTACGAAAAATCAAAAAAGCTGAACGTCCGACTACTAAGAAGCAGTCCGTTCGTTCATGGGACTTGCCAACTACTACCATGAGTACATCCCGAACTTCGCGGCAATCACAGTTCCACTGACGGATCTACTAAAGAAGGGACAGCCAAACCAGATCATGTGGGGAGAGGCCCAGGAACGAGCCTACACTACTGTCCAGCAGGCCTTGACTGAGAAACCCGTTCTCCACCTGCCGGATTCTTCTCAGACGTTTGTGCTTCGGACGGATGCTTCAAACGACGGGGTTGGAGCTGTCCTTCTCCAATCACACGACGGGAAGCTACACCCAGTGAGATACGCCAGCAAGAAACTGAGCAGAGCTGAAAATAACTACTCTACAATAGACAAAGAGTGTTTGGCCATCGTGTGGGGTGTGTGTAAGTTTGAACTGTTTCTGAGAGGTGTACCTTTTGTGTTGCAAACTGATCATCAGCAACTGAGTTACTTGAACTCTGCTAAGTTCACCAATGCACGCATAATGAGATGGGCCATGTACTTGCAGAACTTTGAAAAGAGATTTGAATCGATCAAGGGTTCAGAAAACGTTGGTGCAGACTATTTGAGCCGGACTGTTTGAGAAGGGTAATTGCTTGATTAACTTTGAGTTGAGGTGTTTTCTTTAACACATAGTACTGATATTGTTTGTGTTAATTACTTGAAAGGGAGTTTGTTGTTGTTGTGAATATTCATTTAGTAGATATTGTAGTGTTTGGAAAGACATTTCCTTTGTAAATTTCGTTCTTAACAGGGGTGGGTGGGGGTGGGGGTGGGGGGTGGACCACAGGATTTTAACTCCAGAAATTTCTGGACAACGCTAGGTTAGTGTGGGTAATTCCGTGTCATACGAAAAGTTTGTAGGAAACAAGATGCAACGTAAAATAACTTGCAGTTCTTGTGATTTTAAATTAATTATAAGTTCTCTTTGGGCCTTTAATCATAATACATGATTGTAGCCGTTGCTGTATTAGTTTTTGTGTTAATTTAAAGGAGTTGTGTCTGGTAAGATCACGAAGATTGAGAATCTTTCTAGAATGGATCTTTCTAGAAAGGGGAGTAACTATATGCAGATTCGCCTTGTTTTAATGTTGAGTAATCTAAATTTAGATTGTACCAGAAGACTGGAGTTTATTGTGGATTGGCCTGTTATGTACATGGATCTTCTAGGTGCCACTGTGTTTTATATATTTAGCTGAGAACTTATAGAAGTCAATCAGTCAGTGAGTCACTTTTGAGAGAGACAAGAGATTGTAGATTTCTTGGCAGTTTGTGATTGATTCAGTGCAGTTGAATTCAAAAATTGTTGTTAGTTGCAACATTGAGAGCTGAATAAAAGAAGAATCTCCATTTGAACGTCTTCGTGTTTGACTGCAAAGGAAAGGTTTGGAGAGAGAGTCTACATAACCCACTGTCTACCAGATCATTTTAGGTCGTGAAAGACTGTCAGAAAAGGTTACTTAGCCAAGTCGCTTCACTACAAATCTATACGATCCTGCAATCGTAGCACCCTCTCTCTCTCTCTCTCTCTCTCTCTCTCTCTCTCTCTCTCTCTCTCTCTCTCTCTCTCTCTCTCTCTCTCTCTCTCTCTCTCTCTCTCCCAGGCTCCTTTTTATTTTTCTCTTCTTTACGGTGTCTCTATCAGCCTCTATGTCTCAATCTTTTTTTCTTGTCCCACCATCTCTTGCTCTCTCCCTTTCAAACTATGATTACATTTGCATTTATATTTTGTACATATTGTATTTGCTAGTCATGATCTATATATGATTTGTTTTTTATATTTGTTCATTGTGCTTTGGTTCCTTATGTCAATTTTCATTGTTGATCTTTACATTTTATTTGATTCAGTATTTTTCTTCTTTTCATGACGACAGAATGAAAAAAAGCTTGTAGCTTACTCCTTTATCGTCAATAAAGATCATTTTGACTTGACTTGACTTGACACACATACACACAAGCACGAGCCTAGTTTGTCGATGTTTGGGTGTGTTTTTTAATGAATGTTTATCAGTGCATAAGATTTACTGTTTTCATCGATGTTTGGGTGTGTTTTTAATGAATGTTTATCAGTGCATAAGATTTACTGTTCATCGAGTGGTGATGTTGGGTGGAGTGAACATTTTTTTTATTCTTCCCCCATGGCAACACAGTGATATGCAAGTAACCATACGAGTGACTATCGCTGTGTTGCTATGGGGAAATAGTGAAAAATGTTCACCTGTACACTGACCTTTAGTATATATTTCCATGGTTTCTCCGGTAATTCTATCTGGGTAGATAGTTCTTCCTCCTCCTCCGGCTGTCAGAGCTGTGATCCCATAAATCACTGTGAGGCCAGTGGCGAGTTGCACTAGGTTACGCTATTCGCGCTAAGGGGTATAAGAAGCCACTTGAGAGAACGCTTTTGGAGAAAAAAAAAATTACAAGCTCCTGTCTCATTGGTCATTTTTTTTAAACCAAACTTTAATGAGCCAATCAACAACAAGAAATGTATTAACCCCCCCTACAAGGCACTTGATAGTTCTGGATACTTCGCAGTGAACTCAGCGTTTGGGAAGAACAAAACATTATAGGCCTGTAGATCATCGCTCCTACCACTTCAAATTAAGGATGATTTTGCACTAAAAGTACCACAAGCCACGTTTGGTTCCGAGTGATGCACTAGGGTGTGTAGAATGTCTGTGTGAAAAATCGCAGAAAATCCAGAACGAACGAACGAAAAATGGTGTTTTACGTCCTCTCGGTCTGGAACAGACACATATGGGACATTTGTAGATACAAAGATGGTGGGAACAATACTGGATGCAATACCCGGAGGCAGTGCAACTCCAGTAAAGTCCCGATTATTTTAGCAATACAGATAGGTGTAGCGGTAACCACGCCTCGGTTAAACCTCATCGGCTATGGTACTGCCACAAGTTGAAGTGAGTGATTAATAGTAACGCAGAAACTCCCGACGACGAAAATGGAGTTTTACGTCCTCTTGGTCTGAATCAGACACATATGGGACATTTGTAAATACAAATATGGTGGGAACGATACTGGAGGCAAAGCCCGGAGGCAGTACGAAACCAGTAAAGTCCCGATTTTTAAAAATTAATACAGATAGTTTTTAATTATTCTTAGCGTCCTCTCGGCCGAAGCCATATGGGATGATACAGATAGCTGGGGTTTCCGAGTTATGACGTAATTATTTTTATCTTTAGACTGCAAATTCCATATCACATGAAACATAAACAAAAAAAACCGTTATTTCGTTTCATAGTTTCAAGCCAGTATTTATGGGTGTGATGCATTAAGATGTTTAGAATCTTTCTGTGAAATTTCCGAAAATATTCCTGTTTGGGTTTCCTAGTTATGACATCATCTAAAATTATATTATTTTTTATATGTGACATAAATTTTGCAGTCTAATAATAGAAATAATGATGTAATGACTCGGAAACCCCAAGGGGATTTTTCACACACAGATTTTACACACCCTGGTGCATCATTTAGAACCAAAATTGGCTTGTAGTACTTTCAGTGCAATATCAGTCCATTGTCCTCTCTTGGTCTGCTTGCCTATTGTATTGCATGCAACAAAGCATTAGCCTGTAGTATCAAAGAGGACTGTCTAGTATAATAGTTTGTTCACATGATGAGGAAATTTCAATCTAAAAATAGCATAGATTACGTCATAACTAGGAAACCCAAGGAGGAAAATGTTGGGAAATGTCACAGAAAGATTCTACACATCTTAATGCATCACATGCATAAATATTGGCTGGCAACTATGAAAAGAAATAATGTTTTTTTGTTCTTTATAATGTTTCATATGATTTGGAACGTGCAGTCTAAAAATGGAAATAATGCTGTTATAACTCAGAAACACCAAGGGGATTTTCTGAGATTTTTTACACAGATTTTACACACCCTAGTGCATCACTTAGAACCAAAATTGGCTTGTAGTACTTTCAGTGCAAAATCAGTCTTGGTCTGCTCGCCCATTACGCAAACTATCGGCAAAGGAAGATGTTCCTTAGGACCGTTTTTGCCGATTTGTGCGAACGGTGCGAGCGTTCCGTCTTGTGAAACTAGACACAGGGTTGTACCGCTATCAACATAGTACTGTGGAAAGAATCAATTATTGTCTTCACTCTGTGTGTGTGCGTGCGTGTGTGCGTGCGTATGTGTGTGTTTATGTCTGTCTCTGAGTGTGCTCATTTGTTTGTAAGGTGTTTCTGTTGGTATGCGGGCATGCATGTGTGCGTGTCAGAGAGAGAGAGAGAGAGAGAGAGAGAGAGAGAGAGAGAGAGAGAGAGAGAGAGAGAGAGAGAGAGACTCAACTCAACTCAACTCAAAATGGTTTAATGTTTAGGCCTGTGAAGCCCATAAACATACAGAGTTCAGAAAACAGTGTTATGTACAAACAAATCCAAATGGCTCATCTACTTAACTATTCAGTTTAAGGGGACGCAATTCAAGCGTACTAACAGAAGTACGAATTTACATTTGAAAAGGGAAAAAATAACAAGAAGAATAATGCTAGGGAAAAAAATACATAAATGTGCATAATGTCGTCAAATGACTTTGATACTACATTATACAGGTAGAAAAGAAAGGTCTGTGGCCTATTAATTATGAATAGACAGTTCGAAAAAAGTAAAAAGTACTTTCCAAGGAATTTACCAATCAGGCACTGATCAGTGTTCTCCGATGTTTAAATGCATAACAGATAAACTTTGCAAGCTGGATAATCGCTTCGTCACTTTCAGTTTTAAGGATGGATAGCTTTTGGAACTTGAAGAGCTCTAGATTCACTTTAGTAAGAAACTTATGCCTGAGATTGTTATAAGCTGGACAATAAAAAAGGAAGTGTATTTCGTCTTCTGGTGAATAGGAACATAAAGGGCACAACAACGAACGAACATCAGAAGTATATCTAAATCTGTTACATTTTAATTCAGTGACTCCTAGCCTAAATCGTATAAACATATTCCGGATGTACCTAGAGATTATCACATCAAAATATTTTTCGGGCCCAAAAGCACTTTTAAAGGAGCAGTAAAGATCGTAGCGTGGTCTTGATTCAATTTTTTCTGACCATTGTTGTAAAAAGCAGTCTATTTGTCTTTGTTTGAATTCACTTAAGAAAGCTTTAGGGTTGCCTACTCCTTGAGAAAACCATACATAAGCAAAACCCGATGTACAGAGAAGATTTCTTATATGTGTAACCCATGTAGTTTTCTCTCGCTCGTCAAGCGATTTTAGCATGTGGTATGCCATGCTAGCAAATCTGTCAGTTGGTAGAGCACATAACCGTAGCCAGAAAGCAATACATCTAACTTTGGCAAGAATAAGCAGAGGATAACGGCTTAGCTCTCCATAAACGCATACATTTGGTGTATATAAACTTACATTGAGAAAACGTTTGCACGCAAAAAGATGGACTTTTTCAATTTGATTAAATTCTAAAATACCCCAAATTTCGGCAGCATACAACAACATGGGTACAACTCTAGTATCAAACAGTTTGAAAAATATCTTAGGCGAGGAACATCCAAGCTTCCACATCGTTCTTGAGATTTCTATGACACATCTTTTAGCTTTTGTAGTTAAATTTTCAGTGGCAATATTTAAGCTTAGGCGAGTAGTAAATTCTAGACCCAAATATTTATAAGAGTTCACAACTTCCATTTTTTGTTCGCCAAAATGCCATTGTTCATTTTTTGAAAGATGGCCACCATTTCGGAAAACAATTACTTTTGATTTATCTAAATTTACTGTTAATCCAAACTTGCTGGCGATATCGTACAAGTTAAGTTAAGTTGGTGTTGTAAGCCTACAGGTGAAAAGGAGAGAAGAGCAATATCATCTGCAAACATTAATAGAAATAGCTCGACAGCATCTGGATTAAGCTGAATTCCATGGGTGCCCTTTTCAATTATATAGATAGCTAACTCGTTTATTAGAAATGAGAATAGTATAGGTGAGGCTAAACAACCTTGCTTCAAGCCTTGGAGACACTCAAAATACTCACTAAAGCCTGATGAGGAACGAATACAACACTGGACAGAATTGTACATTGCTTTCAAAGCCTCAAGCATTTTCCCCTTGACACCTATTTTTATCATAATAATACACCTCTTTTCACCGTGTCAAAGGCTTTTTGAAAATCAACGAAGGATACATACAACTTTTTCTTTTGTGCAAGGTATCGCTGAGCAATGGCAAACAAAGCAAATATATGATCAGTTGTTCTATAGTCTTTGCGGAACCCGGCTTGGCACTCAAGTATTATGTTATTGCGTTCAGCCCATTTTGTTAGGCGGGAGTTTAGAATATGCGTGTACAACTTGCTGACACAGCTTAAAAGAGTAATGCCACGATAGTTACCTGGGTTTTCTGGATCACCTTTTTTAAATATTGGTATAATGATTCCCCTACACCATTCTTTTGGATACTTACCCTCAGAAAATAATGTGTTGAAATATTTTAATAAGAAAGGTACAATGTCTTCCGACAATTTAAGAACTTCGTTTAAAACTTGGTCTGGGCCTGGGGCCTTTTTTGACTTAGCATGTTTAATGGCCTCTCTGATTTCTGCCTCGCTTATGTCACAATTAATTTCATCTAGGCTTAAATTTTCTTCTCCATTGGCGAAACTTAAATCGGGGTAGTTTAGGTCGTCAGAGTTAACATCGTTTAGGAGTTCATTAAAGTGGTTAAACCATGTCTCTTCTGGGATGTTATTTTTAACATATTTCATGGGTTTACAACTTTTCATTTCATTCCAAAAATCTTTAGAATTGTGAATATTAGCCAGAATGTTCTGTACTTTGTCTCTTCTGTAGTTTTTTTCTTTTAACTTCAAAAGATCTTTGTAAGATTTTCTTTCCTTGTTATAAGCAATTCTTTTCGTAGTCGATTTTTTATTTCTATTATATCTGCGAAGGGATTGAAAAGCTTTCTTTTTTGCTTGTTTACATTCCTTATCATACCATCTATTATCAAGGCTGCTGTTTGTTTTGGAATTAATTATATCTTTCCGCATACATGAAGCTGATTCTAATAAAGCATTAGTAAAGGTGCTAAGTGCTTCATCACAAGAATTTTCTATTTGTGCAGTTGCTAGTGCAATACCATCTCTAAAAGAGGGGCTGTTCAGACTTTCCATCAGCTTATCTCTCTTTTCATTGTCCCAAACTTATTTCATAAGAAGGGTACAATTATCTTTATCTTCCTTAGTGTTTAATTGTGTTTTCAATGTTAAGTGTAAAGGCATGTGATCAGACTCTACTCTCTCTTGAATTTCGAAGGAAATACAGGAGTCTAGAAGGGATGGTGACGCAAGAACATAATCGTTTGTGCTATTACCTGTAGCTGACAAAAAGGTAAATTTATCAGACTTTTCACGCGCACATAAACCATTTAAGATAAACAGTTCTAAAATTGCGCACATAGACAGCAAGGATTTTCCATACCCATTCACACATTTATCTTCAGCATAGCGGCATGGGATTATAATATCGGAATCATAATTTGTAAACTGTTCTGGGTCAATACCAAATGTTTCTGGATTAGGGTGAAGATTTCCAGTCCTAGCGTTAAAGTCGCCACACACAAGAAGATTTGTTGTGTTCAGTTCAAGGAGTAAATCTGCAAGACACTCTTCGATGGCAGAAATATGGCAATCTGTTTGCGCACTTTTGTAGTATGGGGATGAATGAGGGGGGCAGTAACAATTGACTAAAACAACATCAGAGAGAGAGAGAGAGAGAGAGAGAGAGAGAGAGAGAGAGAGAGAGAGAGAGAGAGAGAGAGAGAGAGAGAGGTCTGTTTCTCTATCTTTCGATGCTTGGCTGCATGTTTCAATCAAATCAATTGCTACTCGCATATTTGTGTTCGTTGCACATTAACGCCATATTGTTTAATACCATAGCAAGGGCATCTACAGTCGCCTCTTGGCACCACAATGATTTGATACCCATGTCACTAAAAGGCATCAACATGAGGGTCTGTTACCCAATAATCTTATATTCGTAATTTTGGGAGGTAAGGAATGGATAATTTTGACTAAAACAATGGCTGGCGTTGAAAGGGTTAAAAACAAAGAATCTTGGAAAAGGTAATTTTGACCTTAGGCAAACCCGTTACTTTCACATAGTGCGAGGTAGCAAGGGAGGATTTGTCACAAATCAAATTCCCGAAAAACCATTTCTGTCAGAGTTTGCATAGGTTTTTGTGCTTTTTAAACAAATCATCTCTCATCGAGAGCTGCTCTGTGTTCTGTGTCCAGATTCTTAGTCAAAGCAGTGTTTGAGCACAGAACCATAGCCTGCTCACTCAAAGGGTTTGAGCACATGATTCTAGCTTGCTCATGTACAGTTTTTGAGAACAGAATCTTCGCTCATATACTTATAAGTTGTTTTTTTAAGCAAAGATTATTTGCCTGATAAAATACGGTTTTGGACTACATTATTTTAGTCTACCCACACACAGTTTCTGAGCACAAAATCTTAGTCTACTAACATAAAAAGTTCTGAGCACAAAATCTTAGTCTACTAACATAAAACGTTCTGAGCACAAAATCTTAGTCTACTAACATAAAACGTTCTGAGCACAAAATCTTAGTCTACTAACATAAAAAGTTCTGAGCACAAAATCTTAGTTTACTAACATAAAATGTTCTGAGCATAAAATCTTAGTCTACTAACATAAAACGTTATGAGCACAGAAGCTCAGTCTGCTCACATATTATTTGTGAGCACATGACCTTAGTCTGCCCGCATATAATGTTTTTGAGCACAGGATCTTTGCTTAGTGACATACGTTTATGAGCACACAATGTGAGTCTACTCACATTACATTTTTAGCACACAATCTGAGTCTACTCACGTTACATTTTAAGCTCATAATCTGAGTCTACTCGCATTACATTTTTAGCACAGTATCTGAGTCTATTCACATTAGTTTTTTTAGCACATGATCTGAGTCTACTCACATTACATTTATTTAGCACGTGGCCTTAGTTTCCCTACATTCAGGTTTGGAGCACTGCATCTTTATGGTCTGCTTACATACAGTTTTTGAGCACAAATATTAGTCTACTAACATAGCAAGCTCTGAGCACAAAATCTTAGTCTGCTAACATAGCAAGTTCTGAGCACAGGATCTTAGTCTACTCAGGTTGCATTTTTTCCCACAAAATCTGAGTCTAACATATTACAATTCCCCCCCCACAGTCTATCATATAACATTTTATCACCACAAAATCTGAATCTACTCACATTATATTTTGAACACAGATTCTTAGGCCTTGTGTGCGTTAGATCCGCAGTCCGCAAATTCAGTACGGAAAACATATGCACTTATTATAAGAAATAAGTGGATAGAATTACGGATAGGTTTCCGCGTGTAATGGGCACACTCTCGCATTTTCTTACTTCCAGATTTGTTTTCGGATTGCGCTTGGGTTTCCGCGCGGAACTTGTGCGAAAATGTGTGCAGGGCCTAAGTCTACTCACACACAGATTTTGACAACTGGGTGAAAAGAAAGATCTAGTTTTCATTTCACGCCGCTCACATGAAAAGTAGATGAGAAAATTTGAGTTCTTGGAATATAAATAATATTAGAAGTTAAATCCGTCAAGTTCGCAAAAACTCGCTGACGCACTGCTTCAGAATTGGTTTTATAATGTATTTTTCGGCAAACAGCAAAGGGAGGTAAAGCATTAGCAGAAATTGCGCCCCTTAGCTAGCTGTCAACCAATCACAAAACAAGAAAACCGAAAATAGCCATACTACTTTCGAAACGTCGGTATCTATTTCAGCCTAGAGTACCTTTATACAGAGGTACTAATTAAGGTACTCTATTTCAGCCTAACCAAACCAGAAGAAATTCTCTTTTAATTCAGCGAAACAACGCACACAGGATTTTCGCCTGCATAAAGAAAGGAAAATAACTTTTACGTCATTTTCAAATACCACTTTTTGCCAATATACCCAGACGTCAACCGAGAACAAGTTTACTAGGCGTACACTTTTACTGTTTAGACTACTATCGTGGTTGTAATTCATTACAGCTATCTGTATTAATTTTAAAAAAATCGGGACTTTACTGGTTTCGTACTGCCTCCGGGCATTGCCTCCAGTATTGTTCCCACCATATTTGTATTTACAAATGTCCCATATGTGTCTGATTCAGACCAAGAAAAACACCATTTTCGTCGTCGTGGTGGTTCAACAACACTGGTGGTGTAAGGTAACGCTCATTAAATATGCAACGTGTGTGTGTGTGTGTGAAGTAAATGTCTCTTTGAATATTTCTTATGATAATTTTATAAAAGCTTTTGGTAAAAGTCAAGATGTGCCCCCCCCCCCCCCCCCTACATTTCTCGGTTAATTGTATTTTTCCGTTTTTGCCTTTCTTACCATACATAAAGATGTATTTTAGGAACATTTTTAGCTAATAACCTTTTTGGAATACTAACCCTAGCCCTAACCCTAGCCCTAACCCTAGACCTAACCCTACCCCCCACCCTATAAGACGGAAAAACGCAACGAACCACAACTGTGACAAATCGCGGTGCATTGCAGTACATAGTGGGGGGTAGGGTTAGGTTTAGGGATAGGGATAGGGATAGGGTTAGTATTCCAAAAAGGTTATTAGCTAAAAATGTTCCTAAAATACACCTTTATAAGAAAGGCAAAGAAAGAAAGGCAAAACCGGAAAAATAGAACTAACCGAGAAATGCAGGGGGGTTGGCACATCTTTACCTAAGCTTTTTTTTTGCCCTTTACTCAGATAGCTTTTATCATTAGTTGACATTAGCCTGTAGATGGGGCCAACAGTAACAGTAACATGTACAAGAGATGATTTTCTACAGTAATAGAAAGTAACACCAAACAAACACATTAGTTCAGAGTGACGTTAGGTTAGGTTAGGTATTAGGGACAGGCTTTCATCAGCCTAGGCTTCACGGCCTATAAAACGTCCCATCATTGACATATACATTTTGATTTTGCATTGGGGTCTCACACAAAAAATACAAATACAACCAATCAAATCATCTGTAGTAATTACCAATAAAATTCCAGAAAGAGATATCTAAATGTTGGTAATTCGTCTACAAGATCCTTGAAACAATTAGTATTTGGTGCATATTTGATATTAGTGGGGAGGTCATTCCAGTATGAAGCAACTCTGTTAGAAAAACAATATTTCCTAATGTTAGTACGGCAGTGTTAAAAAATGTTGCCTTCAGACTTTCTTGTATTATCATATTGTGATACAGTGAATAGTGGGTCAACAGAAATATTGTCTATTTCATTGAATATTGTATATGTTTGAATGAAGTCTCTCTTCAATCTTCTTCCTTTAAGAGAATTGAGATTTAAATAATTCAGTCTTTCTGGATATATCATGTTTTTACATTCCTTCAAAAGTTTAGTAGCACGCATTTGAACGTTTTCAATTTGAATTGATTGCTGTTTCATGTATGGACAGCAAATTGTATTAGCATATTCCAAGTGTGGCCGAACAAATAGTTTATACAATTGAAGAAAAATATCTTTGTTTAGATATGAAAAGTTTCTTATGATAATGCCCAACATTTGGTTCGCTTTGTCCACTATTATTTGAATGCGGTTATCAAAAGACAAACATGTATCAAATGTTACTCCTAGATCTTTTTCTATCGTTAGAACATTTATAAGATGCATATCATTATTTAATTTCATAGTATAACAACTCTTATCATTAATTTTGTCTTACCAGCATGTAAGACTCCACATTTTGAAATATTAAAACATAAATTCCAGGTTTTAGGACAATTTTGTAAACTTTTAATATAATTTTGCAGAATATCATAATCAGAAGTTTTATTATAAATGTTCGTGTCATCAGCAATGGTTTTTTTACATAAACTGAGAACTGAATTAGGCATGTGATTGATAAATATTGTAAATAATATCGGTCTTAAAATGCTACCTTGAGGAATACTGCTTCAAACGCTTACTTTAGATGATTTATTTAACCCTACTCTTACATATTGAGATCTGTCCTTTAGAATATTTTGTATCCATTTAAATACATCATTAGAAATACCATATGCTGACAATTTAACTAATAGTCTCTCATGTGGAACTGTGTCAAATGCTTTTTTGAAATCGAAATATATTATATCTATGAACTTGAACAAAGGGTGAATACTCTCTTTCTAATTAACTCCCCTCCACCAAAGTTGATTACGATGCCAATCACCTAGCAGTGCGTGGGTCAGAACCAAAGTGAGACAAACAAAACGTCATTCTCAAAAAAGAATGTGCCAAGTTCGCCGTTATGACCCTCTACCCACACAGTACACATCAACAATGGTGGAGAGGACAACATACAAACAAATCAACATATATCCAAGACTCAAGGGTCAAGACCATGGCCATTTACAGCAAGACCTCCAGCGCCTCGAGGAATGGGAGAAGAAATGGGACATGCAGTTTCACTCTGGGAAATGTCAAACCTTGCCCGTCACGCGAAGCAGGAAGCCCTCACCTTTCCCCTACCAACTTCATGGTCACACCCTGGACACAGTGCAGTCGGCAAAGTACCTGGGCGTCACCCTCCAGGCAAACGGCAGCTGGGACATCCATCTGAGTGCCATCACAGCTAAAGCCAATCAGACGCTCGGCTTTCTCCGTCGCAACCTCAAGATCGCCTCCACTGAGCTGAGAGCAAAAGCCTCAAAAGCCTACATTGCCTTTGTAAGGCCGCTTCTCGAATACGCCTTGTAAAATATGCTTGCAAGTTATGTCAAAAGTCATAATTATCGACGAGAACTACATCAATTATTTAAAAGTATATACAGACAGTTCATGCATAAATAAACAAGTAGGCTGTGGATTCTTAATTCCAGACTTAAAAATAGATAAATCATTTTATATTGGAATTGATAAATCATTTTACAGCTGAACTCACTGCAATCTTCATGGCTTTACACTATCTTATACATTTTCAAAAAACAATATTTCAAGTTCTCTTCTGTGTAGATTCAAAATCAGTTCTTCAGGCATTAAGAGTATTAAAATTGCAAACAAGGCCTGAAATGATCATTGAAATCAGTTGCTTGATACATAATGCTAATTGAAAGAGGTACTCAATTAACATTGTGTTGGATTCCATCTCATTGTTCTTTTTACTACAATGAAAAAGTATGCAGGGCAGCTAAACATGGAGCTAAACATGGTTTTGATAATGAATACCTTGGTTTTCCCCTATCTTTGCACGAACAATACAACTTAGTTCAATCACATATCTGGAAAACGTTCCAGTCTGGCTTGAAGCATGACATACGGGAACATTTCAATTTTAAAATTATTAAACATGGTTTCAGTGTAAATAGACGATTACTTTCACTAATGTATAGATGGAAACTAGATGCTTTTAAAACAAAATATGTAAAAAAAATGTAGTTTGTGTATGTGGAAGCAAAATAACTCCATATCATATTTTTCATGTGAGGACATGAATAAATGTATTCCAGTTTTGTTTGAAAATGGGATTCACAATATTTTCAATTCACCAGCACTAACATATAAGTTTTTTTGTTAGTTTACAATGCAGTTCCATAAGTAATTATTTACAATTTTTAAAAAAATTGAAGAGGAAGGGAAATGATGGGAGGAGGAAGAGGGAGGGAGGGAGGCGCTGTTTTTTAAATTTTATTTTAATAAGATTTTTGTTATTGTTGTTGCTTGGCTTTGTTAACTGCTTCTACAGTGTATGTCTATCCATTCATAATAATAGATACTCTCATGCATATACAGATATATACACATACATGCACACACTCACATGCCTGCACCCAATCTCACAAACATAAAAAAATGTCCCGTCTAATATCACGAGAAGTGGATAGACGTTGAATGAAAGACACACACACACACACACACACACACACACACACTTTTTTGTTCGTATTTTATTCATCGATTTCTCCTCTGCCTTCAATACAATACAGCCCCATTTACTGGCCCAGAAACTACTAGACCTGAATGTTAACCCCAAGCTCATTCTCTGGATAACCAATTTCCTACGCAATAGAACTCAGTCTGTCCGCTTTCAATCTGCAATCTCCTCAGAACGTTCGACTTCTACAGGTGCCCCCCAAGGAACAGTTTTGTCCCCAGTTCTTTTTACATTGTACACAAACGACTGTAGAGGCACTGAAGAAACACCTGTCATTAAATACTCAGATGATTCTGCCATCGAAGATTTGTCAAACTCTGATTCTGTGTACTTCAGTGAAGTCAAAAGGTTTTGTTCATGGTGCAAAGATAATTATCTGGATTTAAATGTTGTTAAAACAAAAGAACTGCTTGTAGATTTTCGTAGAAACCCAGTGCCAGTGCCACATTTGGAAATTGATGGTGAAACGGTTGAAAGAATTGATGAGTACAAATACCTAGGCACAGTTTTAGACAAGAAACTTACTTTTGATAAACACATTGAGCATATACATAAGAAGAGTCAGTCCAGGATCTTTTGTTTACAGAGGCTAAGGAATATTGGTGTCTGTTCAGATATTCTTCAAACCTACTACCGATGTTGCATTGAATCTGTTCTTACTGTGTCATTTATCTGTTGGTATGGAAGCTTGAGTGTAAAAAGTAAGCGTGTGTTGAGTGATATGGTGAATGTGTGCAGTAAAGTTGTGGGTGCAAGGCAGAGTGGTATGCAAGAGTTGTATGACAGACAAGTAGTCAAGAAAGCCAGGAAAATTCTTAATGATAACAGTCATGTTCTGGCAAAATACTATGAAGTATTACCATCGGGCCGTCGATACAGAACTCTAAAACTGAA
>CM065711.1:17811232-17860440 GCA_017654935.2 Phymorhynchus buccinoides
TATCTCGTCTTCCTGGCTGGGGACTGTTTACTACACTCTGACCAGGTATACAGGGATTGAAATAAACAGCAAACTAAAATAATCAAAATGATAAGTGCTCAAGAAAGGTTTGACAAAAAAACTCAAGTAAATAAACCACGGTAAAATGGGGACAGTTAGTTTGACAAGAACTCAAGTGGAAAAAAGGTATCAACTGTGATTATTACTTTAATGATCGAAGTGGAGGGAGAGGGAGAGAAGGAAGGTAGAACACATGTTATCTGTTTGTTGTTTGTGGCACAAGCCACAAACCTATAACTCACTTTGTCTGTCGGTCGGTCTGTCCACAATTGTCGCACTTCAAATCGAGGCTACAAAATTGTCGCACTTCAAATCGAGGCTGCACTTCAAATTGAGGCTGCTATTTAAAATGATGTATTTTAAAGCGTACGAAATAATAAACATACGTAATACAGACACTGCAACAGACACGACGAGTATGCGGTGCTTCTTTCGATGAGTATAAGTAGGATAAATAGTTTTAAATGTTTTCCAAAAGATATAAAAAATTACGAAATGGTGCAGAGATAACATTCTGGTTTACAGATTAAAATTATTGAAAAGCCAGGGGAGGCTACTCATGATTGGAGTGGTAAAAATAGACCGCGTGCCACAAACTTTTGCGAATTCGCGCTTGTTTGTGTGTACATTTAAATGTGCAAGTATATATGGGGCGATGTATTGAGGGTAGCATTTCTTTCAAAAGGCAATAATTACGTGGGTTGTTCATTAAAGTTTGGCAACGGGTCAATAAAACAGAAACAAAGAAGTTCACAGACTTCAAACTTTTGCATTCGTATGAAGAACACCTTTCCTCTTTGTATGCAAAGTTCCATCTCTCTACGCCAGGTTTCAATGTTATTTTGGTAGCTTTTTTATACAAGGGTCAGGGTTGTGATTTTGAGCTTTTTGTGAGGGCCTAGGTGCCAGAACATTTCGTCCAGCCAAAAACTCTAAACTGATAAAAAGAAATTGAAAGTCACGTGGAGCTAAGTGAAGTCTTTAGAATAGTAGGTTCGAACATTGATTATCTTACTCTTCTTGGAAACTGCTAGACAGAATTCTAGTTGCTTGTATAGTAACTGTAGCTGATATTTTATGTTGATGCATGACAAAAAGTGTCTACATTCAAAGTCAAACGTCAAGATTAATAAGTAGATGACGTTACTTGGTTTTAGGCAGGCAAAGAAACAAACAAGGCCAACGGTCAAGGTTATCAAGGTCACTGTACGCACACATAGTTAAGAGTGTAACATATTACTTAAAACTGATGTATCATCTTACCAGCTTTTGGGATTGTAGCTGTTAAAATATGAAAGATGTGTGCAAAATAACATTTTCAATGTCAAAGGTCAAGGTTAAGAATGTAACTGTTACAAGGCAGGAAACATCAAATTTTGATTGATTTTCATTTTGTTTTGCTGTAGATCACAAAAGATTTCAAGAACAAGCAATTCACATTTTCAAGGTCCAAGGTCCAAATTGCAACATATTGCAAAGGCAGAATTGACCTTCCATGGTCAAATAAATTCCCAATTAGGCATGTCAGGTTTAGGCAGTATACCACCAGACAAAATGTGAAGTAATTATGTACAGTAGATCGCAAGTTATTGCAAAGACATTGTAATGGTTACCTTTTGTTTTCCAGTTGGGCAAGTCAGCTTTAGGCAATATACTACCTTATAAAATTGTAGGTGATTCTGTACAGTAGATCACATATTGTAAAAGCAAAACAATTGACCTCTCAAAGTCAAAGGTCAAAGTTAATACATGCCACTAGTTACCCAGTTGGGCATGTCAGTTTTAAGCAATATATCACTATGCAAATTTGAAGTAATTCTGTACAGTAGATAACAAGATATTGCAAAGACAAGAATTGACCTTTCAAGGTCAAAGGTCACGATCAACATTGTAATATTTACCAATAATTATCCAGTTGGGTAAGTCAGCTTTAGGCAATATACTACCTTACAAAACTGTACAAAATTGTTTTATGTATGTCTGTGTGTGTTTATATATTTATATGTTTGTTAATACATGTGTGTATGTATGTGTGCTTGTGCGAGTAGTGTGTGTGTGTGTGTGTGTGTGTGTGTGTGTGTGTGTGTGTGTGTGTGTGTGTGTGTGTGTGTGTGTGTGTGTGTGTGTGTGTGTGTGTGTGTGTGTGTGTGTGTGTGTGTGTGTGTGTGTGTGTGTGTGTGTGTGGTGGAAGTGCGGATTGGGGTGGGGGTGTATAGTATATAGTGTAGTGTCAAGTGCAGTGAAGTTTATTATAGATATTCATAATATAATTGTTTTCCCTTTGTTCTTTCATATTTTGCCCTGGTGCTTTTCTCGTCGAAGGTTGAAAAAAGAAACCGAAATATCGCGCTATTTTATCAGGGTTTTTTTTATATTGATATTTTGATAATACGTCATACTCACTGATGAATGTGCACATAGGGTTATCCTTTTGATTATGCATAGAGCAAGAGGGTGTGAAAGAAATAGAGAATGGGAGAGATAGTGGGAAATGAAAGAATCAGAAGAGAGAGAGAGAGAGAACGAACGAACGAACGAAATTGTATTTAACCGGGAAACATGAGAGAGAGAGAGAGAGAGAGAGAGAGAGAGAGAGAGAGAGAGAGAGAGAGAGAGAGAGAGAGAGAGAGAGAGAGAGAGAGAGATAATGAACTTTTCTGCAAGGATACCTTTTGTCATCTACAATATTTTTTGTTTTGGACAATCCAATCTGGTAGATCTTTATTTCATATTAATCATAGTAAGTTTATTTGTCATCATTTTTACTTAAGTGATGTCACTGTCCATCGTCAATTGTATCATTGCATCACAAGTTGCTTACGTCTTTACGTCATGTATGTCACTATGTCAAATCTATTTTTAGCACTGGACAACGGAAACGTCGTGATTTGTTTTGCTCTGGTTTTTTTGGTTATTAAACCTTTTATTTTGGGTTTTAATTTCGACTCTGTTTTAATTTGTTGTGAAAACTGTAAGTGATTCTGTACAGTAGATGACAAAATGTTGTAAAAGCAAAAAATTGACCTTTCAAGGTCAAAGGTCAAGGTCAAAGTCAATAAGGCAATACATGCCACTAGTTACCCAGTTGGGCATGCCAGTTTTAAGCAATGTATCACGATACAAAATTTGAAGTAATTCTGTATAGTAGATCGATCACAAGATATTGTAAAGGTCAATAAAATAATAGTTACCAATAGTTACTAATGATTAACTAGCAGGGCATATCAGCTTCCGGTAATAAACTGCCCAACGAAATTTGAACTAATTCTGTACAGTACACTGCAATATATCGGAAAAACAAAAATGTAACTTTTCAAGGTCAAAGGTCAAGGCCAAGGTCAGTAAGGCAATAGCTACGAACAGGTACCCAACTGGGCATGTCAACCTAACGCAATATAGCATCAGACAAAATTCGAAGTAATTCTGTATAACTGGTCGCACAATACAGCAAAGCAAAAAATTCATATTTTAAGGTCAAAGTTCAAGGTCAGGGTTTTTAAAAAAGTACTTTCTAGACTAGAAAGTGCAATGACTAGAAAGAGCTCGTCGTTCTGATTCCAATAATACCAAAACCAGGTCAATGTAGGTCAAAGATATGAAATTTGTCTATTTACCAATTTCATGTTATCATTCTGGACACACAAAAACGCTATTTTTACCAACTTCACAAGTGATTTTGAGGCACTTAGGAATGGAACAGGCTTCTGTAATAAATCAAGCATGTAGTCCACATACTTATTGTCTTGGAGCAACTAAACTTGTTTATATTGGCCTTTTCGTTTTTAATATGAAGATATTTAAAGTTGAACAATCAACGAATTTGCAATATGACACAAAAAGAGAGTAAAAATTAAATATTAAAAAAAATCATAATTCATGATCTAATTGTCTTCGAGAGAGAAAAAAGTGATACCGTTGGATTCGAGTAAAAAGTGCTATCTTACAATGCATATTTTGTACACATGTGTTGAAATAAAAAATTGACTTTGGAATAGCAGCTGTATTCATGCAGATCTAAATTCACATTAAGTTGAATAGTCCCCTCAGTATTACGTGCTGTACTTCTAGTTGCTCGATCAACCAATTCATTTGAGTATATTCTACAATGGGAGGGAACCCAATAAAAAGTTACACTAATGTCTTTACTCGATAATTGATTAATTAAATGTTGGATCTCTAATATCATTTCAAGGCATATGTTAACATTCTGACCTTAGATAGCTTGTAATGCTGATTTCGAATCTACATAAAGTAATATTTTACAAGCATTGATAGACAAATCAGCAATATAATTTAATGCCATTAAAATAGCTACCAATTCTGCTGTAAAAATATCGTTTCTCTGTTTTTAATGAAGGTATTACAAATGCTGCTCCTGAATTTCCATTCTCAAGAATCGACCCATCTGTGTATATTAATATTCACCATAGCATCTTTCCATAGGTAAATTAACTAATTTTTTTATATGTTTGGAGATTCAATTTTGTTCAATTTCGTATGATCAATACGAAAAGCAGGTTTAATTTGTTCCCATGGCGGTACTGGCGAAAATGATGGTTTTGCTGCAATTTCTTTACTTTTTAATTGTTTGCAATTAATAATATCTGAGACAAAGGAATTAATTGGTTGTAGAGATAATGCTCAGCATCTAACTTAACTTCTTCTTTACAAAATGTGTCAAATGCAGATGATTTTAATAAAAAATGTGCAGCTGAGGTCTTTCTATATTCATTGAGAGGTAGAATGCCTGCTTCTTTATACAGTACTCCCCGTTTATAGTAAACTCGGTTATAAAGAAATTTCGGTAAAGGTCAAGATGTGCCACCCCCCCTACCTATCTCGGTTAATTGTATTTTTCCGTTATTGCCTTTCTTACCATACATAAAGCTGTATTTTAGGAACATTTTTTGCTAATAACCTTTTTGGAATACTAACCCTAACCCTAACCCTAGCCCTAACCCTACCCCCCACCGTATAAGACGGAAAAACGCAACGAACCACAACTGTGACAAATCGCGGTGTACTGCAGTACATAGTGGGGGGTAGGGTTAGGTTTAGGGGTAGGGTTAGGGTTAGGGTTAGTATTCCAAAAAGGTAATTAGCTAAAAATGTTCCTAAAATACAGCTTTATGTATGGTAAGAAAGGCAAAAACGGAAAAATACAATTAACCGAGAAATGCATGGGGGGTAGCACATCTTTACCTTTACCGAAATTTCGGTTACAGTAAAGGAAAGCACTGGTTCCCGGCCAAAGGTCTACTGTTTTATTACTAAATAGACCTCGGATAGTATCAACTCGGTTATAACAAAAAACCTGCTATAGTAAAGTTACTTTTGGTTCCCCACAGGACTGGCTCCTCGGTTACAATAAAAAAAAGTCCTCTTCGTGACCTTTGTAAATACGTGACCAATGTATGCATCACAGTCTCACCACTCCCTCACCCATAATAACAACTGGGTTATAATTACGTAGTAAATAACAGTATAATATAGTAAAGTAATTTATGGTTCCTCCTCGTTACAAAAAAAATAATTGTCCTCTTCCTGACCTTTGTAAATACGTCATCAATGTATACGTCACAGTCTCACTACTCCCTCTACCCACCTTCATCAACGAAATTGAAAGGCACTCAAAAACATGTTTCTTTCCCCTCATTACTTAGTGGGAAAAAATGAATCCGAAAAAAATATATATACAGCCGAATCCGCTTATAAGAAACTCGCTTATAAGAAAACTCGCTTACAATGAAGCAAAAAAAAATTCCATGCCGAACTTCTTCTTTCTTATCTATGATCAAAACTGGGATACAAGAAACTCGCTTATAAGAAAACTCGGTTATAAGCAAGCAAATTTTTTCTCCCATCCGCAATGGAAACTTGGATATAAGAAAATTATGTCATACAAGCGAGTTGGTTTGCAGTTCATTTTCTTATAAGCGAGTTCTATTTACTTATAAGCGAATTACCATTGACAGCATTTTCTTAAAGACCCACCAGATCACGTGTCAAAATCACGGGTTCCATGTGTTTTCCTTATAGCTGGTACAAAATCTTGTTTTGACCAGGTTTGACTACCATACAAATGCCCCCAATTGAAAACGAAACATTTTAAAGAGCAGCCTCAATTTGAAGTTTGGGGAATTTGTATGTGGGTCACAGCTACCCAGAAAAAAAACAAGGGATTTAATTGTGTTGGGTCAGTGTGTCTTTAAAAATGAGTTGGACCTGAACTGAAAGGATGTTCCGAGAAAATTGAAGTCGTTCCAAAAAGGGAAAGTTTACCTCATACCAGTTGTGTCACAGACAGTCTAAACAGTACAGGCACTTGATTACAAGACTAATTGAGTTGTTTTTGTTCCTTTATTCCATACTTTCCTTCAGTATTCTGTGCAAAATAAATGTTGAGCAGAAGAAAAAAATATGAGTACTTTTGTGTTGGTGGTAGAGAGACTGTCCATCCTTACATTTTCAGCAGCAATGGCAGAGAGGAAAAGGCAATTCATTTCTTTAAGAAGATAAATACAAATAACTGAATATGTGGACGAACATCCACATAAACAAAAGCAAACGATCGATGAAAATCTGCATGGGTGGACAGTAAATGGTAATAATTCAGTACAAGAAAGGTGAAGGGGTACGCATTTGATAACAGTAAAAAGACCCAAAAAAAGGCTTCTTAGTTAAGTTGTTGTAGGCACCTTTAAATCTTCTTCTTAGTAGACTATTTTGATTTTATGATGCAAGACATGCATCAAATTAGGAAAAAGGATTTTCTCTTCGTTTTGTTTTTCTGTCTTTCTTTTCTTTTCTTTTTTTCCCTTTTCAATTTGTTTATAAGGGTAAAAACTTCAAAATGTTTTCTTATATCCGAGTTTCGGATATAAGAAAACTTGGATATGGTAATAAGCAAAACGTCATCTCCCTTCGATTTTCTTATAACCGAGTTTTGCTGTATTTTGATTTTATGATGTAAAACATGAGTCATAGGTCGCAAGTTTCTTTATTGTCCATTGGCATTGTACAAACGCAAATACAAAATTGTCTTCCACTGTGTAAAGTAAGTTATACATCCAAATTAGAATATTGATTAAAAACAAGAAACAGAAATTTACATTTAAACAAATATGTTACTCTCACACCACACCCACTCATTCATCTGCTCTCCGCTATCTTGCTCGCTCATCATGCAACTCACACCACATCTGCCTTCATTTTTGTTTTAAATTTTCTGTTCTGTTCTTTCTTTTTTTCCTCCTTTGTTTTGCATTTTTTCCTTTTTTTTCATGCACCAATTTATGTAAAAGCATTTTTTTCTTCGTTTTACGTTTCTGTTTGTCTTTTTTTTTTTCTTCTCTTTTTCTCTTTTTTTTTTTCCCTTTTCCCCCATTCAACTCGGTTATAAGAAAAAAAAATCAAAATGTTTTCTTTTATTCGAGTTTCGGATATAAGAAAACACGGATATAAGAAAACAAAAAAATTATCCCCCTTCGATTTTCTTATAACTGGGTTTTGCTGTAGAATCATAAAAAATGCGATATTTTATTGCAGGGATGATAATCTATTATCAGGCATAATGTCTGTAGGCATAATGTCCAGTAGGCAAAATGTCCGGTGAGCATGGTGACCATAGGCATAATGTCCGTAGGCAAAGTGTCCATAGGTGAAATGTCCTCAGGCAAATTGTTCTGTCACGGTGCGTGTGTGTGTGTGTGTGTGTGTGCGCGCGCATGCACGTGCGTGTGCATGCATGAATAGATTCAAAGGCGATTCTGGAAGTTAGAGGTTGTACACTCTTATCAGTTATTGGGATTTGCGAGTGTGATATTGTTTTTATCCTATCTCAAGTGGTTTGCTGTTTATCACACGAGGTCTCCGACCTCGTGTGATAAACAGCAAACCACTTGAGATAGGATAAAAGCAATATCACACTCGCAAATCCTAATAACGGATATATACCGATATTTTACCTCTTTCAGATGATAATCAAACACGCAACTAAGAAGCGAGATGGCCATGCATGCAGATCTAAAATAATACTAACCACTTCACCGTAGCAAGAAAATCCCACTCATCCACAAATAATATAGTTCTCCAAGTTAGAAAGTCGTGAGCTATTTTGATCTTGCACATTGATACATTATGAAAAGAAACTGATTATTAATCGAAACATGAACCTACTGGAATTTGCTGTGTAAAAAAATAGCCTTTACAATGACATATTCGTTTTACACTGCAACCACAGGCCATAGTTATTGTCATTTCGCCAATGACGAACTTTCAATGATGACGTAATTTCAGTGATTGCGTAAGTCCACTAAGATGACGTTTTTGGGTGTCCTTCTCAGAAGGCGCTATTTGCAGTGACACTAACTTGAATATGTGGTTGTCAGCCGCTAATTTTATCATTTGCAATTTCACTAAAACTTACTCTTCACAATATTTTTTTCAATGTAAAATGTTCATCATAAACAACCTTTTGCATTTATCTGGTTAAGGCATAGGGTTAGGAGTATGTTTGGGCTTTTTGTTTTACTAAACATCACTTGATGCAAATAAAGAAAATATGGCTTGAGTACTGCAGATAGTCGCATGCGAGTGTATGAGAATGATAATGATATGTCAAGATAAATAACTGTGACGTCAAGTTTCTAACAGCAACGGTGTATTCTTACACGCGTTTACACTAAGCCTATGGGCTAATATACGCAAATGATATGTCAAGATATTGTTTTATATCACAAGCTTCCTGGCCTCTTAGCACTACTTGAAGATCGGTATATATGCTTTTACAGCTAGTTTTGTTTTGTGCACAGGGAAATAGACCATGTATAAACCCAATCACCTTTTTGGACCTCATACCATATGAGGAAGGGGTAGGATGGGTTTATATTTAGTATTTCACGTTAGCTTTGACTTTGAAAAACAACATCGGATAAGATAAAAAAAATATAAAAACTTTACTATATCCGAAAATCGTTTATAAGAAAAACCTGTTATAGTAATGGAAAAGCCTTGCTCCTTTGCATTTTACTATAAGCGGGGTGTACTGTATGACCCTAAAATGGAAGCATGAGTTGGTACCACAAGTGCCAGTTTAAACGCTTTACAATCTCTACTTTGTAAATAAATTTATTTAACAAATATTTTGGAGCACTGAAGAAAATTTCCTGAGCATTAATTAATCTAGATCGTACAAGAGAATTAGCAAGACATAGAAGTGCTTTTGTATCTTGACCCCAACGCTGTTTACTTATAACTTTGAGGAAATTTAAAGCCTTTCTTGCTTTGTTTAATACATAATCTATATGTTGATTCCAAGTAAGTTTTGATGAAATGTAAACACCCAGAAACTTCACACTCTGCATATAATGAATGACAGTGTCATTAATAGTAAAAACTGTAGGTTTTTCTGGGTTACATACTGAATTAAAAAGTACTATTTTTGTTTTTTCTAATGATCATTAGACCATTTTCTTTCATAAATGCCTTTAGTTTATCTAATTCTCGTTGATATACATTTTTTTGTATAGTTTAAGGATCTGAGTGGAGTTTTACGCTTCATTGTTACCTTCATCCACATGCAGATATCGTCTGCATACTGAGCTAAGACTGTGTTTTTAGATAGATTATTTGGTAGATCTGCTATCAATATATTAAACAAAATAGTTGAAATTACAGAACCTTGGGGAAGAACCATCTAAAATTATTGCCTGTTATTTTGTGATTCTGGAGTTTTTGTAATAATCGAAAGTGCCATACTTGGTCGTAAGCTTTTTTCACATCAAGCTTTTTTCACATGTGTGTGTGTGTGTGTGTGTGTGTGTGTGTGTGTGTGTGTGTGTGTGTGTGTGTGTTTGTGTGTGTGCGCGCATGCGTGCATGCGTGCCTTGTGATGTCTCCCAGTCATACGTTAGTTAGATAAAAAATGTTTCTATATAGTTATTCATATTGCCTGTTATAATGTGATTTTGTAATAATCGAAAGTGCCATACTTGGTCCTAAGATTTTTTCACATGTGTGTGTGTGTGTGTGTGTGTGTGTGTGTGTGTGTGTGTGTGTGTGTGTGTGTGTGTGTGTGTGTGCACATGCGTGTGTGCGGGCCTTGTGATGTCTCCCAGTCATACTTTAATTTGAGTAAAAACAGTTAGTCTTAATAATTAATATATTATTGTTTATTATGTATATGATTAACATAATGTTTATAACGACTAATTTAATGCAATAAAAAATTATATGTTTTGTGTCATGATAATCTTTGTACTGTACTTGTCTGTTGTTTGTTTGTCTGGTGACAGCAGCAAGATTTGCTTTTATGCACTGTTTTAAAAGGACAATGAATTATTTGATTGATTGATTGATTGATATTGCCAATTGAAGCTCCGCCCATAACCATACATAACCTGAGTGGTTGCTGGGAGCAGGACAACAAGACTTTATCTATAAGAGACACCAGTGGGATTGTGCATTTCGAAAGGTGCTATTTTCACGCTGAGTGCAATGTCACGATTCAAGCTCCACCCGGCAAGTTTGTACGTCTTAAGGTGCGTAGAAGGATAGGCGTGCGAGGGATTTATATCTATCAGCATTGCGGCAAGGAAATAATAACAGTTGCTAGCTTTAGAGAATATGTTGCAATTTCTGGAAACTCAATTCGAATCTGGCTGTCGACTATGGGTGATTGGCATAAAGCGTGCAACCTTATGACATTCTCTTTTGAGGCAGCATCAGCTGGGAGTGAATCAGCTAAAGTGGTCCCCCTCTCTTCTTTGTCAGGTAATAATAAATAAATAAATTAATGATGATAGTAAAAATCGTCATCATCATCATCATCATATTGGCGCACTAGTGATGGTAATGTTTTAACATTAAGCAGGCATGGGAATTGGAGAAATAAAAATAAAAGCTGACAAAACGGGCGTCTAGGGGCCTCAAAAGGCCCTAGTAGGGATCCAGGGGGTAATGCTGGAGGTTTGGTTTTGTAATTGAAGCCCTAGCATAGCATTAGAATGGCTAAGTTTAGTTAATTTGTTTTTTGTCTTTTCGGCGGACAGACTTTTTCTTCAGCGGAAAAGCAATGTCATTGTGGCGGAAATTTGCTGTTTGGTGGACAATTCCCATCCCTTATATTTAAGCAACAACACAATCAGACTTCTGCCAAAGGGTCAAGAATAGTTCAGTTGGCTTCTTGCAAATGAAGGAAAACAGGAGATACGTCTTCGCAAGTTTGATGTTTTCATGCGCAAATTTAATATCTGTGGCATCCAGACCAAAGTTTTATTCATATATGCGCACAAACAGTCAGGATATGTTGTACAGTCTTGCAATCTAGTTTTCCGGGCAAAAAAGATGGTCATTTAAAATTTAAAAAAGACAGTTTTCAGACAATTTACATTTTCTGCAAATGTATTTTTGCCCCTCAAAGAAGGACTTTTCTAAACAATGGGTTACCATGGAAACCCTTCCTTTCTGGAGCTCTCTGAAGCATTGTGGAAAAACAAACTGTTGAAGAAACCTTAAATGCATTGAATCTTCTTCACAAATGTAAAAAAACAAATCTAAATGATGGGTTTGATGCTAAGACTTTTACTAACGATTTATTGGGTTGAATTTGTTTTAGTCTCCCTATGTTTATTGTACAGGATATGTACAGACAGGAGTCTGGGACAAATGTGACAGTGATCCTTATACTGACAAAACCGTGTTGAGCAGCTTCACCCTAACAGCGCCCACATACCATGTCATTTTCATAAACCAACCCAAGCAGACAGTCACAAATCTACAATTCTCTCCATATTTTCAAAGAAACAGGCCTCTTTTCCCGTCTGGTCTAGGGGCCTATCTCTTCCCTGACTTTTTTAACGGAAGCGAGACTAGTAACAGGTCATCATTATGCATCGCTTACAACGGCGACTTTATAAAGTTTAGATTCAGACTTCGATTTTCTTTCTTCTCGTTCGATCGGAAACCGAGGCAGACCTCGGGTTCCCCCGGCAGCAGGTTAGGTCAGTGGAACTGCTCACAATGGTCAGGGACTGAGGTGGAGCATCTCTTCCCCTGTGACATGGTGGCCCAGTGTGCGGACTCTGAGGATGAAGCCCCCTGTCCCTACTCCACGGAGATGTGTGGGCCACACAAGGTGAGCGCACAGGCCTTGTAGTCATGAGTACGCCTTAGACAGTCAACACGGGTGGTAGTACGTAAATTAGGCTAAGCAGCCCATCGTTTTGGGAGTTTAGTCTAATTCACATACACCCCGTGTTGACAGTCTAAGACACACTCATGGATACAGGACCCGCTGGTTGTCTTTGTTTTGTCTTGTACTGTTCCCACCATTAGTATTGCAGTTAGAATTCAGTCTGTGTGTAAATTTAGACCTGGTATTGCAGTACCTCCGGCATTTGCTTCAAACACTGAATGGTGGTTGGAGTGGTTGGTTGATTGTTCGTCTGATATGTGGTCTTGTAGATGAGCTGACGTTCAGCCTAACTTTGATTCATTCATTCAGGCTGTGTCTCTTTTTTTCTTTTTTGGTTGAATATTTTTTTGCATCTGCTACTTCATCTAGAATGTAGGTATATGTGATTCTCCTGTCCTTGAAGTTATTGTCTAATCGCATTTATTCAGCAGGGAATTCAAACCTAAGTTTTATCACTATTTTTCAATCAATTGCAATAAATTGTGGGCCCATTCTTGTGGATGTTTCCTACCCCACACCACACCCTCTCCCCCTTTTGCATCACCCCACCCACATATCATTCATACCTAGTACTTAGTACTGCTAAGTCTTTTCCAACCCACACAATAGTTGATGGACCCTACCCATTCCCTCCTTTAAATTCTCAACTCACTTATCTACACAATTGTAGGTTACATACCCCCTTATGCTTACAACTCTCAATAACAAAGTCTGATTCTTTCAGTTTTATGACAATAACCCGAGGTTGATCCTAACCCTATCCCTTTCCCGATCAACGGTAGGATGTTGTTTCTCAGTGAATACATGCAATGCAAACATTTGGTGTTGGTAGGGCGAGTGTCTAAAATGCTTAGTATTTAGTATATTCTAGTCACAGAGTAATTCGGGCTGCTCTCCCCCAGAGAGCGTGTTGCCGCAAGCGCAGCACCTACCCATTTTTTTGGGGGGAGGGGGAACAGGGTGAGGGCAGACTTGGGAAAACTAGCTATGAATTTGGTCATACCAGGCAGCGGGATTTCTCCCTGCTCTTACCAACTTTTAATGGCTGTGGGATTTTTTATGTGCATAAACCGCATGGGTCAGACTAGCTTTAAGTCCCCATCATGTTGCAGTCATGCATTGAAATCGACAGGCGAACATCTTAATCACTCTGCCACCTTCCTTGCTTTAAAGACACAGTGAAAGAAAGAATGCTGTCGTTGTTGGCATCAGGTGGAGGTTGGAGGACAGTGTTACATTTATGGAAGGTCAACCTACAGAAAGCTGAAGGCAATACCAGCTGATGCGCACTGCAAAGAACACGGAGCATCACATGCCAGCTGGGAGACCTTTGAAGAATGGCACCGCGTGAAAAACAGTCTGCAACAGCTTGGAATCGAGGATTACATCATGCTTGCTTTGAACTGGACTGGACCACATAGGATGTGACTAGAAGATGTGTTTGCTTGGCTGTCGGTCTTGTCTCTGTCTCTCTGGAGTCTCTCTGGTGTGTCTATCTCTCTGGAGCTTCTGTCTCTCTGGTGTTTCTGTCTCTCTGGAGTTTCTGTCTCTCTGGAGTGTCTGTCTCTCTGGTGTTTCTGTTTCTCTGGTGTCTCTGTCTCTCTGGAATTTCTGTCTCTCTGGTGCTTCAGTCTCTCTGGTGTTTCTGTCTCTCTGGAGTGTCTGTCTCTCTGGTGTTTCTGTCTCTCTGGTGTTTCTGTCTCTCTGGTGTTTCTGTCTCTCTGGTGTTTCTGTCTCTCTGGTGTCTCTGTCTCTCTGGAGTTTCTGTCTCTCTGGTGTTTCTGTCTCTCTGGTGTTTCTGTCTCTCTGGTGTTTCTGTCTCTCTGGTGTTTCTGTCTCTCTGGTGTTTCTGTCTCTCTGGTGTTTCTGTCTCTCTGGAGTTTCTGTCTCTCTGGTGTTTCTGTCTCTCTGGTGTCTCTGTCTCTCTGGAGTTTCTGTCTCTCTGGTGTTTCTGTCTCTCTGGTGTTTCTGTCTCTCTGGAGTTTCTGTCTCTCTGGTGTTTCTGTCTCTCTGGAGTTTCTGTCTCTCTGGTGTTTCTGTCTCTCTGGTGTTTCTGTCTCTCTGGTGTTTTCTGTCTCTCTGGTGTTTCTGTCTCTCTGGTGTTTCTGTCTCTCTGGTGTTTCTGTCTCTCTGGTGTTTCTGTCTCTCTGGTGTTTCTGTCTCTCTGGTGTTTCTGTCTCTCTGGTGTTTCTGTCTCTCTGGAGGTTTCTGTCTCTCTGGAGTTTCTGTCTCTCTGGTGTTTCTGTCTCTCTGGTGTTTCTGTCTCTCTGGAGTTTCTGTCTCTCTGGTGTTTCTGTCTCTCTGGTGTTTCTGTCTCTCTGGAGTTTCTGTCTCTCTGGTGTTTCTGTCTCTCTGGAGTTTCTGTCTCTCTGGTGTTTCTGTCTCTCTGGTGTTTCTGTCTTTCTGGTGTTTCTGTCTCTCTGGAGTTTCTGTCTTTCTGGTGTTTCTGTCTCTCTGGTGTTTCTGTCTCTCTGGTGTTTCTATGTCTCTGGTGTTTCTGTCTCTCTGGAGTTTCTGTCTTTGGAAAATTTTTCTCTCTGGTGTTTCTCTCTCTCTGGTCTCTCTCTCTCCCCCCCCCTCTCTCTCTCTCTCTCTCTCTCTCTCTCTCTCTCTCTCTCTCTCTCTCTCTCTCTCTCTCTCTCTCTCTCTCTGTCTCTCTGTAGTTTCTGTCTCTCTTGTGTCTCTGTCTAGTGTTTCTGTCTCTGTGGGTGTTTCTGTCTCTCTGGAGTTTCTATTTCTGGAGTTTCTATCTCTGTAGTTTCTGTCTCTCTTGTGTCTCTGTCTAGAGTTTCTGTCTCTGTGGGTGTTTCTTTCTCTCTGGTGTTTCTGTCTCTGGTGGTTCTGTCTCTCTGGTGTTTCTGTCTCTCTGGAGTTTCTGTCTCTCTGGTGTTTCTGTCTCTGGTGTTTCTATCTCTCTGGTGTTTCTCTCTCTGGAGTTTCTGTCTTTGGAATTTCTGTCTCTCTGGTGTCTCTCTCTCTCTCTCTCTCTCTCTCTCTCTCTCTCTCTCTCTCTCTCTCTCTCTCTCTCTCTCTCTCTCTCTCTCTCTCTCTCTGTGTTGAGTTTCTGTCTCTGAGGGTGTTTCTGTCTCTCTGGTGCCTCTGTCTCTCTGGAGTTCTATTTCTGGAGTTTCTAACTCTGTAGTTTCTGTCTCACTGGTGTTTCTGTCTAGAGTTTCTGTCTCTGAGGGTGTTTCTGTCTCTCTGGTGTTTCTGTCTCTCTGGAGTTTCTTTCTCTCTGGAGTTTCTGTCTCTCTGGAGTTTCTTTCTCTCTGGAGTTTCTGTCTCTCTGGAGTTTCTGTCTCTCTGGAGTTTCTGTCTCTCTGGTGTTTCTGTCTCTCTGGAGTTTCTGTTCTCTCTGGTGTTTCTGTCTCTCTGGTGTTTCTGTCTCTCTGGTGTTTCTGTCTCTCTGGTGTTTCTGTCTCTCTGGAGTATCTGTCTGGTGTTTCGGTGTCTCTGGAGTTTCTGTCTGTCTAGTGTTTCTATCTCTGGTGTTTGTGTATCTCTGGTGCTTATGTCTCTTTGGTGTTTCTGTGTCTGTGGAGTTTCTGTCTCTCTGGTGGTTCTGTCTGGTGTTTCTGTGTCTCTGGAGTTTCTATCTCTCTTGTGTTTCTCTCTCTCTCTCTCTCTCTCTCTCTCTCTCTCTCTCTCTCTCTCTCTCTCTCTCTCTCTATCCTTGTCGAATAACGTTTTCCAGTGTCCAGTCTCTCTCTCTCTCTCTCTCTCTCTCTCTCTCTCTCTCTCTCTCTCTCTCTCTCTCTCTCTCTCTCTCTCTCTCTCTCTCTCTCTCTCTCTCTCTCTCTCTCTCTCTCTCTCTCTCTCTCGTTTTTGTTTCTGTCTCTCTCGCACAGTTGCTGTTTGCCTGACAGTTTTCTGTCTTTTTCTGTTTTCTGTGCTGCGTGCAAAACTGGATACATTGACAGTTGGCATCATATCAATGTCACACTTTGATATTACAACATACATCAACACTGATAAAGCGTGTGTGTGCGTGCGCGCGCGTGTGTGTGCGTGTGTGCGTGCGTGTGTGTGTGTGTGCGTGTGCGTGTTTGCGTGCGCGTGTGCACGCGCGCGCGCGTGCGCGTGTGTGTGTGTGTGTGTGTGTGCGCGCGCGCGCGTGTGTGCGTTTTCTCTGTGTGTGTGTGTGTGTGTGTGTGATGTGTGTGTGTGTGTGTGTGTGTGTGTGTGTGTGTGTGTGTGTGTGTGTGTGTGTGTGTGTGTGTGTGTGTGTTTGTTCTTCAGTTTAACGTCCTTCCACTGAAAGTTATTCCGACAGTATTATATTGAGGTGTAATTTTGGTGCACGTAAGTGAGAGTGTAGTGATTGTGTGTAAGTGATAGATAAAGCATTAAGGTAGTGATGAAAATCATGACCCCACCACCCTTGAAAAGAATTACAATAAAGAACTATAACAAATGTGTGTGTGTGTGTGTGTGTGTGTGTGTGTGTGTGTGTGTGTGTGTGTGTGTGTGTGTGTGTGTGTGTGTGTGTGTGTATGGTGTGTGTGAGTATATGCGCCCATCCGTGCGAATGTGTGTGGACATTCATGATGCACAGAGTTCATTGGTGACATTTTGTGTTGATTTCTAACCCAGGTATTCCCGTGCTTTGAAATGGAACAGCGGAAGTGTCGCTATCTACATGAACGTGCGGTTCCAAGGAGCAGCCTTCTTCATCTTCCATTCGTGTGAGGTTGAACCCCGTGACATCAAGTTGTGGCATTTCATCGGCTTTTTGTGCGAGCTGCCCTCTTCATCAGACTCTAGCAACAATAGTCACACCCTCACAACCCGCACCTCTCCACGCTCCGTGCCATGGCCCGTTCCACTCACCGGTTGTCCTCTGGGCCACTGGATGCACCAACAAACCGCTTGTGATTCCCACAGTGCCTGCAGGTCAATTTGCTTTAAATCTTGAATTTAATGTAAAGGTTGTTTTGCATTTTTACCCCCATCCACCACCTCCGCCTTCACTATATTTTTTTTAATATTTTTTTATTTTATTTTCTTCTTTTATTTCATGTTTCGTTTTGGTTTTCCTTCTTTTTCGTTTCCCCTCTTTGTTTTCCTTTCTTTCCTTCTTTTGTTTCGTAAAGGCGGTCCTGTTTTTTTTTAAATCTCTCTCTCTCTCTCTCTCTCTCTCTCTCTCTCTCTCTCTCTCTCTCTCTCTCTCTCTCTCTCTCTCTCTCTCTCTCTCTCTCTCTCTCTCTCTCTCTCTCTCTCTCTCTCTCTCTCTCTCTCTCTCTGTAATTTTGTTTGTTTGTCTGCGGATATTGTAAGGACGTTTGTCTGTAATTCAAATATTCGAGTTCTAGTTCTCTCTTTCTCTATCATATTTTCGTCTGTGTGAACTGCTAAGATGGACATTTGTTGTGAACGTTTAGTGTTGTTGTTGGTGGTGGGCTTAACAAAAAAAGTCTGGGTTTCTGTCTGACCTAGTGTGTGGTGTACTGACGCATTCATTCCGTTTGATGTGGCATGCAGGTCATTGGATGCCCACCAGCACTGGTACAATGCCCGCTGCTCCATGCCGCAGGGCCCTTCGATGCCATACTTTCATTGCCCTTCCGGGGAGTTCATAGCCTACAGTCTGGTCTGTGATTTTTGTGCAGATTGTTCTGATGGCAATGATGAGAAGTTTTGTCAGTTTCCAAAATCAATCTGCGAGAGTTGTGAGGTATGCAAGGTAAGCATAGTCTTTGTTGAGGTGCTAGCGTGGTCGTACGCATAAGCCATCACACATGTGTGATGTGTGGTGTATGGGAGAAACAGGCATAAGTCGCTCAGAAGCCAACTAAGCCTAGTGAAATTGATGATCTAGTTTTGTCCATGCAGGATACTGTTTCAGTTGTCAAGTCATGGATGACCTCCAATAAATTGAAACTCAATGATGATAAGAGTGAGGCAATGATCGTTTCAACTCCTGCTTGAATATGCCAGTTCTGTGTTGGACCCCCACACTCGGAGGAACGTGGACAAAATCGAAGCTGTACAGAGAAGGGCGGCTCGCTTCGTGTTAAACCGCTACCACAACACCTCCAGTGTAACTGACATGCTTTCTCAGTTAGGATGGCCCACACTTGAGCACCGTAGAAAGTCTACCAGGCTTACAATGCTTTATAAGATCCTGAACGGCATCGTCAAAGTCGACAACACCAGACTGAAGTCAGCTCCAACTCGCCTCAGAAGAGGACACAGCCGGCAACTATCCACCATCCAGTGCCGGACTGAATACAGGAGAAGTTATTTTTCCCCGCGCACCATCAAAGACTGGAACTCGTTAACTGAGGAGGCTGTGTCTGCTTCTTCAGCCGGCTCGTTCTAGTCCCCCATCAAGATGCAAATCCCCCCCCCCCCCCCCCCCCCCCCTAGTTTAGGTGTTCCTGCCGACTCAGCATCACGTCGGGGGCTCGATCAGCGAGACCCGACTGGCTGGGTCATCTTCGTAGAGTAGGTTTTTGTTTTATTTTGTTTGTTTCTTTTTGATGCCCGACTTCAGACCTCAACCGCATATAGTATCATAAAATCAAACTGATGATCGTGGATGCTCAACGGTAGAAGAAGAACTCAGAGAAATTCCACCTCTGTTCAGTTTCCTGACTCTCTTGTCATTGGCGATGCTACTGTCCCTTTCTGTCAATCAGCTAAAAACCTTGGTGTAACCCTCGACTGTCAGCTAACTATGGTCATTCATGTCATGACTCTGATTCGTAATGTGAACTTTGAACTCCGTCGTATTAGTGCCATTCGTCACTATCTCACAGTTGAATCCACCAAGACTCTAGTGTCAGCTTTTGTACTGTCTCGCATCGATTATTGCAATTCCTTACTTGTAGGCTGTCCTCAAACCCTCCTCAACAAACTTCAGAAAGTTCAAAGCAATGCAGCTCGGTTAATCCTTAAAGTCCCTCGTACAGACCACATCAAACCTCACCTCAATACCTTACACTGGCTTCCAGTCGAGGCAAGAATAAAGTATAAAATTGCTTGCCTCTGTTTCAATGCTGTCCATTCATCTGGTCCTGCCTACCTCTCTGATCTCGTTCACCTGTACTCACACTCCAGGTCTCTCCGTTCCTCTTCTGACAAACTTATCCTTTCTATTCCTCGTACAAACACTAAGACATATGGTGAACGTTCATTTTCTTTCAGCGCCCCTTCTGTCTGGAACACCCTACCATATGAACTTCGTTCTGCTAAATCTTTCCAATCTTTCAAAACCGCTCTTAAAACTCACCTCTTCCGGCAATACCTCTGATTTCTTCCTTGTCCTGTTTCCTGCCTTAAAACTATGTTCCCCACATTGTGTGTGGGTGTGTGCACGCGTGTGTGGTGTGTGTGTGTGCGGACGTGTGCATGTGTGCGTGCGTGCGTGTTGTGGCTATGTGCATGTTTTTGATAGTCAATATTGTAGTAGCTTATGATCTATGTATTTATTTAAATAATTGTGAAGCGCCGTGAGCTCAAGAGAGAAAGGGTGCTCTATAAATGTTAGTTATTATTATTATTATTATTATTATTATTATTATTATTATCTCGAATGTCAAACTTCAATTTGCTTTTTTTTTTTATATAAAAAAACTAGACAAGATTTCTCAATTTCTGTTTTCGGTGTATTGAGTAGCAACATTTGCTTCATCTTGTAAAAACAAAACCCCAATGCAAAACTTCCATTATGTCTGCTTTCCCCATGCACTAAAAGGAATGAATGTTTTATTCAGGAATATAGTAACCTAAATTGCAGACTAGGTGACTGCCAATGCAATGACTTCCCACGGCCTTCGTTGATGTCTGCTTTCCCCATGCACTAAAAGTAAGAATGAACGCACAATGTTTTTAAGCCCACGGCCTTCGTCCACTGGTAATATACTGCAACCACAAATTCCTTTAAGCCCTCGGCCTTCGTCCACTGATTTGTAAGATACTGACACACAATATTCCTTTAAACCCACGGCCTTCGTCCACTGATTTGTAAGATACTGCAACACACAATGATTCCTTTAAACCCACGGCCTTCGTCCACTGATTTGTAAGATACTGCAACACACAATGATTCAAACCCACGGCCTTCGTCCATACTGCAACACACAATGATTCCTTTAAACCCACGGCCTTCGTCCACTGATTTGTAAGATACTGCAACAACAAACCCACGGCCTTCGTCCACTGATTCCACACAATGACCCACGGCCTTCGTCCACTGATTTGTAAGATACTGCAACGCACAATGATTCCTTTAAACCCACGGCCTTCGTCCACTGATTTGTAAGATACTGCAACGCACAATTTCCTTTAAACCCACGGCCTTCGTCCACTGATTTGTAAGATACTGCAACGCACAATGATTCCTTTAAACCCACGGCCTTCGTCCACTGATTTGTAAGATACTGCTGCCCAACTGATTTGTAAGATACTGCACAACAATGATTCCTTTAAACCCACAATGATTCGGCCTTCGTCCACTGATTTGTAAGATACTGCAACACACAATGATTCCTTTAAACCCACGGCCTTCGTCCACTGATTTGTAAGATACTGCAACGCACAATGATTCCTTTAAACCCACGGCCTTCGTCCACTGATTTGTAAGATACTGCAACGCACAAACTGATTTGTATACTGCCTTTAAACCCACGGCCTTCGTCCACTGATTTGTAAGATACTGCAACACACAATGATTCCTTTAAACCCACGGCCTTCGTCCACTGATTTGTAAGATACTGCAACACACAAAGATTCCTTTAAACCCACGGCCTTCGTCCACTGATTTGTAGGATACTGCAACACACAATGATTCCTTTAAACCCACGGCCTTCGTCCACTGATTAAACCCACGGCCTTCGTCCACTGATTTGTAAGATACTGCAACGCACAATGATTCCTTTAAACCCACGGCCTTCGTCCACTGATTTGTAAGATACTGCAACGCACAATGATTCCTTTAAACCCACGGCCTTCGTCCACTGATTTGTAAGATACTGCAACGCACAATGATTCCTTTAAACCCACGGCCTTCGTCCACTGATTTGTAAGATACTGCAACACACAATGATTCCTTTAAACCCACGGCCTTCGTCCACTGATTTGTAAGATACTGCAACGCACAATTTCCTTTAAACCCACGGCCTTCGTCCACTGATTTGTAAGATACTGCAACGCACAATGGGCAATACTGCAACGCACAAAGTCAACTACCTTCGTTAACTGATTTGTAAGATACGCCCACATTCCTTTGAAATTGTCCACTGATTTGTAAGAAACTGGGCAAAATGATTCTTTGCCCACGGCCTTCGTCCACTGAAAGATACTGGACAAAGATTCATGTAAATCACATTTGTAAGATACTGCAATTTTAAACCCATTCACGCTGATTTGGTACTGCAACGCACAATGATTCCTTTAAGGTTGATTCAACAGCAGCACGCTTTTCTACATTGTAAACCCACGGCCTTCGTTTGCCTCTTTAAACCCACTCGTCCACTCTATCAAAGATACTCAACACACATGCCTTTTAAAGTCAGGGCATGTCAACTACCTTGTTAATCAAATCTGTTTTGTTTATTTCATGAAATGGGCAAGTCTGAATTCAAAATGGAAATGTATATCAAACTCCCCTTCACGGTGTGATTTCTCGTTCGTTTCAACCAACTCTTGTATCCTCTGTGTGTTAATCTAAAAAAAAAACATGCTGTATCAAACGGTTTAAATTTAAACTCATAAACCATCTTGGTGCAGTTTCATAAAATGGGCAGTTTCACAGATTGGGCGAAACATATACATACTACAACACGCAATGTTCCCTTTAAAGTCAGGGCAATAGCCAATTACTTGTAGACCTGCTGTAACATACATTGATCCCTGTAGAGTTAGGGATATAGTCAGCTAACTTATACACTTCCTGTAACATGCAACGATTTCTTGAACGTAAGCTATACTCAAGATTTTTTGGGCGAAGTACTGTAACAATTAATGATTCCTTAAAAGTCAGGGCGATAGTAAAGCAATATTTAAATTTCTGCAGCATGCAAGGAGGCATTGAAAGTCAGGCCAATTACCGAGTAGTATTTTGGAACATTGTAAAATGGTTCCTTGAAAATCAGGGCTTTGTTGCTTTTCTTTTCCCTCAGTGTGACTGGTATGAGAACAGACAGTTCCCATCTATTTATGATAAAGCTGGTCCCCAGAATGTTCCACCTCCGGCTGTGGTGTACTTTGACTTCAAGGGATCAATCACGGTCATACCTTTAGCAGAAAGCGTCAACAAATGTCCTGGGGGCCACTTCCAGTGCCCTGGTGATGGTTACTGTCTGCCTGTCTACGTCATTTGTAATGACGTCATCGACTGCCCTGGTCACGAAGACGAAAGTGGTTGTGAGGACCGCACATGCACCGGCCTTTACCGATGTCTTGGGAAAGATAAAACGCCGTGTCTGCTGGCGGATCATTTGTGCGATGGCACTTTTCACTGTCCCGAACATGACGATGAGAAGCTATGTCATATCCCGAAATGTCCCGAATTCTGCACATGCTATGGCTGGACCTTCCTATGTAACAGAACTTTCCAGGTCAGTTCTTTCCCTCACCTGCGCTACCTGGATGCCAGAGGCAGTGGACTCCTTCAAGGTGACGTTGTGGACAACGCGCTGTTGATACACCTGAGCGTACAAGCATGCAACTGGAGCAATTTAACAGACTTTGCCTTAGCTAACCTTCACAGTCTGGACCTCAGTGACAATCTCCTGCAGCAGATCCTTGTCAAGCATTTCGCGCAGATGGTTCATTTGAGAAGACTGCAATTGGCTGGTAATCCCATAGTCAGGGTTTTCTTTGATGCGGGGCTCGTGGTTATGCCTTCCCTTCTCGTCCTCAACCTATCGCAAACACAGATAACCTTGACTAATTTGAACAGACTGGCTGATTTGCTCCCTAAGCTGGAGATACTTGATTTGTCACGGGGTAGAATCAAGACCATACAAGGACAAGATGTTCCTTCTAGTATTCGATTCCTAGACTTGCGCGGAAACCCTGTGACTGATTTCAGTGCACACTTCATGAAAGGCATGGATCAGCTGGAACACGTCTTTGCAGACAACTTCAAGCTTTGCTGCAGCATTTTATTACCTTCCCTGTTCAAAGGCGAGTGTATCGCCCCAAAAGATGAAATTTCATCCTGCAGCGATTTGCTAATCTCCAGTGTATACCGGTGGGCCATTGCGGTGCTTGGAGCACTGGGAATTGTGGGTAATCTATGCTCATTTATTTATCGATGGTGTTTTGGGGCCGAACAGTCGAAGACAGGGTTCCCTGTTTTTGTCCTCCATCTGTGTTTATCTGACTTGTTGATGGGAGTCTATCTCGCCCTTGTTAGCATGGCGGATCGGATATATGGAGGGGTGTACATCTGGAAAGAGGAGGAATGGAAGAGCAGCACCATGTGCAGATTCACGGGTTTTTTATCGTTCGTGTCGTGCGAGGTGTCAGCTTTCCTCATTTTTCTCATCACTCTGGACAGGTTTCTGGTGATTCGCTTCCCCTTCAGCCAAGTCAGGTTCAGAGCACTGACAGCTCACATAGCCTGCGCCCTTATCTGGGGCTGCAGCTTGATCCTGGCTTTGATCCCTCTGCTGCCTGTGACGTCTCACTGGGAGTACTACCGCCAGACAGGCATCTGCATCCCGCTGCCCATCACCCGGGCCGAGTTCCCCGGCCACGCCTACTCCTTCGGCATCATGATCGTCTTCAACCTGGTCCTCTTTATTCTGATCGCTGTGGGCCAGTCCCTCATCTTCTGGTCAGTCAGGGCCAACTCCATGTCTGACCAGGGCGTGGGGGGGACCAAGGCCGGACCCAGCGTCAAGTCCAAGGAGTTCACGGTGGCCAGACGCCTGCTGACTGTCGCCATGACGGACTTCCTGTGCTGGTTTCCTATCGGGCTGTGCAGTGTGCTGGCCTCGGTGGAGGTGCCCGTCCCTGGGGAGGTGAACGTGGCCATGGCCATTCTGGTGCTGCCCCTCAACTCCACGCTCAACCCTTTCATCTACACCGTCAACGTCATGTGGGAGAAACAACAGAAGGCACGGAAACTTCGTTAACCCTTTCATCTACACCGTCAACGTCATGTGGGAGAAACAACAGAAGGCACGGAAACTTCGTTAATCTTTCATCTACACCGTCATCGTCTTCATCACTGTTCCAGCTTTCGTTTTACTTGTTTGGCACTTCTATCTTAATTTTTAATGTTAAAATGTAAACAAATCAGCTCTAGACAAGCCTCAGAAAATACTCCAATACGTTTTCATTAACAGTGATAGTAATAACGAGACTAATTATTCAGATTTTAATACACGATCTCAAAGCGAAAAATAAACTCGGACCAACAAGTAATGTAAAAATTGAATCATTGACAGTGTGCGTTTTGTTGCGCTTCTTATTTGTTATTTTTTTGTAGCTAGGCAGCCCCTGGCCAGTAATGAAGATTACCTAAGGCAGTGAAGACGTGAAGGGGTTAATCTACACCGTCAACATGATGTTGTAGAAACAACAGAAGGAAACTTCCTTAACACTTTAATCTACACCTTCAACGACCTTCCGGACAAGTTGATTGCAGCCACGAGGCTGTTTGCTGACGACACGGTGGCATATAGGATGGTCTCCTCCATTCAAGATCAGGACCAGCTGCAAGAAGACCTCCATCCAGAAGGTTCTGAATGCTGGGGAACACTATGATGCTGCAGGGCTGTAGAGCAATGAGTGGATAGGAGGTTCTGGATGCAGGGAACACTATGATACTGCAGGGGCTGTAGAGCAATGAGTGGATAGAAGGTACTGGATGCTGGGGAACACTATGATGCTGCAGGGCTGTAGAGCAATGAGTGGATTGGAGGTTCTGGATGCTGGGGAACACTATGATACTGCAGGGGCTGTAGAGCAACCCATGAGTGGATAGGAGGTTCTGGATGCTGGGGAACACTATGATGCTGCAGGGGCTGTAGAGCAATGAGTGGATAGGAGGTTCTGGATGCTGGGGAACAATGTGATGCTGCAGGGGCTGTAGAGCAATGAGTGGATAGAAGGTTCTGGATGCTGGGGAACACTATGATGCTGCAGGGGCTGTAGAGCAATGAGGGGATAGGAGGTTCTGGATGCTGGGGAACACTATGATGCTGCAGGGGCTGTAGAGCAATGAGTGGATAGGAGGTTCTGGATGCAGGGAACACTATGATGCTGCAGGGGCTGTAGAGCAATGAGTGGATAGAAGGTTCTGGATGCTGGGGAACACTATGATACTGCAGGGGCTGTAGAGCAACCCATGAGTGGATAGGAGGTACTGGATGCTGGGGAACACTATGGTGCTGCAGGGGCTGTAGAGCAATGAGTGGATAGGAGGTTCTGGATGCTGGGGAACACTATGATGCTGCAGGGGCTGTAGAGCAATGAGTGGATAGGAGGTTCTGGATGCTGGGGAACACTATGATGCTGCAGGGCTGTAGAGCAATGAGTGGATAGAAGGTTCTGGATGCTGGGGAACACTATGATGCTGCAGGGGCTGTAGAGCAATGAGTGGATAGGAGGTTCTGAATGTAGGGAACACTATGATGCTGCAGGGCTGTAGAGCAATGAGTGGATAGAAGGTTCTGGATGCTGGGGAACACTATGATGCTGCAGGGGCTGTAGAGCAATGAGTGGATAGAAGGTTCTGAATGTAGGGAACACTATGATGCTGCAGGGGCTGTAGAGCAATGAGTGGATAGAAGGTTCTGGATGCTGGGGAACACTATGATGCTGCAGGGGCTGTAGAGCAATGAGTGGATAGGAGGTTCTGAATGCTGGGGAACACTATGATGCTGCAGGGGCTGTAGAGCAATGAGTGGATAGGAGGTTCTGGATGCTGGGGAACACTATGATGCTGCAGGGGCTGTAGAGCAACCCATGAGTGGATAGGAGGTACTGGATGCTGTGGAACACTATGATGCTGCAGGGGCTGTAGAGCAATGAGTGGATAGGAGGTTCTGGATGCTGGGGAACACTATGATGCTGCAGGGGCTGTAGAGCAACCCATGAGTGGATAGGAGGTTCTGGATGCTGGGAAACACTATGATACTGCAGGGGTTGTAGAGCAACCCATGAGTGGATAGAAGACCTCCATCGCCTAGCGATTTGGGAGACTGTTTTGAACCAGTTCCATCCTGCCAAGTGCCAAACCCCAACAGTCACCAGGAGTAGGAACCCCCTACAGTTTTCGTACGCCCTGCATGGACACACCCTTGAGGATGTTTGGGAGGTCAAATATATCGAGGAGGTTCTGAATGCTGGGAAACACTATAATGCTGCAGGGTTGTAGCACGGCCTGTAAAAGTGGTCAGGCTCTGTTTCTCAATAAACCTATCCCCCCTCCCTGTCCCCGCCTTCCCCACCCCCTATAAATAGACACACACGCACTTTTATTCTTCTTCGATATTAAACAAGATTATCATGAATATCAGTGTGCGCACGAATGTGTGTGCTGATAAAGTAATGAGGGAGGAAGATGGGGGCATTGAACGACTTTGTGGAGGATGGGGGGTCTGGGGGGCTTTGCCCCCAGAAGCCCAGAAGCTGACGGCATTTGGAATGTAAATGAAGCATCGGATACCTCTCCTGGCAAAATAATGTGTGCATTTTATGATCTGCATTGTCCTTAGGTAAACCCTGGCATGGAATGATATGACGTAGGCCTATATGAAATGAAAGGTTTTGGAGTGGCTGTCATAAATTTGTTCTTCTTTGTTCAGACAGGTGTGCGTGGACGTGTGTGTTTGCAGCCCTGGTCAACACCCCCACCCACCCACCCAATTCCCCTTATCTTCCTCTGTTGAAAGAAGATGACGAAATAATTATTATTCACAACATTACCTATACCTTCATTTAAACAGCTCTTCAATGTGAAGAAGAACTTGAATTTCAAACACTTAATAGATTCAATGGACTTATCTTGTATTACTCTTACTCTTACCTTCCTGTCTTATTAAAATACCAATGTTTGAAATAATCACATGTCACTGATGTCAGGTCATGTGCAACGCTATGCTCTAGGTGTGACAAAGCAACTAGAAAACACATCACTTTCATAATGACGCAATGTTTAAAACCAATACCAAAGTTGATTGTATTATTTTCTATTCTGATTAGTCTGGGTTGCAAGTTTATGACACATAACTATTACCTCCTATCTCTTTTAGCTAATATCATGTGTTTAATAGTCATGGTGAAGTGACACTTGGAAGAATCCACAACCAAAAAGCGTGCAATTTTGCTTAGTTTTGTTGTTGGGGAAACAAGTGGTCAGGCTCTGGCCTGAGGGCTTGACCTGGATGCTACGCCCCTGTACTGCAGGTGAGAATTAATCCTTCTATCAACGAGTACATATGTTTTTTGACTGTTACCCAATTGGCTAAAAAGCAAGAAAAAAGGCTATTTAGATTAATGGATCTTATTGAAATTCTAGTATTATTTATGTCTACACATAAATCAAAACCATATTTTTATGTCTGGATTACCAAAAGAATATGTTTACTTTTGTTTCGTTTTTGTTGTCGTTGTTGGTGTTTTGTAAAATGTATTTTAAAACAAATACAGTGAATGCTTTACCAGTTTGTATGGTATCTGATTGAAACAAATCACACTAAAAGCATCAGGACAATTGTTTCTGGGTTGGTTCAAATCAAAACATCATTTGTAACAAGTAACAAAGCTTACTGCTTTTCAGTAATATAAATAACCTAATATTAAAAGTCTATCAACAGCCAGCGTGTAAAGTCATCAGTGTTGTCAAGTGTAATGGACAGTCAGGTGGCCTCATTTCTTAACAAAGCACACACACTTAGCTTTGTTATCTGTTCAAATGTGAATTCAGCCTAACATAATTGCCCATTTAACTGGCCATATGAGTAATGACACTTGATTTGTAAATGAATGCACAATTTATGCGCTCAAAACGTTTAAAACATTTCAACATTGTCTCCCTTGAATGAGGTGTGCACTGTATCAGTGTGCGTTAGCTTAAATGAACTATTTGAACATTGTTGCCATTAAAATACCTCTGACTGGATAACAATAATATATCGTTTCCTTCTAACAAAGTGAAAATAATCATCATTGATCATAGGCTGTAGCTTATTCCCCTTTGTACCGCCATAGTGCGCACACTTATGTTTGAGAACTTTTCAGATTTGGATTCAACTCGAAAAATACATCCAGAATCACCATTTCATTTCTCTGATCTACCCGAAATGTGAACGAATCTCTATTTCCAGGCAGTTTTGTTTACCTCTGGCCTACAGTCTAAACAGGATGAGTATTCCTACACCTGAGTCAGATTCCTCGTGTCATTTTTGGGGGGTGGGGAAGGTGGGCAGGGTGAAGAATTGGGGGTGGGGGGTGGAGGCTTGATTAAGCTAGCCATCAATTTGATCATACCTGGGATTTATCCCTGCTCTGTTCAACTTTTGACTGCTGTGGGATTTTCAACGTGAATAAAGCGCACGGTTCAGACTAGCTTTAAGTCGCCATCCAAAGGACTCGACGTTCAGTTTTATTTCCCCCATTAAACTAGAAAGAAAGGGCGAGGCCGGGGTTCGAACCCAGGTCACTCACGAATTGCATTTGACAGGCGAACGCCTTAACCACTCTACCACCTTCCTTCCTATACTACTATGCCTCCAGTGAGCACACAGCTGCTCGTTATAGTCCACCTTCCTTCCTACACTACTATGCCTCCAGTGAGCACATAGCTGCTCGTTCTAGTCTACTCAACGAAACTGTTCTTTTTTTCTACACTTTATTAATTATCCCGTGAAGAAACATTATAATGCCGTCTCATAGAAGCACAGTACAATCCATAAAGTGCGCCAATATACACCACACTGTATTTCAACTTTTGTCTACTGGGCTCCCTGTTCATATACAATGGATATATTGGGTATTTTTTGGTATTTGGTATTTTGACATTTGGGACTTTATAGTCACAGAGGCGAGTTTGTGAAATTCGTGTTGCTCCCACAAGGGGAGCGCGTCGCAGCCAGAGACACGGCACCCTTTTTTAAAAATTATATATTTGCATGCAGTTTTTGTGTGACTGATGAAGAAGGGAAAAAGGGGTGTGTGTGACCAAATGACAGCTTTTATTGTTGCCACTGGGTTTAACGTGTGCTAAGCGCATGGGCACACATGACCTCGGTTTATCGTCTCATCCGAAAGACTCCACGTTCAGACCATAAGGCCTAGTGCAGAGTGAGAGGAAAAATCCCCTGTACCCATATATAGACGAATATCTTGCGTACATACCGACTCTTGTGTGTGTGTAATTGTGGGAGGGGGCATAAGTGGAAAGGATGGGGTAGGGGTTGTTACCAGCCGCGAACGAAGAGAGCGAAGCTGGTAATGTTTTTTAATGGATTCTGTTCCTGACTATCTGACTAATCTGACTATCTATGTTAACACGATAACGTTTGAATTGAAGGCTCTAGGACGCTCAAACTTCACATGCCTATAGGAACTAAGAATATCTAAACAAAAGTCAAAAATGAAGGTCATAGGTCAAAGGTCAAGGTCACTGGGTCCGAAAATGCTGCCGAATATCTGACACAGTAACTGAGGAACCTAGGATGCTCATATTTTGTATGCTGATAGGTATTAAAGATATCTAAGCCAAGTCTCAAAATGCAGGTCAAAGCTCAAGGTCACTGGCACCAAGCGCCAGCTGTCCTGTGGTCAATAGCGCGTGGCACGATAAAGATTGAATGGGTGGACCTAGGATGCTCACATGTTAATGCGGATAGGTACTACGAATATATCTGACAAATTCAACAATGAAGGTCAAAGGTCAAGGTCACTGGAGCCGAAAATAGTGCTGAGCAGCTGGCACGATAATGGAGGGACCTAGGACACTCAAATTGTGCATGCTGATAGATACTAAAGATATCTAGGCCAAGCTTAAACATGAAGGTCATAGGTCAACAGTCAAGGTCACTGGCGCCAAAAATGCTGCCGCGCGGCTGGTGATTTAGCGTCTCAGCGCTCTAGTTGTGTATGTGACAGCTCAGTGTGCAAGTGCTGACGAAGAGGGGCGGACGCCTGGTAAAAGGTACGCTTTAAGGTTGAGATAAAAAGTTAAATATTTTCTTCATTATGTGACAGCTATTAGCGTTGTATTCGTCGTATTTCAACATCTCGTTATGCATGATTAATTGACCGTTCTTTCTTTCTTATTAAGTTCGCACTTTAAGCGAGCTAAAAGAGTGCATTTCGTTTTCTGTGTTGTGCTGGTATGAGACTGCATTGTAATTACCCTCAAGAGGATAATGAAGTGTTGTATATTTTGATTTTGACTTCAACGGAACAGAAGACTCTACTCAGGCAACTCTCCCAGTGTCTGACTGGACCTCTAAAAACTGGACGCATATCCACACTGAACCCCACCTTGCCAGGAGCAAACCCCCCAGCCAGAATAATGGGACACCAGACACCATTATATGGTCGAACACGTGCTGGAGACTTTGGAGGGTGATTACCTGCTGAAATGGATAATGAAAACTGTGATTCAGTTTCGTTTACCTTCCATTGCTTTACTTCCGAACTTCATATTTGTTTTATTGCATGTTCTTCAACTATTTATGAACCCTGTGTGGGTGTGTTTGTGTGTGGGTGTGGATGGGTGTGATGCGTGTGTGTGTGTGTGTGTGTGTGCATGCGTGCGTCATGCATGTGCGTGCTCGTGCTTGCGTGTGCGTGTGTGTGTGTGTGTCTGTGTGTTTGTGTCTGTGAGAGAGAGATAGAGAGAGAGAGAGAGAGAGAGAGAGAGAGAGAGAGAGAGAGAGAGAGAGAGAGAGAGAGAGAGAGTCTGTCCGTCTCTTCTGTGTTGGTTTAATTTTTATATGTTTACACTTATTCATTTTGCTTATCGTGTCAGCATTGTTTCTATGAATTATGCATGTGATTATCATTATACATATTTAATACCGCTTTTCCTTATTTTTACTGTAATGTTATTGGTATTGGTCGCTACTTTTTAGTCAAACATTTTTTTTGTATCTAAGATGTGTGTGTGTGTGTGTGTGTGTGTGTGTGTGTGTGTGTGTGTGTGTGTGTGTGTGTGTGTGTATGTGCGTGTGTGTGTGTGTGTTTGTGTGTGTGTGTGTGTGTGCGTGTGCGTGTGTGTGTCTGTCTGTCTGTGTTTGTCTTCTGTGTTTGTTAATTTGATATATGTTCACATTTTCATTTTACTCATGTTGTTAGCATTGTTTTATGGTTTAATGGTGTGATATCTTCTTTATGCTCTTTTATGACTGCTTTTTATTCATGTTGCTTTGTTTACTGTGATGGTATTTATTCATTTATTTTATTTCATAGTACTATGGACTTTATTTCTATCTCCTTATCTTTTTTATTTACTGTAATAATATTCGCATTGTTACTACTTTTATTTGAACAGTTATTTATATCCCCAAGATGTGTGTGTGTGTGTGTGTGTGTGTGTGTGTGTGTGTGTGTGTGTGTGTGTGTGTGTGTGTGTGTGTGTGTGTGTGTGTGTGTGTGTGTTCGTGTGTGTGTGTGTGTGTGTGTGTGTGTGTGTGTGTGTGTGCGCGCGCACTGGCGCGCATGTGTGCACGCACTCACGCATGGTGCGGACCTTGTGATGTCTCCCAGTCATACTTTAATTTTAGTTAGATCAGCTAGTCTTAATAATTAATATAATGTTTGTAATGTATATCGTTAAAATAGTGCTTATAATGACTAATTTAATGTAATATAATATGTTTTGTGTCATGATAATCTTTTTACTGTACTTGTCGTTTGTTTGTCTGGTGACAGCAGCATAATTTCCTTTTATGCACTGTTTTAAAAGGACAATAAATGATTTGATTGATTGATTGATTGATATTGCCAACTGAAGCTCCGCCCATGACCGTGCATAACCTGAGTGGTTGCTGGGAGCAGGACAACAAGACTATAATAGACACCAGTGGGATTTTGCATTTCGAAAGGTGCGATTTTCACGCTCAATGTAATGTACTGATTGAAGTTCCACCAGGCAAGTTTGTACGTCTTAAGGTGCGTAGTAGGATAGGCGTGCGAGTGAGTTATATCTATCGGCATTGCGGCAATGAACCAAGAGTAGGTTTTGACTACAGACAACACAATACATTTTTAGCAAACTCAATTCGAATCTTGCTGTCGACTCAGAGTGATTGGCAAAAAGCGTGCCAACTTATGACAGTCTCTTTTGCGGCAATTACCCCATCATGGGATAGGAGTACATCACCTGAAGTGGTCCACCTCTCTTCTGTGTCAGGTAACAATAATTTTAAAAAAAATAATGATAGTAAAAATAGTCATCATCATAATATTGGCGGCACTACATGTAGTGATGTAATGGCAATGTTTCAGCATTAACTGCAGGCATGGGAATTGGAAAAGTACAAAATTAATAAAAGCTGAAAAACGGGCGTCAAGGGGCATCAGAAGGCCCTAGTACGGGAGTTTGTGGGGTTTTTTTTTTGGGGGGAGGTTTTGTTTTGTAATTGAAGCCATAACACAGCATTAGAATGGCTAAGTTTAGTTAATTTGTTTTTTGTCTTTTCGGCGGACAGACTTTTTCTTCAGCGGAAAAGCAATGTCATTGTGGCAGAAATTTGCTGTTTGGCGGACAATTCCCATCCCTGATATTTAAGCAACAACACAATCAAACTTCCGCCACAAAGGGTCAAGAATAGTTCAGTTGGCTTCTTGCAAATGAAGGAAAACAGGAGATACGTCTGCCCAGTGTGTGGTTGCCATGAGGTAACTATGTCATTCGAGAGGCTCTCGTGCTGTTTGAATAAGTTTAAGATTATATTTCTGTGAAGAGTACGATTGAAAATTGTATTTTTGTGTGATTGATGACTATGAAAAACAAACAAGGTTAAGGGATAGCTTTGGGATGACACTTGTAGCAGAACATCACCTACAGCCGTTCGATAATCCATGGCACCATGGACATGACAGGACGCTATTACATCCATCCACATTTACTAAAGGATAAATTTGAATGCTTCAACAGGTCCACAGATAATCTTTTAGAAGTCCTTCTAAAGTAGTAGGATTTAATAGGACTATGCAAGGACTAAGATACCATTATGATAAGCTCATATTATCTCAATGTTAATACAAGCCCATTCGTTGAAAAGGAGCATAAGAGTAATACTTACTGTCCTGTTGATAATTATTCATTATTGTGATATAATTATAGCAACACATCCTCTTTATTACAGACATGTGTATTTTATACTGATCTGTTAATATACATGCATTGTGTGTTACATCCTTTCGACTTTTGTTTTTGTAACATTGAGCAATGGTGATGTAATTTATGATTTTCAAACAAAACTACAAATACACACTACTTGTGTGTACTAGTAACATCTCAAACTTCAAATTTGCCTTCTTGAGCATTGTTGCCCATCTTCAATATTTGAATTTGAACAAAAACCGTTTGCAAGAGCCTTTACAGCATCTACAGCCTTTTCCAGGACTTCATTTCTGATTCGCATTCTCAGGTCCTGATCTTTGAACAAGTATCTGATCCTCACTGAAAACATCACTCTGCTCTCATTGTTAAAGCACACTGACGCAACAAAATTAAGTCCCTTGATTTTGTTGGACCAGGTGTGACCCGCAAACAAATGCCCCCACATTCAAATTGAGGCTGCTCTTCAAAGTGTTCATCTCATTTTGAATTTGGAGGCATTTGTATGGGATTTACACCTGGCCAAATAAGATTTCTTACCAGCGAGAGATAGAAACACGTATAAACTGTGATTTTCACTACTGGATGTGGTGGGTCTTTAAATTGTCCATCTCGTTTTGAATTTGGGGGCATTTGTATGGGAGTTACACCTGGCCAAAATAAGATTTCTTACCAGCGAGAGATGGAAACACGTATAAACTGTGATTTTCACTACTGGATGTGGTGGGTCTTTAAATTGTCCATCTCGTTTTGAATTTGGGGGCATTTGTATGGGAGTTACACCTGGCCAAATAAGATTTCCAAGATTTCTTACCAGCGAGAGAGGGAAACACGTGTAAACTGTGATTTTCACTCCTGGATGTAGTGGGTCTTTAAATTGAAGGGTCTTGATGCTGGTACATGCTAAACCCACACTGTGAGTAGTGGGGGCCGCGTGTTACAGACCTTCTTTTGCAGTTTGAGGGTGACTGGATGAGGTCATATCCTGTCTAGTGGGTATGACGTCATGTCCAGGTATGGCATTATATCCGGTCATGTGACTCCTCAAACTGCATAGGTTTGCACGTTATGTCATGTTTCCAGTCATGAGCATGTCTTGTTACGCCATATCCGGTGGCATAATATCTGATCACGTTAGGGACCGGATATGTGCATGTCATGTGTCCGCTCGTGCTCGTGTCATGTTACGTCATACATGACACAATGTGCATGTCCACCCACGCAGTTTGAAGAGTCACATGACTGGATATGATGTCATACCCGGACATGACATCATACCCCACAGTCATCCTCATAATCCTCAATATGCAAAACAAGGTCTGTAAAACTCGGCCCTACTACTACTACTACTGCTGTGCATGCTTGTCACTGGTTTCTCTGCCAAAGAGATTTGCGGACAGCCGGTGTTGGGGAAAGTCGCACGTGGCCAATGAGTCCATTTTGCCTGCAGCACTAGAGCCGATGCAAACGCCCCCTAGTCAGAGAGTCATAGTCTTTCACAAAAGATTAAGCTGTGCCATGATATTCCAATGCTGTAGAAAATCATCTGTTGTAGTGCTCTCATTTACTGTTGGCCCCTACTACAGGTAAAACATACCGATTCTTGATCAGACAGGGTGACTCTGGGGAAAAAAATGCTACCCCCCAAAAATAGTAATAAAAAGCTTAATAATCAAGCTATCATTTGATTTATCGGATTTTTAAAGAAGATTTAATGCATGTAACATTTTACAACAATTTGTTTTTCAAAGATTTGTGTGTGCGTTCAGTTTGATGTTTTCATGTGCAAGTTTAATACCTGTGGTATACGGACCAAAGTTGTATTCATATATGCGCGCAAAAAGTCAGGATCTGTTGCACAGTCTTGCAATCTAATTTTCGGTGCAAGAAAGATGGTAATTTTTTAAAGAAAAAACCAGACAGTGCTCAGACAATTTACATTTTCTGCAAATGTGTTTTTGCCCCTCAAAGAAGGACTGCTCTAAACAATGGGTTACCATGGAAATTGTTCCTTTCTGGAGCTCTCCGAAGCATTGTGGAAAAACAAACTGTTGGAATCTGAAATGCATTGAATCTTTTTCACAAATGTAAAAAAAAAAATCAAAATGATGGTTTTGATGCTAAAAGTTTTATTCACGATTTGTTGGGTTGAATTTGTTTTAGTCTCCCTATGTTTATTGTACAGGCTATGTACAGACAGGAGTCTGGGACAAATGTGGTCCTATTGGCGGAATGGTGTGGGGCAGCTTCACCCTAACAGCGCCCACAAACCATGTCATTTTCATAAACCAACCCAAGCAGACAGTCAAGCCTCTGCAATTCTATCCATATTTTCTAGGAAGATGGACTCTTTTCCCATCTGGTCTAGGGGCCTATCTCTTCCCTGACTTTTTCAAGAGACGCAAGACTAGTAGCAGGTCATCACTCTGCATCAGTTACTACGGCAGCTTTCTAAAGTTTAGATTCAGACTTCGATTTTCTTTCTTCTCATTCAATCGGAAACCGAGGCAGACCTCGGGTTCCCCCGGCAGCAGGTTAGGTCAGTGGAACTGCTCACAATGGTCAGGGACTGAGGTGGAGCATCTCTTCCCCTGTGACATGGTGGCCCAGTGTGCGGACTCTGAGGATGAAGCCCCCTGTCCCTACTCCACGGAGATGTGTGGGCCGCACAAGGTGAGCTCACAGGCCTTGTAGTCATGAGTGCGCCTTAGACAGCCAACACGGGTGGTAGTACGTAAATTAGGCTAAACAGCCAATCGTTTTGGGAGCTTAGTCTAATTCACCCCGTGTTGACAGTCTAAGACACACTCGTGGCTACGGGGCCCGCTGGTTGTCTTTGTTTTGCCTTGTACTGTTCCCACCATTAATGTTGCAGTTAGAATTCAGGCTGTGTGTCAATTTAGACCTGGTATTGCAGTACCTCTGGCATCTGCTTCGAACACTGAATGGTGGTTGGAGTGGTTGGTTGATGGTTCGTCTCATATGTGGTCTTGAAGCCGAGCAGACGTTCAACCCAACTTTCATTCATTCATTCATTCAGGCTGTGTCTCTTTCTTTCTTTTGTTGATTGAATGGTGGTTTTTTCCATCTGCTACTTCATCTAGAATGTAGGTATATGTGATTCTCCTGTCCTTGAAGTTATTGTCTAATCGCATTTATTCAGCAGGGAATTCAAACCTAAGTTTTATCACTATTTTTGCAATCAATTGCAATACATTGTGGTCCCATTGTTGTGGATTTTTCCTACCCCATCCCCCACCCCTCTCCCCCTTTCGCCTCCCCCGACCCACATATCATTCATACCTATTACTTAGTACTGCTAAGTCTTTTCCTAACGACACAATAGTTGATGGAAGCTACCCCCTCCCTCCTCTAAATTCTCAACTCACTTATCTACACAATTGTAGGTTACATACCCCTTATGCTTACAGCTCTCAATCTCAAAGTCTGGTTCTTTCAGTTTCATGACAATAACCCGAGGCTGATCCTAACCCTATCCCTTTCCTGAGCAATTGTAGAATGTTGCTTCTCAGTGAATACATGCAATGCAAATATTTGGTGTTGGTAAGGAGGGTGTCTAAAATGCTTACTATTAATTTTGATCTTTGGAATATTCTAGTCACAGTGTAATTCGGGCTGCTTTCTCCCAGAGAGCATGCTGCCACAAGCGCAGCACTTACCCATTTTTCAGTGGTCATGTTACGAATGCAGGATCGTATAGAGTTGTAGTGAACCGACTTGTTTAAGTAACCTTTACTGACAGTCTTTCATGACCTAAAATACTCTGGTACACAGTGGGTTATGTAGACTTTCTCTCCAAAGCTTTCCTGTGCAGTCAAACACGAAGACATTCAAATGGAGATTCTTCTTTTATTCAGCTCTCAATGTTGCCACTAGCAACAATTCTCTGAATTCAACTGCAATGAATCAATCACAAACTGCCGAAAAAACCAACATATCTATGTCTCTCTGAACAGTGACTCAATGACTGATTGACTTCTACAAGTTCTCAGCTAAATATATAGACACGGTTACATCCCTTTCTAGAAAGGTCTAATCCAGAAACATATCTAATCTTCTTAATATAACCAGACAAAGCTTCTCTAAACTAGCACAAAAACGAACAAATCAACAGCTACAATCATGTATTATGATTAAAGGCCTAAAGGGAACCTATAATTAATTAAAAGCCACAAGAACTACAATATATTTTACGTTGTGTTTGTTTTCTACAAACTTCTTGTATGACACATAATTATCCACACTAATCTAGCGTTATCCATAAATTTCTGGGAGTAAAATCTAAGTATAACTAAAACCATATCAAAATGAGGCAAATTTAAATCTATATCTAGTACGAGTCTTCCCGTTTGTGACAAAATTATCTACAACAATGTTGTGGTCTCTGGAAAATTCCAGACAAGTATAAATATACATGAAACTAAATATAGAGTGGAACTCTCAGACAAAAACAAAGTAACTGTCTTCTGAAATCTCTGCATTTTCCCAACACAAATCAAGTACAAACTCCCATAAAACCAAATCTATACGTTACATTGTAACATATTGGGGGAGGGGGAACAGGGGGAGGAGGGAGTGTGGGCAGACTTGGGAAAACTAGCTATCAATTTGGTCATACCAGGCAGCAGGATTTCTCCCTGCTCTTACCAACTTTCAACTGCCGTGGGATTTTTACGTGCGTAAAGCGCACGGGTCAGACTAGCTTTAAGTCCCCATGTGAAGGACTCAACTGTTCAGTTCGATTTTTCTGTCGAAATAGATGAAGAGGGTGAGGCCGGGATTCGTACCCAGGTCGCTCACGTTACAGTCACGTATTGAAATCGGCAGGCGAACGTCTTAACCACTCTGTCACCTTCCTTGCTTTAAAGACACGGTGAAGGAAAGAATGCTGTCGTTGTTGGTATCAGGTGGAGGTTGGAGGACAGTGTTACATTTATGGAAGGTCAACCTACAGAAAGCTGAAGGCAATACCAGCTGATGCGCACTGCAAAGAACACGGAGCATCACATGCCAGCTGGGAGACCTTTGAAGAATGGCACCGCGTGAAAAACAGTCTGCAACAGCTTGGAATCGAGGATTACATCATGCTTGCTTTGAACTGGACAGGACCACATAGGATGTGACTAGAATATGTGTTTGCTTGGCTGTCGGTCTTGTCTCTGTCTCTTTGGAGTTTCTGTCTCTCTGGAGTTTGTGTCTCTGTCTCTCTGGTGTTTCAGTCTCTCTGGTGTTTCTGTCTCTCTGGTGTCTTTGTCACATATGGTTCAGTTGTGGAATCATACACAGGAGCTGGATTTGTGATCCCTGACTTAAGAATGAGAAAATCTTTTTGTCTAGGAAAAGGCTTTTTCTGTATTTACTGCTGAACTTTATGCAATTCTAATGGCACTATCCTGGATAGCTGATATGGATATTGCAATTTATAGTATTTTACTTTGTGTTGACTCGAAATCTGTTCTTTATAGTTTACAACAACTGGAATGAAAACACCAGAAGAGATTTAATTTTTGATGTTAAAATATCTAATACATTCTATTATGTCTAAAGGAATTAACGTAGAATTTTGCTGGATTCCATCGCACTGTGGTATCGTTGGGAATGAACTAGCTGATAAATTAGCCAAAGAAGGTGCTAGTATAAAATCTTCAGATTGTTCAATAAACCTAGAACAACACAAAATAATTTTAATGTTAAAAAATAGTATATATAATGAAAAGCTTCCTTCAAAATCTAGGATATTATTATGTTCGCACTGTGGTATCGTTGGGAATGAACTAGCTGATAAATTAGCCAAAGAAGGTGCTAGTAGAAAATCTTCAGATTGTTCAATAAACCTAGAAAAACACGAAATAAATTCAATGTTAAAAAATAGTATATATAATGAAAAGCTTCCTTCAAAATCTAAGATATTATTATGTTCAAGATCTTTATCTAGCCTTATCTACAAAATTCGATTAAACTCGTGGAGGACCAAATTTACTAAAGATGTAGAATGCGCTTGTGGTCACCCAATATCAGTTCAACACATTCTTTTAGAATGTCCATTATTATCATTGTTATACAAACTATCTGGGATACAAGTTGCACAAATTGGAACTTTAAAAGATGTAGTTTACAGTCATGAAATGATCAAAATTGCTACAGTCTTATCCAGCTCTGGAATTGCAAGATTACTATAGTTCATGAGTGAATGAACTTTAATTTTGTTTTCTTTGTCACTTTTTTGTGCTATTAATTTGTTACAACAAACAAACAACTACACGACAAGTGCAAAGTGACGTTATTTTATTCACAAGAGACAAAACAAAACTACTGGATATTTCGGCGAACGCGCCTTTATCAACACAGACAAACAAGAAAACAGCAAACAGCAAATATAGCAAAAGGAGCAAAAAGCAGGCAACAGAAGGAGCAAAAAACCAACAAGATCAAAATAAAAAACAATACTTCCCCTCTACAGTCCAACGCGTAAAAAATCTGAATACAATAACGTCACTTTACACTTGTGGTGTGTAGTTGTTTGTTTGTTGTATGTTCCAGTGACGTTGCAATCTGTTTCAGTTTTTTAAAATATTTTTTTTATTAATTTGTTAGTTTTTTTGGTGTGTTTTCCCCTCCACATTCACAGACATAAAATCATCTGCATAGTTACACTTACTCATATACACGCACTCATATTCACATACATACACACGCACATACACATACACACGCGCACACTCACGTACACACACTAACAAAATTTGATATATGTTTTAGTCTAATATCACCATTGTGTGAACAGACTTTAAATTAAATCAATTAATCAAATATCTCTGGTGTCTCTGTATCTGATGTCATTGTCTCTCTGTAATTTCTGTCTCTCTGGTGTTTCTGTCTCTCTGGTGTTTCTGTCTCTCTGGAGTTTCTGTCTCTCTGGAGTTTCTGTCTCTCTGGAGTTTCTGTCTCTCTGGTGTTTCTGTCTCTCTGGAGTTTCTGTCTCTCTGGTGTTTCTGTCTCTCTGGTGTTTCTGTCTCTCTGGAGTTTCTGTCTCTCTGTGTTTCTGTCTCTCTGGTGTTTATGTCTCTCTTGTGTTTCTGTATCTCTGGAGTTTCTGTCTCTTTGGTGTTTCTGTCTCTCTGGTGTTTCTATCTCTGGTGTTTCTGTCTCTCTGGTGTTTCTGTCTCTCTGGTGTTTCTGTCTCTCTGGTGTTTCTCTCTCTCTCTTTCTCTCTCTCTCTCTCTCTCTCGCCTCTCTCTCTCTCTCTCTCTCTCTCTCTCTCTCTCTCTCTTGAGTTTTTGTTCCTGTCTCTCTCACACAGTCGCTATTTGCCTGACAGTGTTCTGTGCTGCGTGCACAACTGGATGCATTGATAGTTGGCATCATATCAATGTAACACTTTGATATTACAACATACATCAACACTGATACAGTGTGTGTGTGTGTGTGTGTGTGTGTGTGTGTGTGTGTGTGTGTGTGTGTGTGTGTGTGTGTGTGTGTGTGTGTGTGTGTGTGTGTGTGTGTGTGTGTATGTGTGTGCGTGTGTGTGTGCGTGTGCATGTGCGTGCGCGCGTGTGTGTGTGTGTGCGTGCGTGTTGCGTGCGTGTGCATGTGCGTGCGTGTGCGTGTGTGCGTGTGCGTGTGTGTGTGTGTGTGTGTTGTGTGTGTGTGTGTGTGTGTGTGTGTGTGTGTGTGTGTGTGTGTGAGTGGTGTGTGAGTGTGTGTGTGTGTTGTTCTTCAGTTTAACGTCCTTCCACTTAAAGTTATTCAGACAGTATTATATTGAGGTGTAATTTTGGTGCACGTAAGTGAGAGTGGGTGTGTCTGTAGTGATTGTGTGTAAGTGATAGATAAAGCATTAAGGTAGTAATGAAAATCATGACCCCACCACCCTTGAAAAGAATTACAATAAAGAACTATAACAAATGTGTGTGTGTGTGTGTGTGTGTGTGTGTGTGTGTGTGTGTGTGTGTGTGTGTGTGTGTGTATGGTGTGTGTGAGTATATGCGCCCATCCGTGCGAATGTGTGTGGACATTCATGATGCACAGAGTTCATTGGTGACATTTTTGTTGATTTCTAACCCAGGTATTCCCGTGCTTTGAAATGGAACAGCGGAAGTGTCGCTATTTACATGAACGTGCGGTTCCAAGGAGCAGCCTTCTTCATCTTCCATTCGTGTGAGGTTGAACCCCGTGACATCAAGTTGTGGCATTTCATCGGCTTTTTGTGCGAGCTGCCCTCTTCATCAGACTCTAGCAACAATAGTCATACCCTCACAACCCGCACCTCTCCACGCTCCGTGCCATGGCCCGTTCCACTCACCGCTTGCCCTCTGGGCCACTGGACGCACCAACAATCCGCTTGTGATTCCCGCAGTGCCTGCAGGTCATTTTGCTTTAAATCTTGAATTTAGTGTAAAGCATTATTTTGTACCCCCATCCACCACCTCCGCCTTCACTATATTTGTAAAAATCTGTTGTTGTTGGGGTTGGGTTTTTTGGGTGTTTTTTTTTTGGGGGGGTGTTTCCTAACATTCATGTATTTCGCTTCTGTTTTTCTTTTCTTTTCTTCTTTTATTTCATTTTTCTTTTTTGTTTTCCCTCTTTTTCGGTCCCCCCCCCCCCCCCCCCACACACACACAACACCCACCCTACCCTGTTTGTTTGTTGGTGGTGGGTTTTAAAAAAAAAGTCTGGGTTTGTGTCTGACCTAGTGTGTGGTGTACTGACGCACTCATTCCGTTTGATGTGGCGTGCAGGTCATTGGATGCCCACCAGCACTGGTACAATGCCCGCTGCTCCATGCCGCAGGGCCCTTCGATGCCATACTTTCATTGCCCTTCCGGGGAGTTCATAGCCTACAGTCTGGTCTGTGATTTTTGTGCAGATTGTTCTGATGGCAATGATGAGAAGTTTTGTCAGTTTCCAAAATCAATCTGCGAGAGTTGTGAGGTATTAAAGGTAAGCATCTTCTTTGTTGAGGTGCTAGCGTGGTCTTACGAACAAGCCATCACACTTTTAAGTGATGGTGCATGGGACAAACAGGCATAAGTCGCTCAGAAGTCAACCATAGTCAATGCCACCACCACCCCTTCTACCAAATTTATATTTAGGGCATATTCGTGTCTTTTATTTATGTATTCTACCATTATCCACAACATGATAGACAACTTTCAATGACCCCTTTTCTTATTTAATCGTTTCTGCATGAAGTCAATAGAAGCAAAGATGCACAATTCTGCCTTCAGTGATCGAATTCTGCAAATAAACTATCTCGAATGTCAAACTTCAAATGGCTTTTTGTTAATATAAAAAATCTAGACAAGATGTTTCAAATTCTGTAAAAACAAAACCCCAATGCATGCCAAACTTCCATTATGTCTGCTTTCCCCATGCACTAAAAGGAAGGAATATTTTATTCAGGTATATAACACAGTAACCTAAATTGCAGACTAGGTGACTACAACTAATGCAATGTTTCCTTTAAGCCCACGGCCTTCGTCCACTGATTTGTAAGTTACTGCAACACACAAAGATTCCTTTAAACCCACGGCCTTCGTCCACTGATTTGTAAGATACTGCAACGCACAAAGATTCCTTTAAACCCACGGCCTTCGTCCACTGATTTGTAAGATACTGCAATGCACAATGATTCCTTTAAACCCACGGCCTTCGTCCACTGATTTGTAAGTTACTGCAACGCACAAAGGTTTCTTTAAACCCACGGCCTTCGTCCACTGATTTGTAAGTTACTGCAACACACAAAGATTCCTTTAAACCCACGGCCTTCGTCCACTGATTTGTAAGTTACTACAACGCACAAAGATTCCTTTAAACCCACGGCCTTCGTCCACTGATTTGTAAGATACTGCAACACACAAAGATTCCTTTAAAGTCAGGGCAATTGTCAACTACCTTGTTAATGTTACGCCCAATCTGTGAAATTGTTTATTTCATTAAATGGGCAAAATGCTTTGCGCAATTCATGAAATGGACCATATATATCACATTTTTCAATTCCCATTCACGCAGGTATTCATAAAGGTTGATTCAACAACAGCACGCTTTTCTACATTGTATTTACCTCTGCTCCTCAACTCTATCAAATGCTACTCTGGGACATGCCTGAGCCACATGCTGTATCAAACGTTTTATCAAATTAAGTATGAATAAAATAATTTTAAGCTCATCCTCAGTGTGATTTCTCGTTCGTTTGAACAAATTCTTGATCTCTGTGTGTTAATGAAAAAACCCGTTGTTTCATGAAATGGGCAATTTCACGGATTAGGCAAAACATATACATACTACAACACGCAATGTTCCCTTTAAAGTCAGGGCAAAAGCCAGTTACTTGTAGACCTGCTGTAACATACATTGATCCCTGTAGAGTTAGGGATATAGTCAGCTAACTTATACACTTCCTGTAACATGCAACGATTTCTTGAACGTAAGCTATACTCAAGATTTTTTGGGCGAAGTACTGTAACAATTAACAATTCCTTAAAGTCAGGGCGATAGCAAAGCAATGTGTAAAATTCTGCAGCATGCAAGGAGGCATTTAAAGTCAGGCCAATTACCGAGTAATATTTTGGAACACTGTAGAATGGTTCCTTGAAAATCAGGGCTTTGTTGCTTCTCTTTTCCCTCAGTGTGACTGGTATGAGAACAGAAAGTTCCCATCTGAAGAGGCTGAAGCTGGTCCCCAGAATGTTCCACCTCCAGCTGTGGTGTACTTTGACTTCAAGGGATCCTTCACGATCATACCTCTAGCAGAAAGCGTCAACAAATGTCCTGAGGGCCACTTCCAGTGCCCCAGTGACGGTTACTGTCTGCCTGTCTACGTCATTTGTAATGACGTCATCGACTGCCCTGGTCACGAAGACGAAAGTGGTTGTGAGGACCGCACATGCACAGGCCTTTACCGATGTCTTGGGAAAGATAAAACGCCGTGTCTGCTGGCGGATCATTTGTGCGACGGCACTTTCCACTGTCCCGAACATGACGATGAGAAGCTATGTCATATCCCGAAGTGTCCCGACTTCTGCACATGCTATGGCTGGACCTTCCTGTGTAACAGAACTTTCCAGGTCAGTTCTTTCGCTCACCTGCGTTACCTGGATGCCAGAGGCAGTGGACTCCTTCAAGGTGACGTTGTGGACAACGCGCTGTTGATACACCTGAGCGTACAAGCATGTAACTGGAGCAATTTAACGGACTTTGCCTTAGCCAACCTTCACAGTCTGGACCTCAGTGACAATCTCCTGCAGCAGATCCTTTTCAAGCATTTCGCGCAGATGGTTCATTTGAGAAGACTGCAATTGGTTGGTAATCCCATAGTCAGGGTTTTCTTTGATGCGGGGCTCGTGCCTATACCTTCCCTTCTTGTCCTCAACGTTTCGCAAACACAGATAACCTCGGCAAATTTGAACAGACTGACCGCTTTGCTCCCTAAGCTGGAGATACTTGATTTGTCACGGGGTAGAATTAAGACCATACAAGGACAAGATGTTCCTTCTAGTATTCGGTTCCTAGACTTGCGCGGAAACCCTGTGACTGATTTCAGTGCACACTTCATGAAAGGCATGGATCAGCTGGAACACGTCTTTGCAGACAACTTCAAGCTTTGCTGCAGCATTTTATTACCTTCCCTGTTCAAAGGCGAGTGCATCGCCCCAAAAGATGAAATTTCATCTTGTAGCGATTTGCTAAACTCCAGTGTATACCGGTTGGCCATTGTGGTGCTTGGAGGACTGGGAATTGTGGGTAATCTATGTGCGTTTATTTATCGATGGTGTTTTGGGGCCGAAAAGTCAAAGACAGGGTTCCCTGTTTTTGTCCTCCATCTGTGTTTCTCTGACTTGTTGATGGGAGTGTATCTCGCCCTTGTTGGCATGGCGGATCGGATGTACGGAGGGGTGTACGTCTGGAAAGAGGAGGAATGGAAGAGCAGCACCATGTGCAGATTCACGGGTTTTTTATCGTTCGTGTCGTGCGAGGTGTCAGCTTTCCTCATTTTCCTCATCACTCTGGACAGGTTTCTGGTGATTCGCTTCCCCTTCAGCCAGGTCAGGTTCAGAGCACCGACAGCTCACGTAGCCTGCGCCCTTATCTGGGGCTGCAGCTTGATCCTGGCTTCCATCCCTCTGCTGCCTGTGACGTCTCACTGGGAATACTACCACCAGACAGGCATCTGCATCCCGCTGCCCATCACCCGGGCCGAGTTCCCCGGCCACGCCTACTCCTTCGGCATCATGATCGTCTTCAACCTGGTCCTCTTTATTCTGATCGCTGTGGGCCAGTCCCTCATCTTCTGGTCAGTCAGGGCCAACTCCATGTCTGACCAGGGCGTGGGGGGGACCAAGGCCGGACCCAGCGCCAAGTCCAAGGAGTTCACGGTGGCCAGACGCCTGCTGACCGTCGCCATGACGGACTTCCTGTGCTGGTTTCCCATCGGTCTGTGCGGTGTGCTGGCCTCGGTGGAGGTGCCCGTCCCTGGGGAGAGTGAACGTGGCCATGGCCATACCTGGTGCTGCCCCTCAACTCTCACGCTCAATCCCTTTCATATTACAAAATACACCGTCAACGTCATGTTGGAGAAGCAACAGAAGGCACGGAAACTTCGTTAACCCTTTCATCTACACCGTCAACGTCATGTGTGAGAAACAACAGAAGGCACGGAAACTTCCTTAACCCTTTCATCTACACCGTCAACGTCATGTGGGAGAAACAACAGAAGGCACGGAAACATCCTTAACCGTTTCATCTACACCGTCAACGTAATGTTGGAGAAACAACAGAAGGCACGGAAACTTCTTTAACCCTTTCATCTACACCGTCAACATCAAACAGCACAAGACACAGAAACTTTCTTAACCCTACATCGTCAACACAATGCTGGAGAAACAACAGAAGGCATGAAAACTTCCTTAACCCTTTCATCTACACTGTCAACATCGTGCTGGACAAACAGCACAAGGAAGCTTCCTTAACCCTATATTTACACTGTCAACATCGTGCTGGACAAACAGCGCAAGGAAGCTTCCTTAACCCTATATTTACACCGTCAACATCCAAGAATTCCAAATTGACAGGAAAATAACGTTGGCCAGCAGATTTGAGACAGATGAAGGGAAGGGGAAGGAGACGAGAATCAGAAGACGAACGTAGTTGGTGAGCTGGGACATAGAGATGAAGAAGAACAGAGAGATACAGGGGAGCTTGATCATTCAGTGACTTGAAGACAAGGAGGAGAATTTTGTAGTCAATACGTGACTGAACTGGGAGCCAATGTAGGGAACGAAGAACCGGAGTGATATGATCGTACCTAGGGGAGCGAGAAATGAGACGAGCAGCATTATTCTGGACCCGTTGGAAGCTTAGAGATGAGAGTTGAATGACAGCCAGCAAGAAGTGAGTTACAGTAGTCAAGGCGAGACAGAACAAAAGCACAGACTAGAGTCTTCAGGGCATCTTGAGAGAGGAAACGGTGGATTGAACTAATTCTTCGAAATTCTAGATAGCAAGACTTGCAGACAGTGGAAACATGCTGTTTGAAAGAAAGGGTTTGGCCCAAAGCCGTAACACCTAGATTGCGGAAAAGATGTTGATATGGCCTTGATTCTCAGTGCTATCAATGTCAACCAGAACCTGGGAGACCCTGACTTTTAATTGTGTGGTTAGAGGCTACAAGAATCATCTGTCACTTTTCGGCTTTAAATGTAAACCACCCTTTTAGACGCTACCTTAATGCATGTAGGCACAATTAGCAGAAAAGGGTATCGTGTTGCGGGGTAGATAGCGTTAGCTTTTGATAGAAAGGCAAGAGAAAGAAAAAGGGGATTTTAAGAAGAAAGAATTGGGGAGGTGATGAAGGGTTTCAGTAGACTTTTTAGCACTGAGGGCTAACACAATAAACCAAAGAAGACAATTTGGATTTGTGCACTCTTTAATCAATCTACATAAAAGCTAAGCAACAAAAAAGAAAGAAAAGGAATATAAAAGGTAAAAGGATTCATCTAAAGTGTATAAAAGGCTCATACAAAGTCAACATAATAGTAAAGTAGATAACAAAAAAGGACTCACAAAAAAGGAAAAGGAACACTCTCTTTAAAACCCCTTTATCTACCCCGTATATCAACATTATGACTGGAGAAACCCCCCCAGGCACAAGGCATGAAGTTTCCTATACAAGGGCCCTTGTCTCTACAACCCCGTCAGGCATTAATGCTGGAGGAAAACAGCACAAGGCATGGAAACTTCGATTAACCCTTTCATCTACACTGTCAGCATAATGCTGGAGAAACAGCACAAGGCATGGACACTTCCTTAACCCTTTCGCTACCCTGTCATGCATCATGCTGGAGAAACAGCATCCAAGGCAAGTGGAATTCCTTAACCCTTTCATATACACCGTCAGCATAATGCTGGAGAAACAGCACAAGGCATGGAAACTTCATTAACCCATTCGCTGCATATGCACACATCACGCAGGTGTAACGTTATCCAAAGCACACGTGGAACATGGTATATTATACCCGCCTGGGGCACAGAAAGACAACATATTATAATGCACACACATAATGCAACATTCAAACGTCAAAATCCAAGGTGCAGGGTCAGGGCTGGCGAAAGCAGCAGCAACATGATGTGAAAGATTCTTTAATTTCGCTACCATGGGGCAGTCTTGCACGTCAGCGAAATTCCAGCTGTCTATTCATTATCGCCAAAAAGCCAATACACCAATGAACAACAAACACATGTTCCTATCGGTTAGTGGTTGTGGTATGGTACGGATTTGGGTATAAATGCAATCAGTATATGATAAAAACATTATCACATGGACCAAACTCATTATGACCAAAATAATGACAACTTTTCGTTGCCACTGGGAATAACGTGTGCTAAGTCCATGGGCACAAGGGACCTCGGTTTATAGTCTCATCCCGTGCTTCCTTGTGGCTGCTGCGAAAATGAGGCACAGGCGTGAAAGCTTTCGCTAAACGCAAAAGCTTCGTTCAAACAGTGGGCCCGTAAAGAACTAAAGAAGATCATAATCCTATCATGATCGCTTCCTGCAGATAAGGTCGCTCCACATGTCATCATGAATCAAGGGATTACAGTAAAGGAATATCCCAACAATTGGAAGACTTAACCAGCCCCTCAAGAGAGATCCGATATAGCAGCTACTCCACCTAACTTGTCAGTCTCTGAGAGCTCAAGGTGAGCGGGCAGTTGAGCATGCAGGACTATTGGAAAACTATATCCCACAGTCGCCGACGTGCCCAAGTTTCCTACAGTCTGCCCCACAAGGTTCATAAGACGACATCCCCTCCGCATAATAATAAATAATAATAATAATAATGATTGTAATTTACATAGCGCTTTACCACAGGAGGAGCCCAAAGCGGTTACAATCAATATTTCATCAACAGACAACAAAAACAGCATTCAAGATGGACACAACAGCAACAGGAGCATATACAAAGCAACTCTCTCTCTCTTTCTCTAACACACACACACACACCACACACACACGCACACGCACACGCACACCACCACACATAAAACACACACAATTATCGACGCCAACTCGTTTTCATACCCCATTCGAGTAAGCCACAGCAACCGAGGCGCATAGACTGACCACATACACCAACACAACTACCACAAACACCCACACACAACGTACGCACG
>CM065711.1:17860940-17908440 GCA_017654935.2 Phymorhynchus buccinoides
TGTCTGTAATTCAAATATTCGAGTTCTAGTTCTCTCTTTCTCTATCATATTTTCGTTCTGTGTGAACTGCTAAGATGGACATTTGTTGTGAACGTTTAGTGTTGTTGTTGGTGGTGGGCTTAACAAAAAAATGTCTGGGTTTCTGTCTGACCTAGTGTGTGGTGTACTGACGCATTCATTCCGTTTGATGTGGCATGCAGGTCATTGGATGCCCACCAGCACTGGTACAATGCCCGCTGCTCCATGCCGCAGGGCCCTTCGATGCTGTACTTTCATTGCCCTTCCGGGGAGTTCATAGCCTACAGTCTGGTCTGTGATTTTTGTGCAGATTGTTCTGATGGCAATGATGAGAAGTTTTGTCAGTTTCCAAAATCAATCTGCGAGAGTTGTGAGGTATGCAAGGTAAGCATAGTCTTTGTTGAGGTGCTAGCGTGGTCGTACGCATAAGCCATCACACATGTGTGATGTGTGGTGTATGGGAGAAACAGGCATAAGTCGCTCAGAAGCCAACTAAGCCTAGTGAAATTGATGATCTAGTTTTGTCCATGCAGGATACTGTTTCAGATGTCAAGTCATGGATGACCTCCAATAAATTGAAACTCAATGATGATAAGAGTGAGGCAATGATCGTTTCAACTCCTGCTTGAATATGCCAGTTCTGTGTGGGACCCCCACACTCGGAGGAACGTGGACAAAATCGAAGCTGTACAGAGAAGGGCGGCTCGCTTCGTGTTAAACCGCTACCACAACACCTCCAGTGTAACTGACATGCTTTCTCAGTTAGGATGGCCCACACTTGAGCACCGTAGAAAGTCTACCAGGCTTACAATACTTTATAAGATCCTGAACGGCATCGTCAAAGTCGACAACACCAGACTGAAGTCAGCTCCAACTCGCCTCAGAAGAGGACACAGCCGGCAACTATCCACCATCCAGTGCCGGACTGAATACAGGAGAAGTTCTTTTTTCCCGCGCACCATCAAAGACTGGAACTCGTTAACTGAGGAGGCTGTGTCTGCTTCTTCAGCCGGCTCGTTCTAGTCCCCCATCAAGATGTAAATCCCCCCCCCCCCCCCCCCCCCCCTAGTTTAGGTGTTCCTGCCGACTCAGCATCACGTCGGGGGCTCGATCAGCGAGACCCGACTGGCTGGATCATCTTCGTAGAGTAGGTTTTTGTTTTATTTTGTTTGTTTCTTTTTTGATGCCCGACTTCAGACCTCAACCGCATATAGTATCATAAAATCAAACTGATGATTGTGGATGCTCAACGGTAGAAGAAGAACTCAGAAAAATTCCACCTCTGTTCAGTTTCCTGACTCTCTTGTCATTGGCGATGCTACTGTCCCTTTCTGTCAATCAGCTAAAAAACCTTGGTGTAACCCTCGACTGTCAGCTAACTATGGTCATTCATGTCATGACTCTGATCCGTAATGTGAACTTTGAACTCCGTCGTGTTAGTGCCATTCGTCACTATCTCACAGTTGAATCCACCAAGACTCTAGTGTCAGCTTTTGTACTGTCTCGCTTCGATTATTGCAATTCCTTGTAGGCTGTCCTCAAACCCTCCTCAACAAACTTCAGAAAGTTCAAAGCAATGCAGCTCGGTTAATCCTTAAAGTCCCTCGTACAGACCGCATCAAACCTCACCTCAATACCTTACACTGGCTTCCAGTCGAGGCAAGAATAAAGTATAAAATTGCTTGCCTCTGTTTCAATGCTGTCCATTCATCTGGTCCTGCCTACCTCTCTGATCTCGTTCACCTGTACTCACACTCCAGGTCTCTCCGTTCCTATTCTGACAAACTTATCCTTTCTATTCCTCGTACAAACACTAAGACATATGGTGAACGTTCATTTTCTTTCAGCGCCCCTTCTGTCTGGAACACCCTACCATATGAACTTCGTTCTGCTAAATCTTTCCAAGCTTTCAAAAGCGCTCTTAAAACTCACCTCTTCCGGCAATACCTCTGATTTATTCCTTGTCCTGTTTCCTGCCTTAAAACTATGTTTCCCACATTGTGTGTGGGTGTGTGCACGCGTGTGTGGGTGTGTGCGGACGTGTGCATGTGTGTGTGCGTGCGTGTTGTGGCTATGTGCATGTTTTTGATAGTCAATATTGTAGTAGCTTATGATCTATGTATTTATTTAAATAATTGTGAAGCGCCGTGAGCTCAAGAGAGAAAGGGTGCTCTATAAATGTTAGTTTTATTATTATTATTATTATTATTATTATTATTATTATCTCGAATGTCAAACTTCAATTTGCTTTTTTTTTATATAAAAAAACTAGACAAGATTTCTCAATTTCTGTTTTCGGTGTATTGAGTAGCAACATTTGCTTCATCTTGTAAAAACAAAACCCCAATGCATGCCAAACTTCCATTATGTCTGCTTTCCCCATGCACTAAAAGGAATGAATGTTTTATTCAGGAATATAGTAACCTAAATTGCAGACTAGGTGACTGCAACTAATGCAATGATTCCTTTAAACCCACGGCCTTCGTCCACTGATTTGTAAGATACTGCAACACACAATGATTCCTTTAAACCCACGGCCTTCGTCCACTGATTTGTAAGATACTGCAACACACAATGATTCCTTTAAGCCCTCGGCCTTCGTCCACTGATTTGTAAGATACTGAAACACACAATGATTCCTTTAAGCCCACGGCCTTCGTCCACTGATTTGTAAGATACTGCAACGCACAAAGATTCCTTTAAACCCACGGCCTTCGTCCACTGATTTGTAAGATACTGCAACACACAATGATTCCTTTAAACCCACGGCCTTCGTCCACTGATTTGTAAGATACTGCAACACACAATGATTCCTTTAAACCCACGGCCTTCGTCCACTGATTTGTAAGATACTGCAACACACAATGATTCCTTTAAACCCACGGCCTTCGTCCACTGATTTGTAAGATACTGCAACACACAATGATTCCTTTAAACCCACGGCCTTCGTCCACTGATTTGTAAGATACTGCAACGCACAATGATTCCTTTAAACCCACGGCCTTCAGTCCACTGATTTGTAAGATACTGCAACGCACAATGATTCCTTTAAACCCACGGCCTTCATCCACTGATTTGTAAGATACTGCAACGCACAATGATTCCTTTAAACCCACGGCCTTCGTCCACTGATTTGTAAGATACTGCAACGCACAATGATTCCTTTAAACCCACGGCCTTCGTCCACTGATTTGTAAGATACTGCAACACACAATGATTCCTTTAAACCCACGGCCTTCGTCCACTGATTTGTAGGATACTGCAACACACAATGATTCCTTTAAACCCACGGCCTTCGTCCACTGATTTGTAAGATACTGCAACACACAATGATTCCTTTAAACCCACGGCCTTCGTCCACTGATTTGTAAGATACTGCAACGCACAATGATTCCTTTAAACCCACGGCCTTCGTCCACTGATTTGTAAGATACTGCAACGCACAATGATTCCTTTAAACCCACGGCCTTCGTCCACTGATTTGTAAGATACTGCAACACACAATGATTCCTTTAAACCCACGGCCTTCGTCCACTGATTTGTAAGATACTGCAACACACAATGATTCCTTTAAACCCACGGCCTTCGTCCACTGATTTGTAAGATACTGCAACACACAATGATTCCTTTAAACCCACGGCCTTCGTCCACTGATTTGTAGGATACTGCAACACACAATGATTCCTTTAAACCCACGGCCTTCGTCCACTGATTTGTAGGATACTGCAACGCACAATGATTCCTTTAAACCCACGGCCTTCGTCCACTGATTTGTAAGATACTGCAACGCACAAAGATTCCTTTAAACCCACGGCCTTCGTCCACTGATTTGTAAGATACTGCAACGCACAATGATTCCTTTAAACCCACGGCCTTCGTCCACTGATTTGTAAGATACTGCAACGCACAATGATTCCTTTAAACCCACGGCCTTCGTCCACTGATTTGTAAGATACTGCAACGCACAATGATTCCTTTAAACCCACGGCCTTCGTCCACTGATTTGTAAGATACTGCAACGCACAATGATTCCTTTAAACCCACGGCCTTCGTCCACTGATTTGTAAGATACTGCAACGCACAATGATTCCTTTAAACCCACAGCCTTCGTCCACTGATTTGTAAGATACTGCAACGCACAATGATTCCTTTAAACCCACGGCCTTCGTCCACTGATTTGTAAGATACTGCAACGCACAATGATTCCTTTAAACCCACGGCCTTCGTCCACTGATTTGTAAGATACTGCAACACACAAACATTCCTTTAAACCCACGGCCTTCGTCCACTGATTTGTAAGATACTGCAACACACAATGATTCCTTTAAACCCACGGCCTTCGTCCACTGATTTGTAAGATACTGCAACACACAATGATGTATTTAAACCCACGGCCTTCGTCCACTGATTTGTAAGATACTGCAACGCACAATGATTCCTTTAAACCCACGGCCTTCGTCCACTGATTTGTAAGATACTGCAACACACAATGGTTCATTTAAACCCATGACCTTCGTCCACTGATTTGTAAGATACTGCAACACACAATGGTTCCTTTTAAAGTCAGGGCAATTGTCAACTACCTTGTTAATGCTACGCCCAATCTGTGAAATTGTTTATTTCATGAAATGGGCAAAATGCTTTGCCCAATTCATGAAATGGACCATGTATATCACATTTTCCAATTCCCATTCACGCAGGTATTGATAAAGGTTGATTCAACAGCAGCACGCTTTTCTACATTGTATTTGCCTCTGCCCCTCAACTCTATCAAATGCTACTCTGGGACATGCCTGAGCCACATGCTGTATCAAACGTTTTATCAAATTAAGTCTGAATAAAATAAATTTAAACTCATCCTCGGTGTGAATTCTCGTTCGTTTGAACCAACTCTTGATCTCTGTGTGTTAATAAAAAAAAAAGGTTTTCATAAAATGGGCAGTTTCACAGATTGGGCGAAACATATACATACTACAACACGCAATGTTCCCTTTAAAGTCAGGGCAATAGCCAATTACTTGTAGACCTGCTGTAACATACATTGATCCCTGTAGAGTTAGGGATATAGTCAGCTAACTTATACACTTCCTGTAACATGCAACGATTTCTTGAACGTAAGCTATACTCAAGATTTTTTGGGCGAAGTACTGTAACAATTAATGATTCCTTAAAAGTCAGGGCGATAGTAAAGCAATATTTAAATTTCTGCAGCATGCAAGGAGGCATTGAAAGTCAGGCCAATTACCGAGTAGTATTTTGGAACATTGTAAAATGGTTCCTTGAAAATCAGGGCTTTGTTGCTTTTCTTTTCCCTCAGTGTGACTGGTATGAGAACAGACAGTTCCCATCTATTTATGATAAAGCTGGTCCCCAGAATGTTCCACCTCCGGCTGTGGTGTACTTTGACTTCAAGGGATCAATCACGGTCATACCTTTAGCAGAAAGCGTCAACAAATGTCCTGGGGGCCACTTCCAGTGCCCTGGTGATGGTTACTGTCTGCCTGTCTACGTCATTTGTAATGACGTCATCGACTGCCCTGGTCACGAAGACGAAAGTGGTTGTGAGGACCGCACATGCACCGGCCTTTACCGATGTCTTGGGAAAGATAAAACGCCGTGTCTGCTGGCGGATCATTTGTGCGATGGCACTTTTCACTGTCCCGAACATGACGATGAGAATCTATGTCATATCCCGAAGTGTCCCGACTTCTGCACATGCTATGGCTGGACCTTCCTGTGTAACAGAACTTTCCAGGTCAGTTCTTTCCCTCACCTGCGCTACCTGGATGCCAGAGGCAGTGGACTCCTTCAAGGTGACGTTGTGGACAACGCGCTGTTGATACACCTGAGCGTACAAGCATGCAACTGGAGCAATTTAACAGACTTTGCCTTAGCTAACCTTCACAGTCTGGACCTCAGTGACAATCTCCTGCAGCAGATCCTTGTCAAGCATTTCGCGCAGATGGTTCATTTGAGAAGACTGCAATTGGCTGGTAATCCCATAGTCAGGGTTTTCTTTGATGCGGGGCTCGTGGTTATGCCTTCCCTTCTCGTCCTCAACCTATCGCAAACACAGATAACCTCGACTAATTTGAACAGACTGGCTGATTTGCTCCCTAAGCTGGAGATACTTGATTTGTCACGGGGTAGAATCAAGACCATACAAGGACAAGATGTTCCTTCTAGTATTCGATTCCTAGACTTGCGCGGAAACCCTGTGACTGATTTCAGTGCACACTTCATGAAAGGCATGGATCAGCTGGAACACGTCTTTGCAGACAACTTCAAGCTTTGCTGCAGCATTTTATTACCTTCCCTGTTCAAAGGCGAGTGTATCGCCCCAAAAGATGAAATTTCATCCTGCAGCGATTTGCTAATCTCCAGTGTATACCGGTGGGCCATTGCGGTGCTTGGAGCACTGGGAATTGTGGGTAATCTATGCTCATTTATTTATCGATGGTGTTTTGGGGCCGAACAGTCGAAGACAGGGTTCCCTGTTTTTGTCCTCCATCTGTGTTTATCTGACTTGTTGATGGGAGTCTATCTCGCCCTTGTTAGCATGGCGGATCGGATATATGGAGGGGTGTACATCTGGAAAGAGGAGGAATGGAAGAGCAGCACCATGTGCAGATTCACGGGTTTTTTATCGTTCGTGTCGTGCGAGACGTCAGCGTTTCTCATTTTCCTCATCACTCTGGACAGGTTTCTGGTGATTCGCTTCCCCTTCAGCCAGGTCAGGTTCAGAGCACTGACAGCTCACATAGCCTGCGCCCTTATCTGGGGCTGCAGCTTGATCCTGGCTTTGATCCCTCTGCTGCCTGTGACGTCTCACTGGGAGTACTACCGCCAGACAGGCATCTGCATCCCGCTGCCCATCACCCGGGCCGAGTTCCCCGGCCACGCCTACTCCTTCGGCATCATGATCGTCTTCAACCTGGTCCTCTTTATTCTGATCGCTGTGGGCCAGTCCCTCATCTTCTGGTCAGTCAGGGCCAACTCCATGTCTGACCAGGGCGTGGGGGGGACCAAGGCCGGACCCAGCGCCAAGTCCAAGGAGTTCACGGTGGCCAGACGCCTGCTGACTGTCGCCATGACGGACTTCCTGTGCTGGTTTCCCATCGGGCTGTGCAGTGTGCTGGCCTCGGTGGAGGTGCCCGTCCCTGGGGAGGTGAACGTGGCCATGGCCATCCTGGTGCTGCCCCTCAACTCCACGCTCAACCCTTTCATCTACACCGTCAACGTCATGTGGGAGAAACAACAGAAGGCACGGAAACTTCGTTAACCCTTTCATCTACACCGTCAACGTCATGTGGGAGAAACAACAGAAGGCACGGAAACTTCGTTAATCTTTCATCTACACCGTCATCGTCTTCATCACTGTTCCAGCTTTCGTTTTACTTGTTTGGCACTTCTATCTTAATTTTTAATGTTAAAAATGTAAAACAAATCGGCCCTAGACAAGCCTCAGAAAATACTCCAATACGTTTTCATTAACAGTGATAGTAATAACGAGACTAATTATTCAGATTTTAATACACGATCTCAAAGCGAAAAATAAACTCGGACCAACAAGTAATGTAAAAATTGAATCATTGACAGTGTGCGTTTTGTTGCGCTTCTTATTTGTTATTTTTTTGTAGCTAGGCAGCCCCTGGCCAGTAATGAAGATTACCTAAGGCAGTGAAGACGTGAAGGGGTTAATCTACACCGTCAACATGATGTTGTAGAAACAACAGAAGGAAACTTCCTTAACACTTTAATCTACACCTTCAACGACCTTCCGGACAAGTTGATTGCAGCCACGAGGCTGTTTGCTGACGACAAGGTGGCATATAGGATGGTCTCCTCCATTCAAGATCAGGACCAGCTGCAAGAAGACCTCCATCCAGAAGGTTCTGAATGCTGGGGAACACTATGATGCTGCAGGGCTGTAGAGCAATGAGTGGATAGGAGGTTCTGGATGCAGGGAACACTATGATACTGCAGGGGCTGTAGAGCAATGAGTGGATAGAAGGTACTGGATGCTGGGGAACACTATGATGCTGCAGGGCTGTAGAGCAATGAGTGGATTGGAGGTTCTGGATGCTGGGGAACACTATGATACTGCAGGGGCTGTAGAGCAACCCATGAGTGGATAGGAGGTTCTGGATGCTGGGGAACACTATGATGCTGCAGGGGCTGTAGAGCAATGAGTGGATAGGAGGTTCTGGATGCTGGGGAACAATGTGATGCTGCAGGGGCTGTAGAGCAATGAGTGGATAGAAGGTTCTGGATGCTGGGGAACACTATGATGCTGCAGGGGCTGTAGAGCAATGAGTGGATAGGAGGTTCTGGATGCTGGGGAACACTATGATGCTGCAGGGGCTGTAGAGCAATGAGTGGATAGGAGGTTCTGGATGCAGGGAACACTATGATGCTGCAGGGGCTGTAGAGCAATGAGTGGATAGAAGGTTCTGGATGCTGGGGAACACTATGATACTGCAGGGGCTGTAGAGCAACCCATGAGTGGATAGGAGGTACTGGATGCTGGGGAACACTATGGTGCTGCAGGGGCTGTAGAGCAATGAGTGGATAGGAGGTTCTGGATGCTGGGGAACACTATGATGCTGCAGGGGCTGTAGAGCAATGAGTGGATAGGAGGTTCTGGATGCTGGGGAACACTATGATGCTGCAGGGCTGTAGAGCAATGAGTGGATAGAAGGTTCTGGATGCTGGGGAACACTATGATGCTGCAGGGGCTGTAGAGCAATGAGTGGATAGGAGGTTCTGAATGTAGGAACACTATGATGCTGCAGGGCTGTAGAGCAATGAGTGGATAGAAGGTTCTGGATGCTGGGGAACACTATGATGCTGCAGGGGCTGTAGAGCAATGAGTGGATAGGAGGTTCTGAATGTAGGGAACACTATGATGCTGCAGGGCTGTAGAGCAATGAGTGGATAGAAGGTTCTGGATGCTGGGGAACACTATGATGCTGCAGGGGCTGTAGAGCAATGAGTGGATAGGAGGTTCTGAATGCTGGGGAACACTATGATGCTGCAGGGCTGTAGAGCAATGAGTGGATAGGAGGTTCTGGATGCTGGGGAACACTATGATGCTGCAGGGGCTGTAGAGCAACCCATGAGTGGATAGGAGGTACTGGATGCTGTGGAACACTATGATGCTGCAGGGGCTGTAGAGCAATGAGTGGATAGGAGGTTCTGGATGCTGGGGAACACTATGATGCTGCAGGGGCTGTAGAGCAACCCATGAGTGGATAGGAGGTTCTGGATGCTGGGAAACACTATGATACTGCAGGGGTTGTAGAGCAACCCATGAGTGGATAGAAGACCTCCATCGCCTAGCGATTTGGGAGACTGTTTTGAACCAGTTCCATCCTGCCAAGTGCCAAACCCCAACAGTCACCAGGAGTAAGAACCCCCTACAGTTTTCGTACGCCCTGCATGGACACACCCTTGAGGATGTTTGGGAGGTCAAATATATCGAGGAGGTTCTGAATGCTGGGAAACACTATAATGCTGCAGGGTTGTAGCACGGCCTGTAAAAGTGGTCAGGCTCTGTTTCTCAATAAACCTATCCCCCCTCCCTGTCCCCGCCTTCCCCACCCCCTATAAATAGACACACACGCACTTTTATTCTTCTTCGATATTAAACAAGATTATCATGAATATCAGTGTGCGCACGAATGTGTGTGCTGATAAAGTAATGAGGGAGGAAGATGGGGGCATTGAACGACTTTGTGGAGGATGGGGGGTCTGGGGGGCTTTGCCCCCAGAAGCCCAGAAGCTGACGGCATTTGGAATGTAAATGAAGCATCGGATACCTCTCCTGGCAAAATAATGTGTGCATTTTATGATCTGCATTGTCCTTAGGTAAACCCTGGCATGGAATGATATGACGTACCTATATGAAATGAAAGGTTTTGGAGTGGCTGTCATAAATTTGTTCTTCTTTGTTCAGACAGGTGTGCGTGGACGTGTGTGTTTGCAGCCCTGGTCAACACCCCCACCCACCCACCCAATTCCCCTTATCTTCCTCTGTTGAAAGAAGATGACGAAATAATTATTATTCACAACATTACCTATACCTTCATTTAAACAGCTCTTCAATGTGAAGAAGAACTTGAGTTTCAAACACTTAATAGATTCAATGGACTTATCTTGTATTACTCTTACTCTTACCTTCCTGTCTTATTAAAATACCAATGTTTGAAATAATCACATGTCACTGATGTCAGGTCATGTGCAACGCTATGCTGTAGGTGTGACAAAGCAACTAGAAAACACATCACTTTCATCATGACGCAATGTTTAAAACCAATGCCAAAGTTGATTGTATTATTTTCTATTCTGATTAGTCTGGGTTGCAAGTTTATGACACATAACTATTACCTCCTATCTCTTTTAGCTAATATCATGTGTTTAATAGTCATGGTGAAGTGACACTTGGAAGAATCCACAACCAAAAAGCGTGCAATTTTGCTTAGTTTTGTTGTTGGGGAAACAAGTGGTCAGGCTCTGGCCTGAGGGCTTGACCTGGATGCTACGCCCCTGTACTGCAGGTGAGAATTAATCCTTCTATCAACGAGTACATATGTTTTTTGACTGTTACCCAATTGGCTAAAAAGCAAGAAAAAAGGCTATTTAGATTAATGGATCTTATTGAAATTCTAGTATTATTTATGTCTACACATAAATCAAAACCATATTTTTATGTCTGGATTACCAAAAGAATATGTTTACTTTTGTTTCGTTTTTGTTGTCGTTGTTGGTGTTTTGTAAAATGTATTTTAAAACAAATACAGTGAATGCTTTACCAGTTTGTATGGTATCTGATTGAAACAAATCACACTAAAAGCATCAGGACAATTGTTTCTGGGTTGGTTCAAATCAAAACATCATTTGTAACAAGTAACAAAGCTTACTGCTTTTCAGTAATATAAATAACCTAATATTAAAAGTCTATCAACAGCCAGCGTGTAAAGTCATCAGTGTTGTCAAGTGTAATGGACAGTCAGGTGGCCTCATTTCTTAACAAAGCACACACACTTAGCTTTGTTATCTGTTCAAATGTGAATTCAGCCTAACATAATTGCCCATTTAACTGGCCATATGAGTAATGACACTTGATTTGTAAATGAATGCACAATTTATGCGCTCAAAACGTTTAAAACATTTCAACATTGTCTCCCTTGAATGAGGTGTGCACTGTATCAGTGTGCGTTAGCTTAAATGAACTATTTGAACATTGTTGCCATTAAAATACCTCTGACTGGATAACAATAATATATCGTTTCCTTCTAACAAAGTGAAAATAATCATCATTGATCATAGGCTGTAGCTTATTCCCCTTTGTACCGCCATAGTGCGCACACTTATGTTTGAGAACTTTTCAGATTTGGATTCAACTCGAAAAATACATCCAGAATCACCATTTCATTTCTCTGATCTACCCGAAATGTGAACGAATCTCTATTTCCAGGCAGTTTTGTTTACCTCTGGCCTACAGTCTAAACAGGATGAGTATTCCTACACCTGGGTCAGATTCCTCGTGTCATTTTTGGGGGGTGGGGAAGGTGGGCAGGGTGAAGAATTGGGGGTGGGGGGTGGAGGCTTGATTAAGCTAGCCATCAATTTGATCATACCTGGGATTTATCCCTGCTCTGTTCAACTTTTGACTGCTGTGGGATTTTCAACGTGAATAAAGCGCACGGTTCAGACTAGCTTTAAGTCGCCATCCAAAGGACTCGACGTTCAGTTTTATTTCCCCCTGTTAAACTAGAAAGAAAGGGCGAGGCCGGGGTTCGAACCCAGGTCACTCACGAATTGCATTTGACAGGCGAACGCCTTAACCACTCTACCACCTTCCTTCCTATACTACTATGCCTCCAGTGAGCACACAGCTGCTCGTTATAGTCCACCTTCCTTCCTACACTACTATGCCTCCAGTGAGCACATAGCTGCTCGTTCTAGTCTACTCAACGAAACTGTTCTTTTTTTTCTACACTTTATTAATTATCCCGTGAAGAAACATTATAATGCCGTCTCATAGAAGCACAGTACAATCCATAAAGTGCGCCAATATACACCACACTGTATTTCAACTTTTGTCTACTGGGCTCCCTGTTCATATACAATGGATATATTGGGTATTTTTTGGTATTTGGTATTTTGACATTTGGGACTTTATAGTCACAGAGGCGAGTTTGTGAAATTCGTGTTGCTCCCACAAGGGGAGCGCGTCGCAGCCAGAGACACGGCACCCTTTTTTAAAAATTATATATTTGCATGCAGTTTTTGTGTGACTGATGAAGAAGGGAAAAAGGGGTGTGTGTGACCAAATGACAGCTTTTATTGTTGCCACTGGGTTTAACGTGTGCTAAGCGCATGGGCACACATGACCTCAGTTTATCGACCGTCTCATCCGAAAGACTCCACGTTCAGGCCATAAGGCCTAGTGCAGAGTGAGAGGAAAAATCCCCTGTACCCATATATAGACGAATATCTTGCGTACATACCGACTCTTGTGTGTGTGTAATTGTGGGAGGGGGCATAAGTGGAAAGGATGGGGTAGGGGTTGTTACCAGCCGCGAACGAAGAGAGCGAAGCTGGTAATGTTTTTAATGGATTCTGTTCCTGACTATCTGACTAATCTGACTATCTATGTTAACACGATAACGTTTGAATTGAAGGCTCTAGGACGCTCAAACTTCACATGCCTATAGGAACTAAGAATATCTAAACAAAAGTCAAAAATGAAGGTCATAGGTCAAAGGTCAAGGTCGCTGGGTCCGAAAATGCTGCCGAATATCTGACACAGTAACTGAGGAACCTAGGATGCTCATATTTTGTATGCTGATAGGTATTAAAGATATCTAAGCCAAGTCTCAAAATGCAGGTCAAAGCTCAAGGTCACTGGCACCAAGCGCCAGCTGTCCTGTGGTCAATAGCGCGTGGCACGATAAAGATTGAATGGGTGGACCTAGGATGCTCACATGTTAATGCGGATAGGTACTACGAATATATCTGACAAATTCAACAATGAAGGTCAAAGGTCAAGGTCACTGGAGCCGAAAATAGTGCTGAGCAGCTGGCACGATAATGGAGGGACCTAGGACACTCAAATTGTGCATGCTGATAGATACTAAAGATATCTAGGCCAAGCTTAAACATGAAGGTCATAGGTAAACAGTCAAGGTCACTGGCGCCAAAAATGCTGCCGCGCGGCTGGTGATTTAGCGTCTCAGCGCTCTAGTTGTGTATGTGACAGCTCAGTGTGCAAGTGCTGACGAAGAGGGGCGGACGCCTGGTAAAAGGTACGCTTTAAGGTTGAGATAAAAAGTTAAATATTTTCTTCATTATGTGACAGCTATTAGCGTTGTATTCGTCGTATTTCAACATCTCGTTATGCATGATTAATTGACCGTTCTTTCTTTCTTATTAAGTTCGCACTTTAAGCGAGCTAAAAGAGTGCATTTCGTTTTCTGTGTTGTGCTGGTATGAGACTGCATTGTAATTACCCTCAAGAGGATAATGAAGTGTTGTATATTTTGATTTTGACTTCAACGGAACAGAAGACTCTACTCAGGCAACTCTCCCAGTGTCTGACTGGACCTCTAAAAACTGGACGCATATCCACACTGAACCCCACCTTGCCAGGAGCAAACCCCCCAGCCAGAATAATGGGACACCAGACACCATTATATGGTCGAACACGTGCTGGAGACTTTGGAGGGTGATTACCTGCTGAAATGGATAATGAAAACTGTGATTCAGTTTCGTTTACCTTCCATTGCTTTACTTCCGAACTTCATATTTGTTTTATTGCATGTTCTTCAACTATTTATGAACCCTGTGTGGGTGTGTTTGTGTGTGGGTGTGGATGGGTGTGATGTGTGTGTGTGTGTGTGTGTGTGTGTGTGCATGCGTGCGTCATGCATGTGCGTGCTCGTGCTTGCGTGTGCGTGTGTGTGTGTGTGTGTCTGTGTGTGTGTGTGTGTGAGAGAGAGAGAGATAGAGAGAGAGAGAGAGAGAGAGAGAGAGAGAGAGAGAGAGAGAGAGAGAGAGTGAGTCTGTCCGTCTCTTCTGTGTTGGTTTAATTTTTATATGTTTACACTTATTCATTTTGCTTATCGTGTCAGCATTGTTTCTATGAATTATGCATGTGATTATCATTATACATATTTAATACCGCTTTTCCTTATTTTTACTGTAATGTTATTGGTATTGGTCGCTACTTTTTAGTCAAACATTTTTTTTGTATCTAAGATGTGTGTGTGTGTGTGTGTGTGTGTGTGTGTGTGTGTGTGTGTGTGTGTGTGTGTGTGTGTGTATGTGCGTGTGTGTGTGTGTGTTTGTGTGTGTGTGCGTGTGCGTGTGCGTGTGTCTGTCTGTCTGTGTTTGTCTTCTGTGTTTGTTAATTTGATATATGTTCACATTTTCATTTTACTCATGTTGTTAGCATTGTTTTATGGTTTAATGGTGTGATATCTTCTTTATGCTCTTTTATGACTGCTTTTTATTCATGTTGCTTTGTTTACTGTGATGGTATTTATTCATTTATTTTATTTCATAGTACTATGGACTTTATTTCTATCTCCTTATCTTTTTTATTTACTGTAATAATATTCGCATTGTTACTACTTTTATTTGAACAGTTATTTATATCCCCAAAGTGTGTGTGTGTGTGTGTGTGTGTGTGTGTGTGTGTGTGTGTGTGTGTGTGTGTGTGTGTGTATGTGTGTGTGTGTGTTCGTGTGTGTGTGTGTGTGTGTGTGTGTGGTGTGTGTGTGTGTGCGCGCGCACTCGCGCGCATGTGTGCACGCACTCACGCATGGTGCGGACCTTGTGATGTCTCCCAGTCATACTTTAATTTTAGTTAGATCAGCTAGTCTTAATAATTAATATAATGTTTGTAATGTATATCGTTAAAATAGTGCTTATAATGACTAATTTAATGTAATATAATATGTTTTGTGTCATGATAATCTTTTTACTGTACTTGTCTGTTGTTTGTTTGTCTGGTGACAGCAGCATAATTTCCTTTTATGCACTGTTTTAAAAGGACAATAAATGATTTGATTGATTGATTGATTGATATTGCCAACTGAAGCTCCGCCCATGACCGTGCATAACCTGAGTGGTTGCTGGGAGCAGGACAACAAGACTATAATAGACACCAGTGGGATTTTGCATTTCGAAAGGTGCGATTTTCACGCTCAATGTAATGTACTGATTGAAGTTCCACCAGGCAAGTTTGTACGTCTTAAGGTGCGTAGTAGGATAGGCGTGCGAGTGAGTTATATCTATCGGCATTGCGGCAATGAACCAAGAGTAGGTTTTGACTACAGACAACACAATACATTTTTAGCAAACTCAATTCGAATCTTGCTGTCGACTCAGAGTGATTGGCAAAAAGCGTGCCAACTTATGACAGTCTCTTTTGCGGCAATTACCCCATCATGGGATAGGAGTACATCACCTGAAGTGGTCCACCTCTCTTCTGTGTCAGGTAACAATAATTTTAAAAAAAATAATGATAGTAAAAATAGTCATCATCATAATATTGGCGGCACTACATGTAGTGATGTAATGGCAATGTTTCAGCATTAACTGCAGGCATGGGAATTGGAAAAGTACAAAATTAATAAAAGCTGAAAAACGGGCGTCAAGGGGCATCAGAAGGCCCTAGTACGGGAGTTTGTGGGGGGTTTTTTTTTTTGGGGGGAGGTTTTGTTTTGTAATTGAAGCCATAACACAGCATTAGAATGGCTAAGTTTAGTTAATTTGTTTTTTGTCTTTTCGGCGGACAGACTTTTTCTTCAGCGGAAAAGCAATGTCATTGTGGCAGAAATTTGCTGTTTGGCGGACAATTCCTATCCCTTATATTTAAGCAACAACACAATCAGACTTCCGCCACAAAGGGTCAAGAATAGTTCAGTTGGCTTCTTGCCAATGAAGGAAAACAGGAGATACGTCTGCCCAGTGTGTGGTTGCCATGAGGTAACTATGTCATTCGAGAGGCTCTCGTGCTGTTTGAATAAGTTTAAGATTATATTTCTGTGAAGAGTACGATTGAAAATTGTATTTTTGTGTGATTGATGACTATGAAAAACAAACAAGGTTAAGGGATAGCTTTGGGATGACACTTGTAGCAGAACATCACCTACAGCCGTTCGATAATCCATGGCACCATGGACATGACAGGACGCTATTACATCCATCCACATTTACTAAAGGATAAATTTGAATGCTTCAACAGGTCCACAGATAATCTTTTAGAAGTCCTTCTAAAGTAGTAGGATTTAATAGGACTATGCAAGGACTAAGATACCATTATGATAAGCTCATATTATCTCAATGTTAATACAAGCCCATTCGTTGAAAAGGAGCATAAGAGTAATACTTACTGTCCTGTTGATAATTATTCATTATTGTGATATAATTATAGCAACACATCCTCTTTATTACAGACATGTGTATTTTATACTGATCTGTTAATATACATGCATTGTGTGTTACATCCTTTCGACTTTTGTTTTTGTAACATTGAGCAATGGTGATGTAATTTATGATTTTCAAACAAAACTACAAATACACACTACTTGTGTGTACTAGTAACATCTCAAACTTCAAATTTGCCTTCTTGAGCATTGTTGCCCATCTTCAATATTTGAATTTGAACAAAAACCGTTTGCAAGAGCCTTTACAGCATCTACAGCCTTTTCCAGGACTTCATTTCTGATTCGCATTCTCAGGTCCTGATCTTTGAACAAGTATCTGATCCTCACTGAAAACATCACTCTGCTCTCATTGTTAAAGCACACTGACGCAACAAAATTAAGTCCCTTGATTTTGTTGGACCAGGTGTGACCCGCAAACAAATGCCCCCACATTCAAATTGAGGCTGCTCTTCAAAGTGTTCATCTCATTTTGAATTTGGAGGCATTTGTATGGGATTTACACCTGGCCAAATAAGATTTCTTACCAGCGAGAGATAGAAACACGTATAAACTGTGATTTTCACTACTGGATGTGGTGGGTCTTTAAATTGTCCATCTCGTTTTGAATTTGGGGGCATTTGTATGGGAGTTACACCTGGCCAATAAGATTTCCAAGATTTCTTACCAGCGAGAGAGGGAAACACGTGTAAACTGTGATTTTCACTCCTGGATGTAGTGGGTCTTTAAATTGAAGGGTCTTGATGCTGGTACATGCTAAACCCACACTGTGAGTAGTGGGGGCCGCGTGTTACAGACCTTCTTTTGCAGTTTGAGGGTGACTGGATGAGGTCATATCCTGTCTAGTGGGTATGACGTCATGTCCAGGTATGGCATTATATCCGGTCATGTGACTCCTCAAACTGCATAGGTTTGCACGTTATGTCATGTTTCCAGTCATGAGCATGACTTGTTACGCCATATCCGGTGGCATAATATCTGATCACGTTAGGGACCGGATATGTGCATGTCATGTGTCCGCTCGTGCTCGTGTCATGTTACGTCATACATGACACAATGTGCATGTCCACCCACGCAGTTTGAAGAGTCACATGACTGGATATGATGTCATACCCGGACATGACATCATACCCCACAGTCATCCTCATAATCCTCAATATGCAAAACAAGGTCTGTAAAACTCGGCCCTACTACTACTACTACTACTACTACTGTGCATGCTTGTCACTAGTTTCTCTGCCAAAGAGATTTGCGGACAGCCGGTGTTGGGGAAAGTCGCACGTGGCCAAGGAGTCCATTTTGCCTGCAGCACTAGAGCCAATGCAAACGCCCCCTAGTCAGAGAGTCATAGTCTTTCACAAAAGATTAAACTGTGCCATGATATTCCAATACTGTAGAAAATCATCTGTTGTAGTGCTCTCATTTACTGTTGGCCCCTACTACAGGTAAAACATACCGATTCTTGATCAGACAGGGTGACTCTGGGGAAAAAAATGCTACCCCCCAAAAATAGTAATAAAAAGCTTAATAATCAAGCTATCATTTGATTTATCGGATTTTTAAAGAAGATTTAATGCATGTAACATTTTACAACAATTTGTTTTTCAAAGATTTGTGTGTGCGTTCAGTTTGATGTTTTCATGTGCAAGTTTAATACCTGTGGTATACGGACCAAAGTTGTATTCATATATGCGCGCAAAAAGTCAGGATCTGTTGCACAGTCTTGCAATCTAATTTTCGGTGCAAGAAAGATGGTAATTTTTTAAAGAAAAAACCAGACAGTGCTCAGACAATTTACATTTTCTGCAAATGTGTTTTTGCCCCTCAAAGAAGGACTGCTCTAAACAATGGGTTACCATGGAAATTGTTCCTTTCTGGAGCTCTCCGAAGCATTGTGGAAAAACAAACTGTTGGAATCTGAAATGCATTGAATCTTTTTCACAAATGTAAAAAAAAAAATCAAAATGATGGTTTTGATGCTAAAAGTTTTATTCACGATTTGTTGGGTTGAATTTGTTTTAGTCTCCCTATGTTTATTGTACAGGCTATGTACAGACAGGAGTCTGGGACAAATGTGGTCCTATTGGCGGAATGGTGTGGGGCAGCTTCACCCTAACAGCGCCCACAAACCATGTCATTTTCATAAACCAACCCAAGCAGACAGTCAAGCCTCTGCAATTCTATCCATATTTTCTAGGAAGATGGACTCTTTTCCCATCTGGTCTAGGGGCCTATCTCTTCCCTGACTTTTTCAAGAGACGCAAGACTAGTAGCAGGTCATCACTCTGCATCAGTTACTACGGCAGCTTTCTAAAGTTTAGATTCAGACTTCGATTTTCTTTCTTCTCATTCAATCGGAAACCGAGGCAGACCTCGGGTTCCCCCGGCAGCAGGTTAGGTCAGTGGAACTGCTCACAATGGTCAGGGACTGAGGTGGAGCATCTCTTCCCCTGTGACATGGTGGCCCAGTGTGCGGACTCTGAGGATGAAGCCCCCTGTCCCTACTCCACGGAGATGTGTGGGCCGCACAAGGTGAGCTCACAGGCCTTGTAGTCATGAGTGCGCCTTAGACAGCCAACACGGGTGGTAGTACGTAAATTAGGCTAAGCAGCCCATCGTTTTGGGAGCTTAGTCTAATTCACCCCGTGTTGACAGTCTAAGACACACTCGTGGCTACGGGGCCCGCTGGTTGTCTTTGTTTTGCCTTGTACTGTTCCCACCATTAATGTTGCAGTTAGAATTCAGGCTGTGTGTCAATTTAGACCTGGTATTGCAGTACCTCTGGCATCTGCTTCGAACACTGAATGGTGGTTGGAGTGGTTGGTTGATGGTTCGTCTCATATGTGGTCTTGAAGCCGAGCAGACGTTCAACCCAACTTTCATTCATTCATTCATTCAGGCTGTGTCTCTTTCTTTCTTTTGTTGATTGAATGGTGGTTTTTTCCATCTGCTACTTCATCTAGAATGTAGGTATATGTGATTCTCCTGTCCTTGAAGTTATTGTCTAATCGCATTTATTCAGCAGGGAATTCAAACCTAAGTTTTATCACTATTTTGCAATCAATTGCAATAAATTGTGGTCCCATTGTTGTGGATTTTTCCTACCCCATCCCCCACCCCTCTCCCCCTTTCGCCTCCCCGACCCACATATCATTCATACCTATTACTTAGTACTGCTAAGTCTTTTCCTAACGACACAATAGTTGATGGAAGCTACCCCCTCCCTCCTCTAAATTCTCAACTCACTTATCTACACAATTGTAGGTTACATACCCCTTATGCTTACAGCTCTCAATCTCAAAGTCTGGTTCTTTCAGTTTCATGACAATAACCCGAGGTTGATCCTAACCCTATCCCTTTCCTGAGCAATTGTAGAATGTTGCTTCTCAGTGAATACATGCAATGCAAATATTTGGTGTTGGTAAGGAGGGTGTCTAAAATGCTTACTATTAATTTTGATCTTTGGAATATTCTAGTCACAGTGTAATTCGGGCTGCTTTCTCCCAGAGAGCATGCTGCCACAAGCGCAGCACTTACCCATTTTTCAGTGGTCATGTTACGAATGCAGGATCGTATAGAGTTGTAGTGAACCGACTTGTTTAAGGAACCTTTACTGACAGTCTTTCATGACCTAAAATACTCTGGTACACAGTGGGTTATGTAGACTTTCTCTCCAAAGCTTTCCTGTGCAGTCAAACACGAAGACATTCAAATGGAGATTCTTCTTTTATTCAGCTCTCAATGTTGCCACTAGCAACAATTCTCTGAATTCAACTGCAATGAATCAATCACAAACTGCCGAAAAAACCAACATATCTATGTCTCTCTGAACAGTGACTCAATGACTGATTGACTTCTACAAGTTCTCAGCTAAATATATAGACACGGTTACATCCCTTTCTAGAAAGGTCTAATCCAGAAACATATCTAATCTTCTTAATATAACCAGACAAAGCTTCTCTAAACTAGCACAAAAACGAACAAATCAACAGCTACAATCATGTATTATGATTAAAGGCCTAAAGGGAACCTATAATTAATTAAAAGCCACAAGAACTACAATATATTTTACGTTGTGTTTGTTTTCTACAAACTTCTTGTATGACACATAATTATCCACACTAATCTAGCGTTATCCATAAATTTCTGGGAGTAAAATCTAAGTATAACTAAAACCATATCAAAATGAGGCAAATTTAAATCTATATCTAGTACGAGTCTTCCCGTTTGTGACAAAATTATCTACAACAATGTTGTGGTCTCTGGAAAATTCCAGACAAGTATAAATATACATGAAACTAAATATAGAGTGGAACTCTCAGACAAAAACAAAGTAACTGTCTTCTGAAATCTCTGCATTTTCCCAACACAAATCAAGTACAAACTCCCATAAAACCAAATCTATACGTTACATTGTAACATATTGGGGGAGGGGGAACAGGGGGAGGAGGGAGTGTGGGCAGACTTGGGAAAACTAGCTATCAATTTGGTCATACCAGGCAGCAGGAATTCTCCCTGCTCTTACCAACTTTCAACAGCCGTGGGATTTTTATGTACATAAAGCGCAAGGGTCAGACTAGCTTTAAGTCCCCATGTGCAAAGGACTCAACTGTTCAGTTCGATTTTTCTGTCGAAATAGATGAAGAGGGTGAGGCCGGGATTCGTACCCAGGTCGCTCACGTTACAGTCACGTATTGAAATCGGCAGGCGAACGTCTTAACCACTCTGTCACCTTCCTTGCTTTAAAGACACGGTGAAGGAAAGAATGCTGTCGTTGTTGGTATCAGGTGGAGGTTGGAGGACAGTGTTACATTTATGGAAGGTCAACCTACAGAAAGCTGAAGGCAATACCAGCTGATGCGCACTGCAAAGAACACGGAGCATCACATGCCAGCTGGGAGACCTTTGAAGAATGGCACCGCGTGAAAAACAGTCTGCAACAGCTTGGAATCGAGGATTACATCATGCTTGCTTTGAACTGGACAGGACCACATAGGATGTGACTAGAATATGTGTTTGCTTGGCTGTCGGTCTTGTCTCTGTCTCTTTGGAGTTTCTGTCTCTCTGGAGTTTGTGTCTCTGTCTCTCTGGTGTTTCAGTCTCTCTGGTGTTTCTGTCTCTCTGGTGTCTTTGTCACATATGGTTCAGTTGTGGAATCATACACAGGAGCTGGATTTGTGATCCCTGACTTAAGAATGAGAAAATCTTTTTGTCTAGGAAAAGGCTTTTCTGTATTTACTGCTGAACTGTTTGCACTTCTACTGGCACTATCCTGGATAGCTGATATGGATATTGCAGTTTATAGTATTTTACTTTGTGTTGACTCGAAATCTGTTCTTTATAGTTTACAACACTGGAATGAAAACACCAGAAGAGATTTAATTTTTGATGTTAAATATCTAATACATTCTATTATGTCTAAAGGAATTAACGTAGAATTTTGCTGGATTCCATCGCACTGTGGTATCGTTGGGAATGAACTAGCTGATAAATTAGCCAAAGAAGGTGCTAGTATAAAATCTTCAGATTGTTCAATAAACCTAGAACAACACAAAATAATTTTAATGTTAAAAAATAGTATATATAATGAAAAGCTTCCTTCAAAATCTAGGATATTATTATGTTCGCACTGTGGTATCGTTGGGAATGAACTAGCTGATAAATTAGCCAAAGAAGGTGCTAGTATAAAATCTTCAGATTGTTCAATAAACCTAGAAAAACACGAAATAAATTTAATGTTAAAAAATAGTATATATAATGAAAAGCTTCCTTCAAAATCTAAGATATTATTATGTTCAAGATCTTTATCTAGCCTTATCTACAAAATTCGATTAAACTCGTGGAGGACCAAATATTCTAAAGATGTAGAATGCGCTTGTGGTCACCCAATATCAGTTCAACACATTCTTTTAGAATGTCCATTATTATCATTGTTATACAAACTATCTGGGATACAAATTGCACAAATTGGAACTTTAAAAGATGTAGTTTACAGTCATGAAATGATCAAAATTGCTACAGTCTTATCCAGCTCTGGAATTGCAAGATTACTATAGTTCATGAGTGAATGAACTTTAATTTTGTTTTCTTTGTCACTTTTTTGTGCTATTAATTTGTTACAACAAACAAACAACTACACGACATGTGCAAAGTGACGTTATTTTATTCACAAGAGACAAAACAAAACTACTGGATATTTCGGCGAACGCGCCTTTATCAACACAGACAAACAAGAAAACAGCAAACAGCAAATATAGCAAAAGGAGCAAAAGGCAGGCAACAGAAGGAGTAAAAAACCAACAAGATCAAAATAAAAAACAATACTTCCCCTCTACAGTCCAACGCGTAAAAAATCTGAATACAATAACGTCACTTTACACTTGTGGTGTAGTTGTTTGTTTGTTGTATGTTCCAGTGACGTTGCAATCTGTTTCAGTTTTTTAAAATATTTTTTTATTAATTTGTTAGTTTTTTTGGTGTGTTTTCCCCTCCACATTCACAGACATAAAATCATCTGCATAGTTACACTTACTCATATACACGCACTCATATTCACATACATACACACGCACATACACATACACACGCGCACACTCACGTACACACACTAACAAAATTTGATATATGTTTTAGTCTAATATCACCATTGTGTGAACAGACTTTAAATTAAATCAATTAATCAAATATCTCTGGTGTCTCTGTATCTGATGTCATTGTCTCTCTGTAATTTCTGTCTCTCTGGTGTTTCTGTCTCTCTGGTGTTTCTGTCTCTCTGGAGTTTCTGTCTCTCTGGAGTTTCTGTCTCTCTGGAGTTTCTGTCTCTCTGGTGTTTCTGTCTCTTTGGAGTTTCTGTGTGGTTGGTGTTTCTGTCTTTGGTGTCTCTGTCTCTCTGGAGTTTCTATCTCTGGTGTTTCTGTCTCTCTGGTGTTTATGTCTATCTTGTGTTTCTGTATCTCTGGAGTTACTGTCTCTTTGGTGTTTCTGTCTCTGGAGTTTCTATCTCTGGTGTTTCTGTCTCTCTGGTGTGTCTCTCTGTCTCTCTCTCTCTGGTGTTTCTCTCTCTCTCTCTCTCTCTCTCTCTCTCTCTCTCTCTCTCTCTCTCTCTCTCTCTCTCTCTCTTGAGTTTTTGTTCCTGTCTCTCTCACACAGTCGCTATTTGCCTGACAGTGTTCTGTGCTGCGTGCACAACTGGATGCATTGATAGTTGGCATCATATCAATGTAACACTTTGATATTACAACATACATCAACACTGATACAGTGTGTGTGTGTGTGTGTGTGTGTGTGTGTGTGTGTGTGTGTGTGTGTGTGTGTGTGTGTGTGTGTGTGTGTGTGTGTGTGTGTGTGTGTGTGTGTGTGTGTGTGTGTATGTGTGTGCGTGTGCGTGTGTGTGCATGTGTGCGTGCGCGCGTGTGTGTGTGTGTGTGCGTGCGTGTGCGTGCGTGTGCATGTGTGCGTGCGTGCGTGTGTGTGTGTGTGTGTGTGTGTGTGTGTGTGTGTGTGTGTGTGTGTGTGTGTGTGTGTGTGTGTGTGTGAGTGTGTGTGAGTGTGTGTGTGTGTTGTTCTTCAGTTTAACGTCCTTCCACTTAAAGTTATTCCGACAGTATTATATTGAGGTGTAATTTTGGTGCACGTAAGTGAGAGTGGGTGTGTCTGTAGTGATTGTGTGTAAGTGATAGATAAAGCATTAAGGTAGTAATGAAAATCATGACCCCACCACCCTTGAAAAGAATTACAATAAAGAACTATAACAAATGTGTGTGTGTGTGTGTGTGTGTGTGTGTGTGTGTGTGTGTGTGTGTGTGTGTGTGGTGTGTGTGAGTATATGCGCCCATCCGTGCGAATGTGTGTGGACATTCATGATGCACAGAGTTCATTGGTGACATTTTTGTTGATTTCTAACCCAGGTATTCCCGTGCTTTGAAATGGAACAGCGGAAGTGTCGCTATTTACATGAACGTGCGGTTCCAAGGAGCAGCCTTCTTCATCTTCCATTCGTGTGAGGTTGAACCCCGTGACATCAAGTTGTGGCATTTCATCGGCTTTTTGTGCGAGCGGCCCTCTTCATCAGACTCTAGCAACAATAGTCATACCCTCACAACCCGCACCTCTCCACGCTCCGTGCCATGGCCCGTTCCACTCATCGCTTGCCCTCTGGGCCACTGGACGCACCAACAATCCGCTTGTGATTCCCGCAGTGCCTGCAGGTCATTTTGCTTTAAATCTTGAATTTAGTGTAAAGCATTATTTTGTACCCCCATCCACCACCTCCGCCTTCACTATATTTGTAAAAATCTGTTGTTGTTGGGGTTGGGTTTTTTTGGTGTTTTTTTTTTGGGGGGTGTTTCCTAACATTCATGTATTTCGCTTCTGTTTTTCTTTTCTTTTCTTCTTTTATTTCATTTTTCTTTTTTGTTTTCCCTCTTTTTCGGTCCCCCCCCCCCCCCCCCCACACACACACAACCCCACCCTACCCTGTTTGTTTGTTGGTGGTGGGTTTTAAAAAAAAAGTCTGGGTTTGTGTCTGACCTAGTGTGTGGTGTACTGACGCACTCATTCCGTTTGATGTGGCGTGCAGGTCATTGGATGCCCACCAGCACTGGTACAATGCCCGCTGCTCCATGCCGCAGGGCCCTTCGATGCCATACTTTCATTGCCCTTCCGGGGAGTTCATAGCCTACAGTCTGGTCTGTGATTTTTGTGCAGATTGTTCTGATGGCAATGATGAGAAGTTTTGTCAGTTTCCAAAATCAATCTGCGAGAGTTGTGAGGTATTAAAGGTAAGCATCTTCTTTGTTGAGGTGCTAGCGTGGTCTTACGAACAAGCCATCACACTTTTAAGTGATGGTGCATGGGACAAACAGGCATAAGTCGCTCAGAAGTCAACCATAGTCAATGCCACACACCCCTTCTACCAAATTTATATTTAGGGCATATTCGTGTCTTTTATTTATGTATTCTACCATTATCCACAACATGATAGACAACTTTCAATGACCCCTTTTCTTATTTAATCGTTTCTGCATGAAGTCAATAGAAGCAAAGATGCACAATTCTGCCTTCAGTGATCGAATTCTGCAAATAAACTATCTCGAATGTCAAACTTCAAATGGCTTTTTGTTAATATAAAAAATCTAGACAAGATGTTTCAAATTCTGTAAAAACAAAACCCCAATGCATGCCAAACTTCCATTATGTCTGCTTTCCCCATGCACTAAAAGGAAGGAATATTTTATTCAGGTATATAACACAGTAACCTAAATTGCAGACTAGGTGACTACAACTAATGCAATGTTTCCTTTAAGCCCACGGCCTTCGTCCACTGATTTGTAAGTTACTGCAACACACAAAGATTTCTTTAAACCCACGGCCTTCGTCCACTGATTTGTAAGTTACTGCAACGCACAAAGATTTCTTTAAACCCACGGCCTTCGTCCACTGATTTGTAAGATACTGCAACGCACAATGATTCCTTTAAACCCACGGCCTTCGTCCACTGATTTGTAAGTTACTGCAACGCACAAAGATTCCTTTAAACCCACGGCCTTCGTCCACTGATTTGTAAGTTACTGCAACACACAAAGATTCCTTTAAACCCACGGCCTTCGTCCACTGATTTGTAAGTTACTACAACGCACACAGATTCCTTTAAACCCACGGCCTTCATCCACTGATTTGTAAGATACTGCAACACACAAAGATTCCTTTAAAGTCAGGGCAATTGTCAACTACCTTGTTAATGTTACGCCCAATCTATGAAATTGTTTATTTCATGAAATGGGCAAAATGCTTTGCGCAATTCATGAAATGGACCATATATATCACATTTTTCAATTCCCATTCACGCAGGTATTCATAAAGGTTGATTCAACAACAGCACGCTTTTCTACATTGTATTTACCTCTGCTCCTCAACTCTATCAAATGCTACTCTGGGACATGCCTGAGCCACATGCTGTATCAAACGTTTTATCAAATTAAGTATGAATAAAATAATTTTAAGCTCATCCTCAGTGTGATTTCTCGTTCGTTTGAACAAATTCTTGATCTCTGTGTGTTAATGAAAAAACCCGTTGTTCATGAAATGGGCAATTTCACGGATTAGGCAAAACATATACATACTACAACACGCAATGTTCCCTTTAAAGTCAGGGCAAAAGCCAGTTACTTGTAGACCTGCTGTAACATACATTGATCCCTGTAGAGTTAGGGATATAGTCAGCTAACTTATACACTTCCTGTAACATGCAACGATTTCTTGAACGTAAGCTATACTCAAGATTTTTTGGGCGAAGTACTGTAACAATTAACAATTCCTTAAAGTCAGGGCGATAGCAAAGCAATGTGTAAAATTCTGCAGCATGCAAGGAGGCATTTAAGGTCAGGCCAATTACCGAGTAATATTTTGGAACACTGTAGAATGGTTCCTTGAAAATCAGGGCTTTGTTGCTTCTCTTTTCCCTCAGTGTGACTGGTATGAGAACAGAAAGTTCCCATCTGAAGAGGCTGAAGCTGGTCCCCAGAATGTTCCACCTCCAGCTGTGGTGTACTTTGACTTCAAGGGATCCTTCACGATCATACCTCTAGCAGAAAGCGTCAACAAATGTCCTGAGGGCCACTTCCAGTGCCCCAGTGACGGTTACTGTCTGCCTGTCTACGTCATTTGTAATGACGTCATCGACTGCCCTGGTCACGAAGACGAAAGTGGTTGTGAGGACCGCACATGCACAGGCCTTTACCGATGTCTTGGGAAAGATAAAACGCCGTGTCTGCTGGCGGATCATTTGTGCGACGGCACTTTCCACTGTCCCGAACATGACGATGAGAAGCTATGTCATATCCCGAAGTGTCCCGACTTCTGCACATGCTATGGCTGGACCTTCCAATGTAACAGAACTTTCCAGGTCAGTTCTTTCGCTCACCTGCGTTACCTGGATGCCAGAGGCAGTGGACTCCTTCAAGGTGACGTTGTGGACAACGCGCTGTTGATACACCTGAGCGTACAAGCATGTAACTGGAGCAATTTAACGGACTTTGCCTTAGCCAACCTTCACAGTCTAGACCTCAGTGACAATCTCCTGCAGCAGATCCTTTTCAAGCATTTCGCGCAGATGGTTCATTTGAGAAGACTGCAATTGGTTGGTAATCCCATAGTCAGGGTTTTCTTTGATGCGGGGCTCGTGCCTATACCTTCCCTTCTTGTCCTCAACGTTTCGCAAACACAGATAACCTCGACTAATTTGAACAGACTGACCGCTTTGCTCCCTAAGCTGGAGATACTTGATTTGTCACGGGGTAGAATTAAGACCATACAAGGACAAGATGTTCCTTCTAGTATTCGATTCCTAGACTTGCGCGGAAACCCTGTGACTGATTTCAGTGCACACTTCATGAAAGGCATGGATCAGCTGGAACACGTCTTTGCAGACAACTTCAAGCTTTGCTGCAGCATTTTATTACCTTCCCTGTTCAAAGGCGAGTGCATCGCCCCAAAAGATGAAATTTCATCTTGTAGCGATTTGCTAAACTCCAGTGTATACCGGTTGGCCATTGTGGTGCTTGGAGGACTGGGAATTGTGGGTAATCTATGTGCGTTTATTTATCGATGGTGTTTTGGGGCCGAAAAGTCAAAGACAGGGTTCCCTGTTTTTGTCCTCCATCTGTGTTTCTCTGACTTGTTGATGGGAGTGTATCTCGCCCTTGTTGGCATGGCGGATCGGATATATGGAGGGGTGTACATCTGGAAAGAGGAGGAATGGAAGAGCAGCACCATGTGCAGATTCACGGGTTTTTTATCGTTCGTGTCGTGCGAGGTGTCAGCTTTCCTCATTTTCCTCATCACTCTGGACAGGTTTCTGGTGATTCGCTTCCCCTTCAGCCAGGTCAGGTTCAGAGCACTGACAGCTCACGTAGCCTGCGCCCTTATCTGGGGCTGCAGCTTGATCCTGGCTTCCATCCCTCTGCTGCCTGTGACGTCTCACTGGGAATACTACCACCAGACAGGCATCTGCATCCCGCTGCCCATCACCCGGGCCGAGTTCCCCGGCCACGCCTACTCCTTCGGCATCATGATCGTCTTCAACCTGGTCCTCTTTATTCTGATCGCTGTGGGCCAGTCCCTCATCTTCTGGTCAGTCAGGGCCAACTCCATGTCTGACCAGGGCGTGGGAGGGACCAAGGCCGGACCCAGCGCCAAGTCCAAGGAGTTCACAGTGGCCAGACGCCTGCTGACCGTCGCCATGACGGACTTCCTGTGCTGGTTTCCCATTGGTCTGTGTGGTGTGCTGGCCTCGGTGGAGGTGCCCGTCCCTGGGGAGGTGAACGTGGCCATGGCCATCCTGGTGCTGCCCCTCAACTCCACGCTCAACCCTTTCATCTACACCGTCAACGTCATGTGGGAGAAACAACAGAAGGCACGGAAACTTCGTTAACCCTTTCATCTACACCGTCAACGTAATGTTGGAGAAACAACAGAAGGCACGGAAACTTCCTTAACCCTTTCATCTACACCGTCAACGTCATGTGGGAGAAACAACAGAAGGCACGGAAACATCCTTAACCGTTTCATCTACACCGTCAACGTAATGTTCGAGAAACAACAGAAGGTACGGAAACATCCTTAACCCTTTCATCTACACCGTCAACATCAAACAGAACAAGACACAGAAACTTTCTTAACCCTACATCGTCAACACAATGCTGGAGAAACAACAGAAGGCATGAAAACTTCCTTAACCCTTTCATCTACACTGTCAACATCGTGCTGGACAAACAGCACAAGGAAGCTTCCTTAACCCTATATTTACACTGTCAACATCGTGCTGGACAAACAGCGCAAGGAAGCTTCCTTAACCCTATATTTACACCGTCAACATCCAAGAATTCCAAATTGACAGGAAAATAACGTTGGCCAGCAGATTTGAGACGGATGGTGGGAAGGGAGAGGAGACGAGAATCAGAAGACGAACGTAGTTGGCGAGCTGGGACTTAGAGATGAAGAAGATCAGAGAGATATAAGGGAGCCTGATCATTCAGTGACTTGAAGACAAGAGGAGAATTTTGTAGTCAATACGTGATTGAACTTGGAGCCAATGTAGGGAACGAAGAACCGGAGTGATATGATTGTACCTAGGGGAGGGAGAAATGAGACGAGCAGCATTATTCTGGACCCGTTGGAGTTTAGAGATGAGAGTTGATGGACAGCCAGCAAGAAGTGAGTTACAGTAGTCAAGGCGAGACAGAACAAAAGCACAGACTAGAGTCTTCAGGGCATCTTGAGAGAGGAAACAGCGGATTGAACTAATTCTTCGAAATTCTAGATAGCAAGACTTGCAGACAGTGGAAACATGCTGTTTGAAAGAAAGGGTTTGGTTCAAAGTAACACCTAGATTGCGGAAAGATGTTGATAGCTTGATCTCAGTGCTATCAATGTCAACAGAACCTGGGAGAACCTGACTTTTAGTTGTGTGGTTAGAGGCTACAAGAATCATCTGTCTTTTCAGCTTTAAATGTAAACCACCCTTTTAGACCTACCCTAATGATGTAGCACAATTACAGAAAGGGTATCGGGTTCGGGGTAGATAGGTTAGCTTTTGATAGAAAGATGGAAAGAGAAAGGGGATTTTAAGAAGAAAGAATTGGGGAGGATGAAGGGGTTCAGTAGACTTTCACAATGAGGGATACACAATAAACCAAAGAAGACAATTTGGATTTTGCACTCTTTAATCAATCTACTAAACTACAACAAAAAAGAAAGAAAAGGAATATAAAAGGTAAAAGGATCATCTAAAGGTATAAAAGGATCATAAAAAGGAACATAATAGTAAAAGGATAACAAAAAAGGACTCCAAAAAGGAAAAGGAAACTTCTTTAACCCTTTATCTACACTGTCAGCATAATGCTGGAGAAACAGCACAAGGCATGGAAATTTCCTTAACCCTTTCATCTACACTGTCAGCATAATGCTGGAGAAACAGCACAAGGCATGGAAACTTCATTAACCCTTTCATCTACACTGTCAGCATAATGCTGGAGAAACAGCACAAGGCATGGAAATTTCCTTAACCCTTTCATCTACACTGTCAGCATAATGCTGGAGAAACAGCACAAGGCATGGAAATTTCCTTAACCCTTTCATCTACACTGTCAGCATAATGCTGGAGAAACAGCACAAGGCATGGACATTTCCTTAACCCTTTCATCTACACTGTCAGCATAATGCTGGAGAAACAGCACAAGGCATGGAAACTTCCTTAACCCTTTCATCTACACTGTCAGCATAATGCTGGAGAAACAGCACAAGGCATGGAAATTTCCTTAACCCTTTCATCTACACTGTCAGCATAATGCTGGAGAAACAGCACAAGGCATGGAAACTTCATTAACCCTTTCATCTACACTGTCAGCATAATGCTGGAGAAACAGCACAAGGCATGGAAATTTCCTTAACCCTTTCATCTACACTGTCAGCATAATGCTGGAGAAACAGCACAAGGCATGGAAATTTCCTTAACCCTTTCATCTACACTGTCAGCATAATGCTGGAGAAACAGCACAAGGCATGGAAACTTCATTAACCCATTCGCTGCATATGCACACATCACGCAGGTGTAACGTTATCCAAAGCAAGTGGAATATGATATGTCATACCCGCCTGGGGCACAGAAAGATAACATATTATAATGCACACACATAATGCAACATTCAAACGTCAAAATCCAAGGTGCAGGGTAATGCTGGAGAAACAGCACAACATGTGAAAGCTTTATTTCGCTACCATGCAGTCTTCACGTCAAGCGAATTCAAGCTTACTTCATTATCTCCAAAAGCAAAAACAACAATAACAACAAACAAACAAGTATTCATATCGGGTAGAAATGCAACAGTATTGATAAAAACATTACACATACAAAACGCATTTTGACCAAATGACAACTTTTTCGTTGCCACTGGGTCTAACGTGTGCTAAGTGCATGTGCACACAGGACCTTGGTTTATCGTCTCATCCTGCTTCCTTGTGGCATGCTGCGAAAATGAGCACAGGACGTGAAAGCTTCGTTAAACGCAAAAGCTTCGTTAAACAGAGGGGCCCTAAAGAACTAAAGAAGGATCAATCCATCATGATCCTTCCTGCAGATAAAGGTCGCTCCACAGTCATCATGAATCAAGGGGATTACAGGAAGGAAATCCACAAACAATTGGAAGACTTACCAGCCCCTCAAGAGAGATCCGATAAGCAGCTACTCCACCAAACTTGACAGTCTCTTGAAGCAGCTCAAGGTGAGCGGGCAGTTGAGCATGCAGGACTATTGGAAACTATATCCCACAGTCGCCGACGTGCCCAAGTTCTACAGTCTGCCCAAGGTTCATAAGAAAGACATCCCCCTCCGCCCAATAATAATAATAATAATAATAATAATGATGGTACATTTACATAGCGCTTTACCACAGATGAGCCCAAAGCGCTTTACAATCAATTATTCATCAACAGACAACAAAAACAGCATTCAAGAGTGACACCAACCAGCAACAGAGCATATACAAAGCAACTCTCTCTCTCTCTCTCTAACACACACACACACACACACACACACACACACACACACACACACGCACACGCACACGCACACACACACATAAACACACACAATTATCGACGCCAACTCGTTCATACCCCATTCGGTAAGCCACAGCAACCGAGCCGCATAGACTGACCACATACACCAACACAACTACACAAACACCCTCACACACAACGTACGCACGCAGACAAACACACAGACACGCACACAGTCACAGACACACACACACACATGCGTGCACACACAACCCACAAAACCAAAATACACACAAGCACACATGTATGCACACATTCATGCTCACACACACACACACACAACACACACACACACACACACAAACTCTCACACACACGCACACACATGCACCACAAAACACAGCACAAACCTCTTATTCAATCTTCCCTCACGTGCACACAACGATAGACAACTGATCAAATATTTAGGGTGCAGCAGGAAAAACATGGGTTTTAAGAGAGGTTTTGAAAGAGGAGACTGAGTTGGAGTGTCGGAGAGGAGAAGGCAGAGAATTCCACAGAGATGGTGCTTGACAAGAAAAAGAACGTTGGCCAGCAGATTTGAGACGGATGGAGGGAATGGAAAGGAGACGAGAATCAGAAGACGAACGTAGTTGGCGAGCTGGGACATAGACATAAAGAAGATCAGAGAGATACAGGGGAGCTTGATCATTCAGTGACTTGAAGGCAAGGAGGAGAATTTTGTAGTCAATACGTGATTGAACTGGGAGCCAATGTAGGGAACGAAGAACCGGAGTGATGTGATCGTACCTAGGGGAGCGAGAAATGAGACGAGCAGCATTATTCTGGACCCGTTGGAGCTTAGAGATGAGAATTGATGGACAGCCAGCAAGAAGTGAGTTACAGTAGTCAAGGCGAGACAGGACAAAAGCACATACTAGAGTCTTCAGGGCATCCTGAGAGAGGAAACGGCGGATGGAACTAATTCTTCGAAGTTCTAGATAGCAAGACTTGCAAACATTGGAAACATGCTGTTTGAAAGAAAGGGTTTGGTCCAAAGTAACACCTAGATTGCGGACGGATGCCGATAGCTTGATCTCAGTGCCATCAATGTCGACAGAACCTGGGAGAACCTGAGTTTTAATTGTGTGGTTAGAGGCTACAAGAATCATCTCTGTCTTTTCAGCATTCAGTTGCAGTTTGTTGTAAAACATCCATGTTTTAACAGCAGAGATGCACAACTTAGAAGAAGAAATCATTTGATCTAATTGACTCAGGTGGGCAGAAATGTACAGTTGATTGTCATCAGAAAAGCTATGATGTAGAATAGAATGCTGGTTGATGATGGCGGAGAGAGGTTGGGTATAAAGAACAAAAAGGATAGGGCCTAAGACTGAACCTTGGGGCACACCGAACTGAAGACCTTTTGGAAGAGATGAAGAACCATTAACAACAACTGTCTGTGTGCGATCAGAGAGGTAGGAAGAAAACCAGGTAAGAACAGCCCCAGATAGACCAAAGGAGGTGTGAAGTCTAGAAATGAGGATGGAGTGGTCGATAGTGTCAAACGCTGCAGAAAGATCAAGGAGAGAGAGAAGAGAAACCTTGTTTTCATCCAAGGCAGTGAGCAGGTCATTCGTTATCTTTAAGAGGGCTGTCTCAGTACTGTGACCTGCTCGATAAGCAGACTGGTTTGGATAGAAAAGAGCGTTTACCTGAAGATGGTCAGACAGCTGTTTAAGAACCACCTTTTCCGTAAGCTTAGAAAGGAATGAAAGATTAGACACAGGCCGATAATTCTTTCGATGTTCAGGATCGAGACTAGGCTTCTTTAATAGCTGTGTTGAGAGGCTCCCTCACTTATGAAACCGCATGGTTCATGGCCGACATCCTGCCCCCCTTGGTTGACAAGACAGAATACCACCTGCAGAACAGCGCAGACTTGGTGAACAAACTGTCCCACTACACAGTGTCTCCAGTGGAAGTGCTTGTCTCCTTTGATGCTACGGCACTTTTCACCAGCATTCCTTTTTATTTATTTTTTTTTATTTTTTTTTTTTTTTTATTGAACTTTTTTTTTCCAATTATAATTTTGCAGGAAAAAACAAAACAATGTATACACGCATAAAACAACAACAAAAATAAAGATAAAATACAAATAACCAATAACATGCAAACAGACAAAACAAGAAATGGCAAAAGAAACGTAAGCAAAAATGAACAGACCATGACAGTATTATTCGTGTGTCTAGCATTATGTTGTTAGAAAGAGAGAGAGTGAGAGAATGGAAGGAAATGAGAGAGAGAGAGAGAGAGAGAGAGAGAGAGAGAGAGAGAGAGAGAGAGAGAGAGAGAGAGAGAGAGAGAGAGAGAGGGGGGGGGGCTGTTGGATGGAAATATTCATCTGTTTTCCTTTTTGTTTTGTTTTTATAAATATCCATTTGCACAATATGATGGCCTCAACATACATAATAAAGGTACATAAAAATTGTAAGTAATATAGTATATTTACGGATATCATAAAATATGGCAAAAATCTGGTCTGGTGATGCTTCAGGTAGGGAAGGGGGAGAAGAAGGAAAAAAATTAGATATCAATAAAGGTTGGCACATATGCTGCCCATTTCAAAACAAACTGTGAATGTTCCATGCTTATTTTTGCATTGTATTCTTCAATTTTATATCGATAATGTAGTTTTTTCAAAAAATACTAAAGTTCTTGGGCGTGCATCATTCATTTTACATGTATATATATACTGCTTAGCCAACAGTAGAATGAAATGAAAAACCGTATCGATTCTTATATCTTTATCATAGCCCATTAGTATAATAGATTCATTCAAGTCAAGATTGTTTGCATTAGTACATTTTTCTTTAAAAATATCAGTGATTGCATTCCAGAAAAGTCGCACATGTATGCATTTCCAGAATATGTGATCAATACTATCTTTTTCTAAGTAACAGAAATTACATTTATCGTCGTTTGTTATTCCAATTTCTTTTAAAATAATATTTGTGCCTAAACATCTGTGTAATATTTTCAGTTGAAGCCATTTTAATTTGACCTCTTGTATCTTATGGACATGCCAAAAACAGGATTTCCAATCGTGATATATTGAGAGTTTCATGTCCCATTTTTCACAACAATTAGGAGGGATTTTGTTCTCAATTAATATATCGTAATACAGCTTAGAACCTTTATGAATCGAAAAAAGTTTCCGGAAACAAAAAGTAGAGTTAATATATTTATTATCTTTAAGGGTAACCTTACACTTTTTAATATATTCTAATATGGCAGATTTATACCCAGCATGTGTGATGAAATCAATGTTAATGTTATATATATTTTTGAATTGTGCATAAGAGAGAATCTGTCCCTTATCATCAAAGAAATCAGCAACAAAATTAATATTTTTATTCATTAGATTTCTTGAAACGACGTATGTATTTCCAATCAAAATTCTTTTATTATAGCAAATAGGTTCAGCTAATATTTCAGCAGATTTTTCAGGTGTACATTTGTAATAAAAAACTTTGTACGCATCTATAACGTCAGACCAAAATAGGTTATATCTTGGAAATTTATGCACAATTTCTGGACCATATTTAGTGATAAGATGCCATTCAGGACAGTTAGTTGTTAATACATGTTTCCATTTATGAGTTGTAGATTCAGTTTTACGAATCCATGACAATTTCAAAGAAATTACAAATGTTTTTTATCTCAGGTAGTCCAATACCTCCATTTTTAATACTTTTGTGTGCTGTTTTCCGGTTTATTTTATCTGGTTTCTTATTCCAGATGAATTTATAACAAATTTGTTGCAATGTTTGAATAAACATGTCTGGTGGGTTGGGCAGAAGCAACCAAAGATGTGTTAATTTCGAGAGTATAAGAGATTTTAAAATTGCTATCCTACCTAGTGGAGTAATCTGACGTTTCACCCATATCTTAAATAACTGTTTAATCTCTGCTAGCTTATCTGAAAAATTAATGTGTACACATTCTTTTAAATCGTTAGTAAACCATATTCCTAATAGTTAGAATTTTTGGGGGTTCCAATCGAAACCTAAGTGTTCCATATATTTAATCGGAGAATTTTTTCTGCTACCTAACCAAATTGCACTAGTCTTGTTAGAGTTTACATGAAGACCTGAAACAGACCCAAACCTGAAAAGAACATCTATACACGTTTCAAAAGATTTCCTATCGCCTGCAAGCAGAAATTCTGTGTCGTCTGCATATTGTGTAAGTTTATATTCATTATAATTCATTGTTATTCCTTTGATATCTGAATTTTCTCTTACCATTATCGCTAACATTTCCACGCATAATATAAACAAATAAGGCGAGATGGGATCTCCTTGTCGACAGCCTCTCTCAATCTCAAACCAATTGGACACCTGACCATTAACTACAACACATGATTTGATGTTTTTATAAAAAGTACTAATCCACTTACAAACATCTTTCTTAAAACCAAACGCTTTCAACACTTTATACATAAATCCCCAATCTATTGTATCGAAAGCTTTCTCAAAATCGATGTTTAGTAACATTCCAGGTCGATTATGCTCGTCTAGGTACGCTATTGTGTCGTAAATCAATCGAATATTGTCACCAATATATCTGTTTCTCATAAAACCAGTTTGGTGCTCATTAATTATGTTTGGCAGAACATTCTTAATACGATTTGCAATACAGGACGATCCAATCTTATACACAGCATTCAAAAGTGAAATGGGTCTCCAATTTTTAATATATTGTCGTGGTTTATCTCCTTTAGGAATACATACAATTATACCTTCTCTCTGTGGACATGACAGTTCTCCCTTTCTAAACACAGCGTTTAATGCTCTCACAACCAATATTCCAATTTTTTTCCAATTTGTTTTTTTAAGAATTCAGTTGAGAAGCCATTAGTACCAGGGCTTTTGTTATTTTTCGGGTTTTTTACATCCGTGGCTTCTACAAGGGTGATTTCCCCTTCTAACTCATTGGCTTCTGAATCCGTTAGGGATGGAATGTCATTAACTAGGTCTTTAATTTCACATTCTTCTGCTTCAGATTCTGTGTAAAGCAATTTATAAAAGTTCTGAACTTCATGAATTATATCTTTCTGAGTTGTTAATACCTTATCTTGCTGATCTATTAATCTAGCCATATTCTTACTAACAAAATGCCGTTTTTCGAGATTACAAAAATAATTACTAATTTTTTCTCCCTCAGCTATCCACCTAGCCCGAGACCTTAACAAAACACCTTCCATTCGTTTATCTCTGATTTGTTTTAACTGTTCTTTTTTAGTTTCTATAGCTTTCGCCTATATTTCCTTTTGTTTCAAATCTACGAATGTCTATTTCTAGCAGTTTTTCCTCTTCTTCCATTTTCCTCTTTTTCATTGTTGCATATGAAATCGTCTTTGATCTTAATTTCATGAGTAGAAAATCGAGAAAAATGTCATCGTCCACAGAAAAAAATAACTCTTCGTCTGATGTATCACTGAAATTTTCATTTACAGCGTATTCTTCAATGACATTCTTTATTTCACTATTAATTTCGTCAGCATATGTTTTATCTTTTAACAACGAGGCATTAAATTTCCAAAAAGTATTATGTTTGATATTTTCGTTAAATTTTAGTTTCAATAAGATACTGGAATGGTCCGACCGGTAACTACATTCAATATCTACAAAATCTACGTATGCAACAATTGGGTCTGAAATCCAAAAAAAGTCTAATCTAGCTTGCTGAAAAGGATTTACTCTTCGCCAAGTATACGTAAGCAATCAGGATTTAGTTCTCGCCAAATATCGTTTAAGTCTAGATCTTCAATCATATTTTCAACCTCTTCTTTTGCCTTTGGGTTATTAACATTTTTATAATTATGGTAGTCTTTTGAAGGATCAAGGACTAAATTAAAATCACCACCGATTATAACATTTTCTATTCCAAGGTTATGAATCTTTTGTTTCAGGTCCACATATAACTCGGGGTTATCTCGATTTGGTCCATAGACGTTGACTAAAAGGAACTCTTTCTCATAAGTTTCAATCAATATTATAATATAATTCCCAGAAACATCTTTAGTAACTCGTTTTACTTTAAATTCAAAATTATTATCAAATAATATCCCAACCCCTCTAGCATTTGAAGTATAACTTGAAAAATAGGCTTGATACCCCCATTCAGCTAATACATTCTTTTCCATTTTTTGTTGAAAGTGTATGTCTTGTCAAAAATAAATTGAGTATTGTTTACTCCTTAAAAAATGAAAAATGTCACGTCTCTTTTGAGAGTCATTGAGGCCCTGGCAATTAACAGAAAGAATTGATAAATTACTATCCATTTTCACCAGCATTCCTATGGATGAGAGTATAGAGATCATCCGCAGGAGATTGGAAAACGACAACACACTGTCACAAAGAACCACGCTGTCAGCCGACCACATCTGTGACCTCCTCTCCTGCTGCCTCACGACCACCTACTTCACCTTCGAGGGCAACTTCTACCAGCAGACAGAAGGTGCCGCCATGGATTCCCCTGTCAGCCCGATTGTAGCCAGCCTCTTCATGGAGGACCTTGAGGAGAAAGCCCTGGCCTCATTCCACACTCCTCCTCGCTACTGGGGCCGCTACATGGAAGACACCATGGCGCTGATCAACAAGGATGGCGTGGAGGAATTCACGGATCACCTCAACAACCAACACCCCTCCATCAAATTCACCAGAGAAATGGAGGAGGAGGGTCGAATCGCCATGCTCGACACGCTCATCACAAGACAGGATGATGCCCTAGTCTTCAGCGTGTACAGGAAAGCCACCCATACTGACCAATGCCTCCAGTTCGATAACCACCATCCATTCGAACACCAAATTGGGGTTATCCGGACCTTAGGACACCGAGCAAAGACCATCTGCTCCACACCAGAAGCCCTAAACCAGGAACAACACCACCTGAAAGAAGTGCTCTCCATCTCAGGGTACCCCAAGTGGACATAGAATCACCCAGGGAGCAAAAAGATCACTCCCCACCCCTCTAACCAGCACCAGACCCCTCGCCACGGGCATGTTACCATCCCTTATGTCCGTGGCATCACAGAGGCTCTCAGCCGCATGACCAGAAAGACTGGGGTCGCAGTCCAGAGCAAGCCCTACAACTCCATCCGCAGCAAGTTTGTTGCCCCCAAAGACAAGACCGACAAGCTCGACCAGTCGGGAGTCGTCTACCGCATAGATTGCGGAGACTGTGACAAGGGGGTCTACATTAGGGAGACAGAAAGGAGCCTCAGGAAGAGAGTCACGGAGCACAGACGGGATTCGTCACCGGTTGCGTCCCACATGACCAACTACGTCCACCAGTTCTCACCCGACAACATCTCTGTGCTGGGCCGAGACAGCAGATGGTTCCAGAGATGGGTGAAGGAGGCCATCTACATCGCGGCCGCCAAGCCCGCACTGAACCGTGACCGTGGGAGACGCACCTTGTCCATGGCTTATTCTTCCCTGGTTCAGTCATGCGCCGTGGGTGCAGCCCTGAGCTGTACTCACGATCATGTGCATTGAACTGCCAGTGGCCTCTCAGCAGACGACGCTGACGAAGGGAGCACGATGCCCCCGAAAGCTCCGAGGTGAGCCTATACTTTTGCGTTTTGAGTGAAACTGTTATAAAATTCGTTTTATCATACTTTTTTTTAACTATGGCCATGTTACACATTAGACGCGTAAGTTCCGTACAGAAACCCAGAAGTAAGTGAAAGAACATACGGATTAGGAGAAATTTGGACACGTGCGCAAATCTGTTCCCTTCTTTCTTTTACTTATTTACGGATGGCGCACAGGTTTCCGCACAGAATCTCTGCATATAGGCTTATGTGTACACGGCCTATTATTTTATTAGTCTCCAACTCATCTGAAGCTGGAATTGAAAGAATTTGTTTGAAGCGAGATGTTCGACAAGGCCACGCTCAAGTGGGATGTAGGCTTACTTCTGATTTTGTTATCCTATGACGTAACGTGTTCTATGACGTAGGAAAAACTAGGACGGAAAGCCAGCAAACTAGGGGCCCGGCTATTCCATCAAACCAATTCTAGCCACTAGATACAGAAGATGTTGAGAGAAGATGAAGAGTGGCAGAGCGATGACAACATTGGCTGTGGGGGTCCCTCCTGTTCATGTTTTCCACCCATTTTCGCAGCCGAGCTGGTTCTTTGAAAGGAAACCTGTGAAATAATAATAATAATAATAATAATAGACTAGTACATTTATAATATAGTGCTTTACCTCAAATGAGCCCAAAGCGCTTTGCAATCAATTATTCATCAACAAGTAGATAACAAAAAATAATAGTATTTAAGAATGACACAAACCAGCAAAAACACATTATACAAAGCAACTCTCTCTCTCACACACACTCTCTCTCTCTCTCTCTCTCTCTCTCTCTCTCTCTCTCTCTCTCTCTCTCTCTCTCTCTCTCTCTCTCTCTCTCTCTCTCTCTCTCTCTCTCTCTCTCTGACTCTCTCTCACGCACGCACACACACGCGCGCGCGCGCACGCACGCACACACACACGCACACATTTATCGACACCGACTCAGTTATCTTTCATTCAGTAAGCCATAGCATCTGAGTTGCACGGACTGACCACATACACCAACACACATACACAAATGTTGTTCCTCGAAGCACCCACCCAACCGCAGAGCAATTTTAGTTGGACCCCAAGAAACCTGGTCAGTTTCGTAAGGGCTAACGTTGCGCTCGCTCAAATCGGCAAAAACGGTGTAAGAAACACACTTCGTTTGCTGATAGTTCGCGTGACGTTTTGTTCTTGCCAAACACCGAGCAAGCGGTGAAGTATCCGGAACTAGTAGGGGGTGAATGCATTTCTTGTTGTTGATTGGTCCATTAAAGTTTGGTTAAAATAATACTTGCTTTGGACCAATCAGACAAAAGCTTGTAATATTCTTCCGCAAACGTTTTCAAAAGTATTTCTTAGACCCCTTTTGGCATAACAGTTATGCGCGCGGCGACCGTCGTCTAGAGAAACTAACCCCGGTTGTTTTACTTTCGCAATCCAGTTCTACGTCGTCATTTCCGCCACGTCCAGCAGACGAATCTTTTCCATTTCTGAGCATCGTTTCATCTAAAAAAAACACAAAATAGAAATCTTGAAAATTCAGCCTTTCATTGCATTTATGGCATTTCTTTTTGTTCATTTAAACAACGCAATCGAAGCCAAGTGTATCTAAACAAGCGCGAATTCGCAAAAGTTTGTACCACTCCAATCATGAGTAACCTCCCCTGGCTTTTCAATGATTTTAATCTGTAAACCAGAATGTTATCTCTGCACCATTTCGTAACTTTTTATATCTTTTGGAAAACATTTAAAACTAGTTATCCTACTTATGCTCATCGAAAGAAGCACCGCATACTCGTCGTGTCTGTTGCAGTGTCTGTATTATGTATGTTTATTATTTTGTACGCTTTAAAATACATCATTTTCAGAGCAGCCTCAATTCACTTCATGCAGCCTCGATTTGAAGTTAATTTACTTTTAATACATCAAATAATTTAAAACGGTTTTCTGTGAGTGAAATATAGACATTCAGCAATACTAGACACTAAGTGGTTTTGCACAATTCAAAAAAGTCATATTTGGTAAAAATCCAGCCAGTACTGGCAACTTGATAATCTTTACTCCAAATACTACTTGACTACCTCTAGCCTCTGAGCCAGATGTAGAAAAAGAAGGAGGAGGAGGAGAAGAAGACGAAGAAGAAGAAGAAGAAGAAGAAAAGAAGAAGAAGAAGAAGAAGAAGAAGAAGAAGAAGGAGAAGAAGAACAAGAAGTATTAGACGAACAAGAAGAATGGGAGGAGGAGGAAGGGGGAAGAAGAAGAAGGGGAAAAAAGAACAAGAAGGAGGAGAAGGAAGGGATTAAGATCGAAATTGGAACTAATATCCCCAGTGTGTCCTTAGGACCGAGAGGACGTTAAGAATAATATTCGTTCGAGAAGAAGAAGAAGAAGAAGAAGAAAAAGAAGAAGAAGAAGAAGAACTGATCATCTCTTATCAAACACAGACTTTCTGACGCGAATCATCACGCCCCAATCGAACTACTTCCACTACTGATACCTTGACCACAACCTCCGTACCAGAAGCAGAAGCAGAAGTAGCAGCAGAAGCAGGAGGAGAAGAAGAAGAAGAAGAAGTAGAAGAAAAAGAAGAAGAAGAAGTATAAGAACCAGAAATGGCCATCTCATTTAACCCAAACATCATTACACCCCACCCGCGCTACTGCCACTACCACCACTACCACTACCACTAGCCTTGGTACCAGAAGCAGCAGAAGCAGTATTAGGAGTAGGAGAAGGAGCAGAAGAACTGGCCGTCATCCTATCATTATTCAAATACACCTGACGTTGCATGTTCTGCATCCCCCTCCTCCTCATCATCATCATCACGTTCATCATCCTTCTCATCGGCGTAATCTCGCCAGGAGGGGGCGCTTCTCCCCCAGTACCCCCACCCCCTCCTCCCCCTCCTAGCCCTCCCCCTCCCCGGAGGAAGCCTGTCCTGGGGGTTCTTGATCTTCCTGATGGGCATGCCGAACAAGAACAAGGGTCTATCCCCTGGGTCTTTCAAAGGGTTGTGGGTCATGCCTGGAGGGGGGCGGTCGCCCGGGTCCTTCATAGGCTACAGACACACAGACAAACACAAACGTATGAATGAATGTGAACAGGAGTGCGCGAACGGACAAGCTCAGACTGACTCTGACTTTGACACAGACACTGGACAGTGGTTGGATGCCTCCAGCCATTCAAAAGCTGGACGACCCCGTTCCCTCCACGAGTCTCTCCCAGTGGGGATGCCGGGGGGTCTTTTGTACAAATAGTTCCCCCATCCTGGAATTTTTGTGCTTGTAGTTTCCTTTAATATGTCCTTCTCTTTGACTCTGCCTTTTCCCTTTGCTTACCGTCATCTATAATCTTTCTGACGTATTGGCCCATTCTCCAGCCTTAAAAACACACACACAAAATAAACTCTTCCAAATTGGTTTTTTCCTTTGGGCTCCTCCGAAATCGGAATGTGTTGGCTGTACGCAGCGGGGAGACCAGTGAAAACTGAAAACCGGACACATACGTACCTTATCCATTATGGCCATAATAAGGTCTGGGAACGCAGAAGAAGAAAAAGAAGATATATTACGGATACGGAGCATTAGACAAAGAGGCAGAGAGAGACACAGACAGACACACACACATATAAATATGCACGCATGCACATGCTTACACACACGCGCGCGGTGCATAAATCACACATAAATTATACATACACAAACACTTCATCGGTTATAGATACACACAGACAAGCAAACAAACGCAGGTATGTATGCATATGCGACATGGTGGGAGATTGAGACGAGGCTACGTCAGAGGAATAGATAAATAGGCAAGTAGAGAGAGGCACACACAGACAGACGCACAGACGCGCGCGGACACATGCTTACACATTGCGTGCATGTGTAGACGCGCTCATTTATGCATAATTATGCACATGCACACACCAAATTTCTGTGAGAAAGTAGGAAAGCAAATGGGTGGTGGTGTCTGCTTGTATGTAAATGAAAGTTGGTGTGATAGTGCGAATGTGTCTGTGAAGAAGCGTGTATGTACACCACATTAGATTTTCTCAGCTCCTGTCAGTTCATGCCTTTTGTTAACACTCGTCACCAGTATAAACCAATTTAAAGTGTTTTATCCATTAGGCTTACATTGTTTTATAGTGGCAGACCACTTGTAAGGTCTTTTCCTATCCATAACCACAATCAATGATAAGAATACTTGCCTCTGTGGAAAGAAATAACTTGAAACAAATAGCTCTCTGTGGAAAACTGAAAGGAGCTAGAATTAGGGGAATTCGTGTACTGTGACACAGGATATTGAACTCTCTCTCAGTGTCTCTCAGGCCGCGCTACCTCCCAAGTGAATTTAGCCGTGTCTTTCTGACTGTCGTGTATGTCCCTGTGTTTGATCAAACCTCTGCTGCACGCGCCGGAAGGGAGATAGCTGCTGTCGTCAAAGAGCTACAGTTGATTTCTGCTGATGCCCCCTGCTTCATTGTCGGTGACTTCAATCACTGTGACCTGCGTAAAACTCTTCCTTCCTTTAAACAGTATGTTACATGTTTTATTCGTCAGAAGAAGACTATTGACTTATGCTATGGTAACATCTCTACCTCTACCACCAGTTGGTGCTTCCGACTACGACACAGTTCAACTGATTACTGCCTACAGATCTAAAATACAAACTGAACCTGTTGTGAAAAAGCGTGAAAGAGTGGACGACTGAGAGTGTGGACGAGTTGAGGGGTTGTTTTGAATGTACTGACTGGAGTGTGCTGACTGATTCTTGTGACAATGTGCATGAAGCTGCTGATGTTGTTACTGCCTATATTTGTTTTTGTGAAAATATGATTATTCCATCAAAGACCATAAACATTTTCCCCAATCACAAACCATGGATTTCGAAGTCGATTAAGTCAGTTCTAAATAAGAAAAAAATAGCCTTTCAATCAGGAGATAAGGGTGGGAAAAAAGTGGTTCAGTCTATTCTTAGAGGGGAGTTAAGGATGGATCAGAGGGAGAATAAGGATAAAGAAGAACAGCAGTTTCAGACAGGCAGAATAGCAGATGCATGGGATGAGCTTCGAACTCTAACTGGCCAATCAAAGAAAAGAACAGCCAATTGCCAGATGACAAAGGAAGAACAGAACGATTTTTCTAATAAACTGAATGATTTTTACTGTCGATTTGAAAGGAATGAACTAGAGAGGGATCTCAACGGGGTAGTGTCACAGTTAAAAGAAACAATTACAAATTCAAATGAAGATCACGACTTTGAAATTCAAGACAGAGATGTTCAATCTTTATTTCAGAAATTGAATGTGAGGAAGGCTGTAGGACCAGATAGTGTGTGTGGAAGGTTGTTGAAAGCATGCTGTTCTCAATTGTGTGGTGTGTTTTGTTATCTGTTTAACTGGTCTTTACGTGACTGTGCTGTACCATGTCTCTGGAAAACTCTACTATCACTCCTGTCCCCATGAAACAGAACCCTGTCACACTGAATGATTACTGCCCTGTTACCTTAACGTCTATTGTCATGAAATGTTTCGAAAAGATTGTCCTTCAGTGCCTTTTTTCTTTTACTAACCAGTACCTTGACCCCTTTCAGTTTGCCTATAAAGCCCGCAGAAGCACCGATGATGCCATCCTAACACTTCTTCACAATGCCTTTGTTCATCTAAATACCCCCAACTCCTTTGTTCACATTCTGTTTATTGACTTCTCATCAGCCTTCAACACAATATAACCACACCTTTTGGCCCTCAAACTGTTAGAACTAAACGTGGATCCCAAACTCACTCTCTGGATAGTCAATTTCTTACTCAACAGAACTCAGTCAGTCCGGTTTGAGTCTGTAACTTCCTCATAACGTGCCATTTCTACCGGTACCTTTCCAAGGTACAGTGTTATCCCCAGTCCTTTTCACATTATACACTAATTACTACAGAGGCACAGAAACAAATCCTGTTATAAAGTACTCAGACGACTCTGCAATTGAAGATATGTTTTGGTGTACCAGTGCACACAGATACATTCAAAACGTACAGAGAAGCTAATTTGTTATCACTTGATGATCAACGTAAGCTGGCTACAAGTATGTGACTAGAAGTCTCTCAGTGTCTTATTCAGTGACTAGTGACATTTGTCTTGATTCAAAACAAGATTTTCTTAAGAGGGCTCAATATATGGCTTACCTTCAACCTATTAGAAATTATACAGATGAATTATTTAAGAGGTGCGATATCGATATTACATCAATTTCAAGTATAACAACAATGCCTATTGTACCTCAGTGGGAGCATATTTCTGCTAAATTTGATACAGATTATAACGCTTTGAAAAAAGATGATAATGTTAATCTAATATCAGTTGAAGCAACAGAATATCTAGAAAACACATACCCGTATCATCTTAAAATTTATACAGATGGTTCAGTTGTGGAATCATACACAGGAGCTGGATTTGTGATCCCTGACTTAAAAATGAGAAAATCGTTTTTGTCTAGGAAAAGACTTGTCTGTATTTACTGCTGAACTTGATGCTATTCTACTGGCACTATCCTGGATAGCTGATATGGATATTGCAGTTTATAGTATTTTACTTTGCGTTGACTCGAAATCTGTTCTTTATAGTTTACAAAACTGGAATGCAAACACCAGAAGAGATTTAATTTTTGATGTAAAATACCTAATACATTCTATTATGTCTAAAGGAATTAACGTAGAATTTTGCTGGATTCCATCGCACTGTGGTATCGTTGGGAATGAACTAGCTGATAAATTAGCGAAAGAAGGTGCTAGTAGAAAATCTTCAGATTGTTCAATAAAACCAGAAAAAACACGAAATAAATTCAATGTTAGAAAACAGTATATATAATGAAAAGCTTCTTTCAAAATCTAGGATTATTATGTTCAAGATCTTTATCTAGCCTTATCTGCAAAACTCGTGGAGAACCAAATTTTCTAAAGATGTAGAATGCGCTTGTGGTCACCCAATATCAGTTCAACACATTCTTTTAGAATGTCCATTATTATCATTGTTATACAAACTATACAAGTTGCACAAATTGGAACTTTAAAAGATGTAGTTTACAGACATGAAATGATCAAAATTGCTACAGTCTTGTCCAGCTCTGGAATTGCAAGATTACTATAGTTCATGCATGAGTTAATTAACTTTAATTTTGTTTTCTTTGTCACTTGTTTGTGGGTTTTGTTTTGCTATTAATTTGTTAGGAGTTTTTTGGTGTTGTTTTTCCCCTCCACATTCACAGATATAAAATCATATGCATAGTTACACTTACTCATACACACGCACTCATATTCACATACATACACACGCATACACACACACACACACACACACACACACACACACACACACACACACACACACACACACACACACACACACACACACACACACACACACACACACACACACACATACACAAGCGCGCACTAACGCACACACACTAAAAAATGTTTAAAGTCTAATATCACCATTGTGTGATACAGACTTTAAATTAAATAAATCAATCAATATGCCCAAATCTGATTCAGTCTATTTTAACGAAGTATCGAATTTCTGCTTCTGGTGTAAAAAGAATTACTTAGATCTAACTGTTGTCAAAACCAAAAAGATGCTAATTGATTTTCGTAAAGATTAATTGCCTGTACCACAGCTTGTGATTGATGGTGAGAGTGTTGAGATAGTGGAGGAGTACCGATATCTGGGTACCTTCCTCGACAAAAAGCTCACATTTGACAGAAATGTTGAATTCCTGCATAAGATATGTCAATCTAGAATTTTCTGTTTGCAAAGGCTACGAAACATCGGTGTTAA
>CM065711.1:17913440-17915940 GCA_017654935.2 Phymorhynchus buccinoides
TTGGACCCCAATACACTATACTCAATTGGACCCCAATACACTATGCTCAATTGGACCCCAATACACTATGCTCAATTGGACCCCAATACTACTACCCCAATACACTATGCTCAATTGGACCCCAATACACTATGCTCAATTGGACCCCAATACACTATGCTCAAGTGGACCCCAATACACTATGCTCAATTGGACCCCAATACACTATGCTCAAGTGGACCCCAATACACTATGCTCAATTGGACCCCAATACACTATGCTCAAGTGGACCCCAATACACTATGCTCAATTGGACCCCAATACACTGTGCTCAAGTGGACCCCAATACACTATGCTCAATTGGACCCCAATACACTATGCTCAAATTGGACCCCAATACACTACACTCAAGTGGACCCCAATACACTATGCTCAATTGGACCCCAATACACTATGCTCAAGTGGACCCCAATACACTATGCTCAATTGGACCCCAATACACTATGCTCAAGTGGACCCCAATACACTATGCTCAAGTGGACCCCAATACACTGTGCTCAATTGGACCCCAATACACTATGCTCAATTGGACCCCAATACACGAATCGAATAAAATGTCGGTTAAAAGAACCACACACAGATATTTCATCAGATTCGTGTACGGGTGGGGGGGGGGGGACTACAATCATAGTGAACACAACTAGTAGCAGGATTTCATCGGGTTCATGTTGACAGCAGAATTTCACGAGAATCCTGCCTCACAAAGGTCACAATCGGATCGCAATTGGGTTCGAATCGTATGCAGTGTAGCAGCCCCTTTAAGCTGGAATTCCATACAGACGAAACGGAATGGGTTTGGTTGTTGTTGCTTTTTCGTCCTGAAACTTTCGTGAAGAAACCCGAAAGTTTTCGATCTATATAACTGAAACGGCAGGGCAGCCTTTCCCCACCCCCGGGCTTAATGGCAGAAGAAGACAAAACGTGCGCGCACGTGCTTAACGTAATGACCTCGACCTAAACCCTTCCTTCTTAAAGCTGACCGTTGACGCATTTTTCTTCTCAAAATAATATTATTAATAATAATAATAATAATAATAATAATAATAATAATAACAACAATAACAATAACAATAACAATAATAATAATAGTAATCATTTCTATAGCGCTTATTCTCCTTACGGGGCTCTAAGCGCTTCACAAAGAAGTTACAAATCTGAGCGCACAAATTTTTAAAAAAAATGTCATGCTGCCGTCCTTAATATTTCGTGACCGGCAACGTCAAAATTCGCTACATGATCCGAAAGCTCGTGCCGTTTTCGTTGCCGTCAACGTTGCCGATGATGACTGTGCCATTGATGTTTCGTGTTTTAAGCTGGGAATTCCTTTTAAAACCCTTTCAACGCTAGCCATTCCTCAGCCAAAATTTACCATTAAGCTTACCTGGGTAGAGAAAATATTTCGTCTGCAATATTGGGGATTCCTCTGTGACATGCATAAAATAGGGCCTGTCCTTACCTCCCAAAATGAAGAACATAAGGTCACTGGATACCAGACCCTCATTTGATGCCTGACAGCAAATTTGACGCGATTCGGTTGAAAACCGGCGGAGTTATAAGGCCCGTTTTTGCAGTGGCATGGGTGTTAAATCATTGTGGTGCCAAGAGGCGACAGTGGCGATGAAAGGGTTTTCTAAACGAAAGCGGCGACAGCAAAGGCGACGACGATAACAGCAAAATTTATTTATGTCGTGCTATAATCGTTCAAACTACATTTCTGCTGCATGAACCGTTAAAACATAGGGTAAGACGGGGTAAAAAGCCTTACTTTAAAAATGTCACAGAAGAATCATGAATAGGTGAAGACGGGGTAAAAAGCCCATATGGGCGGGTAAGAAGCCCATGCTAATTATCTCATGAAATAAAGAAAATTTTCAGTCACATTTTGCCCATGAGACTGAGTGTTAATGTTTAGCATTCGTCTCATGGCTATATGAAATGAGACTGAAATTTGCTTCATTTCATGAGATAATTGGGGTGGGCTTCTTACCCGCCCATGCGCTTTTTACCCCGTCTTCCCCTACCGTTTTCCGTTTTGGAGGATTAAAAAAAACTTTCGTCACGGAACCTGAGGACGGGCAAGGACAAAAATTCATTTCATGAGATAATTGGCATGGGCTTCTTACCCGCCCAGAAAATTTTTACCCCGTCTTCCCCTACCGTCCATAAGGGTCTCTGACCAATTGGACGCTAGTCTCATCATCTCCTTAAAACACGAAACGGCAACAGCGCATCACCAGCACCATCGGCGGCACTGGGTAATTGCAGGAGTTTTCGGAGAGCACAGTGTAGCGAATTCTGCCGTTGCTGTCCACCGGCACCATGAAATTTGATACGATAATAAAAAAGCCTCTGGTCAGCAATAAGGGGGTGGGTGGTGGTGGGGGGGCTAGTGTTCGGTCAAGGTCGTGTTTGGATAAGTAGAGCACCGTTTCTTTCGAACAGAAAAGGCACCGTAGGGGAA
>CM065711.1:17935557-17938057 GCA_017654935.2 Phymorhynchus buccinoides
TTTTTACGCCCAGCCCTGACAACTACAGCAATAGTTACACTACGGACACATCCGCGTCAGATAATTACACCACTGTACAAATTTTGAAGTGATTCTTTGCAGCGGTTTACAATATTTTGGTATTTGGTATAATTATTCTCAGAGACTTATCTCTGTGAAATTCGGGCTGCTATCCCCCGGAGAGCGCGTCGCGGCAAGTGCAGCGCCTACCCCATTTTTAAAAAAATGTTTGGGGGGGGGGGGGTCATAGGGTGAGGAGGAGGGTGAGGAGGGGGGGGGGGCACACTTGGAAAACCTAGCTATCAATTTGGCCATACCAGACAGCGGGATTTCTCCCTGCTCTTACCGACTTTCAACTGCCGTGGGATTTTCACGCGCGTAAAGCGCACGGGTCAGACTAGCTTTAAGTCCCCATCCAGGATCGAAGGACTCGACGTTCAGTTCAATTTTCCTGTCAAACTAGAAAGAAAGGGCGAGGAGGCCGGGATTCGAACCCGGGTCACTCACGCTGCGTGGACAGACAACAACAAAAAAAGAACATCCCCCGTCTCCATCTCCATCCCACAAACAATGCTGAGCCCAAGCGGATGCTAAGTTCTTTCACGGTCAAGGTCGCGCGTGGAGGGACAGACGGACGGACGGATGCACGCAAGTATGCACGCGTGGAGGGACAGACGGACGGACGGATGCACGCATGGATTAACAGATGGACGGACGGATGCACGCAAGTATGCACGCATGGAGGGACAGACGGACGGACGGATGCACGCAAGTATGCACGCGTGGAGGGACAGACGGACGGACGGATGGATGCACGCAAGTATGCACGCATGGAGGGACAGACGGACGGACGGATGCACGCAAGTATGCACGCATGGAGGGACAGACGGACGGACGGATGCACGCAAGTATGCACGCATGGAGGGACAGACGGACGGACGGATGGATGCACGCAAGTATGCACGCATGGAGGGACAGACGGACGGACGGATGCACGCAAGTATGCACGCATGGAGGGACAGACGGACGGATGGATGCACGCAAGTATGCACGCATGGAGGGACAGACGGACGGACGGATGCACGCAAGTATGCACGCATGGAGGGACAGACGGACGGACGGATGCACGCAAGTATGCACGCATGGAGGGACAGACGGACGGACGGATGCACGCAAGTATGCACGCATGGAGGGACAGACGGACGGACGGATGGATGCACGCAAGTATGCACGCATGGAGGGACAGACGGACGGACGGATGGATGCCCGCAAGTATGCCCGCATGGAGGGATGGACTACGGGCAAAACAGAAACAATGGTTCTCATGCTTCACACCCCCCCCCCCCCCCTCCTCCCCCTGCCTGTGGGGATACCGGTGAGTCTTTTGCATAAATAGTTCCCCTACCTTCTGGAAGTTCTGTGCTTGTAACCTCCTCTAATCTCTCACTCTCTTTGACTCTGCCTTTTCCTTTTACTTACTGTCATCTACTATCTTTCTGCCTTACCGGTCCATTCTCTTGGCTTATTTTTGTTTCAAGAAACATTTCAAAAATATTTCCTCCAGCCGAAGTCGGCCGGACTTGCTGGGCCTAACTATTTCTGAGTTGGGTTCATAACGGCAGGATGACTGGAACCACTGTCTGGAACTCCTTGCCTGTTCACCTCCGTCACAATGCAGCACTTCCCGCTTTCAAAACCCAAATGAAAACTCACTTGTTTCAAAGAGCTGTCTCTCTCTAACTTTTCACATTAATTACATGATGATCGAATGAATGCGTATGTTAGCCCAATGGGAGACTTAGTTGGATTTTTTTCACGCCAGGTGTCGTGTCGAGAATCAGTGGGCGTAGTGAGAGAGAGAGAGAGAGAATGTGAGTGGGTTCGACTCCTCTCTATCTCTCGCTCTCTCTTTATCCCCAACTAAGAATATAGAGGGGATTAACTCGAGTGTCAACACCTGGCGAAAAAATCCCACTAAGTCTCCCATTGCGTGTAAATCAGTGAATGTGAGCGCCTTGAGTTTAATTCTAAAGAAATTATATATAAATACTATTATTATTATTATTATTATTATTATTATTATTTATTATTATTATTATTATTATTATTATTATTATTATTATGACGCATCTGCCCTCATAATTGACTGGAAACTGCTGTCTGAGCGATAAGAAAGAAGAAGAAGAAGAAAAACTGAGCGAGAAGGAGAAGGAGAAGAGAAGAAGAAGAAGAAGAAGAAGAAGAAGAAGAAGAAGAGAAGAAGAAGAAGAAGAAGAAGAAGAAGAAGAGAAGAAGAAGAAGACTGGTTCACTCTAGAACTAACAACACACACAAAAGGAAGAGTGGCAAACAAACAATACAATCACCGCTCCTGCATAATTTTTTGTCTTTCTTTCGGATGAGACGATAAACCGATTTCCCGTGTGCCCATGCACTTATCACACGATCACACGATAAAGTTGTCATGTGGTCACATTTTACACACCCCCCCCCCTCCTCC
>CM065711.1:17963057-17965557 GCA_017654935.2 Phymorhynchus buccinoides
AGATTAAAAAATAAAGCAACAACAATCAAGTCAAGCAAATGGAAAAAAAAGAACAACAATTTAGCTCGTGAAAATTTAAGATTTGAAAAAAAAAAAAAAAAGGATTGAAAGCAGATGTGAACACATATGAGCAATGGTGAATTTGAATTGGTGGTTTGAATTGAAATAGAAGGGGAAAAAATGAAAAGAATTATGAGACAAATGATAATTTGTCTACAGAAAAATAGCACTCTTTTTAAAGAGAGAGAGAGAGAGAGAGAGAGAGAGAGAGAGAGAGAGAGAGAGAGAGAGAGAGAGAGAGAGAGAGAGAGAGAGAGAGAGAGAGCGAGCAGATGGAAAAGAGATAAATTGTGTACGTGTGCATAAAACGCGTGTGGGAAAATATAGAGTGAAAAATTGTGTGTGTGTGTGTGTGTGTGTGTGTGTGTGCGTGCGTGCGTGCGCGCGCGCATGTGTGTGCGAACGCGCGCATGTGTGTGTGTGTGTGTGCGCGTGCACGCGCGCGCGCGCGCGCGCGTGTATGTGTGTGTTAATGTTTGTGTAATTTTTCAAGACGGTTGCGTAATATAATTTACCAACGGAATAAAACCTCCCCCCCCCCCCTCCAGCACCCCTTCCCACAGGTGCGCGCTTCCTTTCAAAATGTATCATGTAATGGTAGGGTAAGACGGGGGTAAAAAGCCCATGGGCGGGTAAGGAGCCCATTCCAATTATCTCATGAAATAAAGAAAATTTCAGTCAAATTTGTCCATGAGACGAATGCTAAACATTAACACTCGTCTCATGGGCCAAATGTGACTGAAATTTGCTTCATTTCATGAGATAATTGGCATGGGCTCCTTACCCGCCCATGGGCTTTTTAGCATTCGTCTCATGGGCAAATTTGACTGAAATTTGCTTTATTTCTTGAAATAATTGGCATGGGCTTCTTACCCGCCCATGTTTTTTTTTACCCCGTCTTACCCTAATAATCCACGTTAACATTTTTCACTCTTTCACCATGACAACACAGTGAATAGCCGCTCATCAGATCACTTGCATAATAATGATGTCACCGTGTCACCATGGGGAACGAGTGGAAAATATCCACGTGTACCTTAGCGAGTTGATTCGTTTTTAGCTCCTACACTTATAAATCTGGCGTCACCTGCGCGCGTGATTTATATATTGCCGTCTTCCTTGTCTTCGTCTTCTTCTTCTTTATCATCGATCATCAGTTCTAGTACAAATGACATTTGTTTGCAACGTGCCCTTTTAATTAATCATTGAGGGATACCCTCACGGATGAGATTTTGCAAGAAACACACCGATATCACCAGGAAGACACCCTTTACGGAGATCGCAACACTCACTTTGCTCTGGTTTCCTAGAAATCAAAACCACCATCAAATCGGCGATTCCTCCTTGGCGGAGGTGCTGGAAGTCAGATTATTTCATTGAAAGACAAGACAAGTGCCTTGTCTTTTTTTAATGGCCGCCTGAGTCGGACCAAATCGTTTGCGCGAATTTCCACAATACAAGCTTCTTTTTTTCTTTTTATTTAGCTATTTTATGCAGTTTACCAAAATGAGTTTCGCTCACAACAAAGGAAAATAGTTCCTTTTTTTTCTTACTGCACTACAAACAAGAAAAAGCTTCAACCACTCTTGAGTGGCCTCCACCCACCCCGTCCAAAATGGCTTCTCTCTCCGGCAACTCCGCCAAGGAGAAATCGCCCGTTTTGATTTCTAGGAAACCAGAGCAAAATGAGTGTTCCGATCCTTGAAAAGGCTGTCTTTCTGGTGATCTCGACGTGTTTCTTGCACAAAAAACCTCATCCGTCAAGGTGTCCCTTTAAAATAATATGCTCTCTTGGTAGTGTCGCTCAATATCTTGCTTTTTGTTGTTGTTCTCTCTGTGCCATGATAAGAAGGGAAGTAGTTTAACATTGGAATAAATGACTGTGAGCATTTTTCTGTCTGTTCTCTGCCGTCTGCTCTTTCTCTCTCTCTCTCTCTCTCTCTCTCTCTCTCTCTCTCTCTCTCTCTCTCTCTCTCTCTCTCTCTCTCTCTCTCTCTCTCTCTCTCTCTCTCTCTCTCTCTCTCTCTCTCTCTCTCTCTCTCTCTCTCGAATGCTAAGTTTATTATGGCTGTTGATCTTTGTTTGTTCACTTCCCCTTCATAAGGGGCCTTGGCCTATTTGAATATATTATTCGCATTCATTCTCTCTCAGTCTCTCTCTCTCTCTCTCTCTCTCTCTCTCTCTCTCTTTCTCTCTCTCTTCGCTCTCTCTCTCTCTCTCTCTCTCTCTCTCCACTCTCTCTCTCTCTCTCCTCTCTCTCTCTCTCTCTCTCTCTCTCTCTCCCTCTCTCTCTCTCTCTCTCTCTACTCTCTCTCTCTCTCTCTCTCTCTCCTCCTCTCGCCTCTCTCTCTCTCCTCTTCTTCCCCTCCCCCCCTCTCTCTCTCTAGTTTCGCTATATCCTAGTTCTTTTTCATGACCCTTTTACGTCGATGTGAAAACC
>CM065711.1:18000557-18003057 GCA_017654935.2 Phymorhynchus buccinoides
AAATTCACAGTGGCGGACAAGCACACAATTCGAATGAGGAATGGGTAATTATTTCATGAGGTAGAATATTCTCTTCACACCGTAGTAAATCATCAGAGAAAGACTAAACCAGTCTTGTCCGTACATCATGTTCGTTTTGGGCTTCGTGCTAGAGTCGGTTGCAGGCTACTTTGCAGACCTGCCACTCGCTCCGATTTCAGAGGAGCAGCTCAGATATGTTGAGCATTGCTCCTAGCTCCTCTTGCAACCTCCCCAGCTCCTATATTTTAAAATCTGTCTTGTATACATTTTCCACTCCATTTCACAACAAAGAGCATGCATTCAAAGCACCAGCTAATGGACATCTAAGGGTCAGCATGAGACAGTGAGGGGCTACACGAAGCATAGGCCTATCTCAGGCTAAATGACCATCACATATTGTAGATTGGTCAATATTTCTTTCTCTAAAATGGATCTCAAATTGACAATGGTCAATATTTCTTACTCTGAAATGGATCTCAAACTGACAAAAACGACTGCATGTTTGAAGAACAAAAGAGAAGGCCGCACATTTCGAAGTGGCAATGGATTTGACTGGGGGGCCAGTGCCAGCCCCTAGATTCTCGCTCCTCTTTTTTATTCTCAGAATGTGGCAGGTCTGACTTTGTAAGGTTTGACTAGGTACGTGTTATTCGGGTCATCTATATCGTTAAAAATTCGGGACTTTCCTGGAGTTGCACTGCCTCCGGGCATTGCCTCCAGGATCGTTCCCACCATCTTAATATCTACTAATGTCCCATATGAGTCTGTTTCAGACCGGAGGACGTTAAACGGATTTTAATTCCGTAGGTTTTTTGCACCTATAATAATGGTATTGTTATCCCCCCGTGGGGATACCGGGGGGTCTTTTGCATAAGTAGTTCCCCCACCTTCTGGAAGTTCTGTGCTTGTAGCTTCCTTTTATCTGTCACTCTCTTTGACTATGCCTTTTCCCTTTGCTTGCTGTCATCTACTATCTTTCTGCCTTACCGGTCCATTCTCCTCCTGCCTTTTTTTTTCTCACGAAACGCTTTCAGAAACATTTCCTCCTAAAGCCGAAGTCGGACTTGCTGGGCCCTAACTATTTCTTAGTTAGGCGCATGACGGCAGCATGACGCATCTGCGCTCATAATTGACAGGAAACTGTCTGAGCGATCGAAGAAGAAGAAGAAGAACGGTTCTTTTAATTAGCCTCTCTGTCTTGGATTACAAATTGTCAACGATGAGAAAGAAACTAGTACTGCTATAGAGAGAGAGAGAGAGAGAGAGAGAGAGAGAGAGAGAGAGAGAGAGAGAGAGAGAGAGAGAGAAAGAGAGAGAGAGAGACTATTTCGTCGCCAAACTCGGTTAATACGCATTGTATCTGAAATAACAAAGCCTTTCAAACGTGTAGATGATTTATATTAATTTGTGATAAATCAACAGAGGGGGCGGATGGATGGGGGGGGGGGGGGGGAACAATAGGGGAAGACGGGGTAAAAAGCCCATGGGCGGGTAAGAAGCCCATGCCAATTATCTCTTGAAATAAAGAACATTTCAGTCACATTTTGCCCATGAGACGAGTGTTAATGTTTAGTATTCGTCTCATGGGCATATTTCACTGACATTTTCTTTATTTCATGAGATAAATGGCATGGGCTTCTTACCCGCCAATGGGCTTTTTACCCCGTCTTCCCCTACATCCACGATCCACTTCCCATTAATACACTTTTATTTCCACCGTGGGAATACCGGGGGGGTCTTTTGTATAAATAGTTCCCCCACCTTCTGGAAGTTCTGTGCTTGTAGCTTCCTCTGATCTGTCACTCTCTTTTGACTATGCCTTTTCGGTTTTCCCTTTGCTTACTGTCATCTATCTTTATGCCTTATCGGTCGGTCCATTCTCCTCCTGCCTTTTCTTCTTTCTTTTTTTCACGAAACGCTTTCAAAAACATTTCCTCCTCCATCCGAAGTCGGACTTGCTGGGCCCTATTTCTTAGTTAGACGCATAACGGCAGCATGACGCATCTGCGCTCATAATTGACAGGAAACTGTCTGAGCTATCGAAGAAGAAGAAGAAGTTATTAACTATTTCGTTCGCAAAACTCGGTTAATACCCATTGTATCTGAAATAGCAAAGCCTTTCAAACGTGTATTATATATTTATACTAATTGGTGATAAATCAACAGAGGGGGGGAACAATACAACCATGATCCTTTTCCCATTAATATACGATTATGAGTTCTTAGTGTTAGGTATTAGGTACTTTATAGTCACAGAGGCGCCTCTGTGAAATTCGGGTTGCTCCCACCTGGAGAGCGCGTCGCAACCAGACGCACGCCACCCCATTTTTTTTTTTTTTTTTTTTTTTTTTTGCATGCGATTTTTGTGTGACTGATGAGGAAGGAAAGGGGGGGGGGGGGGGGTGTAAATTTGGACCAAATGACAACTTTTTCGTTGCCACTGGGTTTAGCGTGTACTAAGTGCATGGGCACACGGGAC
>CM065711.1:18018057-18023057 GCA_017654935.2 Phymorhynchus buccinoides
TCCAGGATATCTTGATGATGATGAGGCAAACGTTCATTTTCAGTGATGCTAAGCACTACTCTATTCATAATCGGTGGCTTGGAGTCACAACGGACTATCTTTAGATAGTCCATTGACGTATTATTGAACATATTGTCAAAACTAATAACTTGTTTCAAAAAGAGACTGCAGAAATATAAAAAGTACAATCCCCATATTACATTAACTGCAGTCTTTTTTAATACAAGTTCTTAGTTTTTGCAATAACATCAATAATAAGTCAATGGACTATCTAGAGATAGTCCGTTTTGACTCTAAGCCATCGCATTACCTTCCGCCTTCATTTGCGCTGAAGCGTTTTCGTTAAAGACCCACCAGATCCATGAGTGAACATCACGGGTTTCACGTGTTCTCCCTCTTTTATAGCTGGTAAGAAATCTTGTTTTGACCACGAAAACGAAACATCATTTTAAAGAATAAACCTCAATTTGAAGTTGGGGACATTTGTATGTGGGTTACAGCTACCCCCCAAAAAACCAATGGACTTAATTGTGGTGCGTCAGTGTGTCTTTAAAGACCCACCAGAAACATGACAGAAAATCGCGGGTTTCACGTGTTTTCCCTCTTTTATAGCTGGTAAGAAATCTTATTTTGACCAAGTCTGACTCACATACAAATTCCCCCATACACGAAAACGAGACACCGCTTTACAGAGCAGCATCGATCGTGTATGGGGGCAGACTGTATGTGGGTCACACCTACCCAGAAAACCCCCACCAAGGGACTTAGTCCATCCGGGTCAGTGGGTCTTTAAAGACATACTGACCCACCACGATTAAGTCCCTTGGGTTTGTTTCTGGGTAGCTGTGACCCACATACAAATGCCCCCAGGCTGCTCTTTAAAATGATGTTTCGTTTTCAATTTGGGGGCATTTGCATGGGAGTCAAACCTGGTCAAAACTAGATTTCTTACCAGCTATAAAAGAGGGAAAACACGTGAAACCCGTGATTTTGACACGTGATCTGGTGGGTCTTTAAGGGAGAGAGAATTAGTCCGTCTATAAATGTTGAACTGAATAGCTGCAAAGAAGTTGTATAGTGGTAAAAATGGTAGTAAATAAAAAGGAAGCACACACACATACACACACACACACACACACACACACACACACACACACACACACACACACACACACACACACACACACACACGCCAGCTCACATTTGGTCGAGGAGGACCTTATAATCAAATCAAAGTCCTCCGCTCCTTTCAAGGGCCAGCCACACGTCAGCTAAAATCGCACGACTGTACGATACGATTCGATCACGTGATCTCGAAGCGCGAATCTCATTTTGTTCTTGGAGACCACGTGATCGAATCGTATCGTACAGTCGTTCGATTTTAGTGGACGTGTGGCTGGCCCTTTAAAGCCGGCGCCACACACGCGTAAAATCGTATGGGGATGCGATCCGACTGGGCCACGCGAGTCATGATTCACGCGAAATACCTCCGTCTAAAAATAATTCTGCTATGTTCGCTGACTATACTCAAGTAGACCCAAGACACGAATTTCACGTGAATCATGACTCACACATCGTCACAATCGCATCGCCATCCAGAAGATCGGAATCGTATGTAGCGTAGCGGGTCTTTTAAGCAAACAAAACTCCCACATAATGTAAGGGAGAGATCAGAGAGCAAGCTAGGTGTAATTTGCAGCACGGGATAATTAAGTTTAATTAATGAACAGACAACAGAAGAACAACACCACCAACAACAACAAAAAGATCTCCCATCTTTGCGTGACTTCAATTCCTGATTCGTTTCATGTAAGTTCTAATCTAACCGGTCGTGGTGCGTTTTTGATTGAAGAAAAGACGCGTGTGGCGCATGCACGCACCCACGCGCGCTGTGGCACACACTCATGCACACGCACTTTCCAATTTCTCACAGTCTGTCATTATACGTATGCACTTGCGCGCGCACACTCACACACACTCACATATACATATGTGCACGCACACACACGCACACACGCACGCGCGCACGCGCACGCACACACACACACACATACAGTGTCATGCATTCCAAACACAAACACACACAGTGTCATGCATTAACAAACACACACACAAACACACACACACACACACACACACACACACACACACACACACACACACACACACAGTGTGACATGCATTACAAACACACACACACACAGTGTCATGCATTACAAACACACACACACACACACACACACACACACACACACACAACACACACACACACACACACAGTGTCATGCGTTACACACACACCACAGTGTCATGCATTAGCTGAAAACAAACACACACACACACACACACACACACACACACACACACACACACACACACACACACAGTATCATGCATTACACACACACACACACACACACACACACACACACACACACCACACACACACACACACACACAGTGTCATGCATTGCAAACACACACACACACACACACACAGTGTCATGCATTGCAAACACACACACAGTGTCATGCATACAAACACACACACACACACACACACACACACACACACACACACACACACACACACACACACACACACACACACACACACACATGGGCGCGCGCGCGTAATCAAAACCTAAAAAGAATCACACAATCAAGATCAAGAGGTTGGACTAAATGGAAAGGTCGCATTAGATTAGCGGCTAAAGAAAAAAAAATAGAAAAGAAGAAAGAAAAAAGAAGAAGAAGAATGAAGAAGAACACTTCAAAAGAAGACGAAGAAGAACACTTCAAAAGAAGAAGAAGAAGAAGAAGAAGAAGAAGAACACTTCAAAAGAAAAAGAAGAAGAAGAAGAACACTTCAAAAGAAAAAGAAGAAAAGGACAGGAGAAAACCATCCGTCTTTTGTCTCGAACGTATTGTCTTAATTAAGACAAGCCAACTGGACATGCAATATTCTTTGAAAAGGTTTCCTCCAACCATTTTCCTTCCTTTCTTTCTTTCTTTCTGTGTGTGTGTGTGTTGTGTGTGTGTGTGTGTTGTGTGTGCGCGCGCGTGCGTGCGTGCGTGTGTTTGTGTGCGTAAAGTATTTTTTAATGCTAGCACATTTCTAAGTCTGTATGCTGTCATATACATTATATGCACCGAACTTGTTTTTCTGTCTCTATCTATCTGTATCTCTCTCTCTCTCTCTCTCTCTCTCTCTCTCTCTCTCTCTCTCTCTCTCTCTCTCTCTCTCTCTCTCTCTCTCTCTCTCTCTCTCTCTCTCTCTATGTCTCTCTCTCTCTATGTCTCTCTCTCTCTCTCTCTCTCTCTCTCTCTCTCTCTCTCTCTCTCTCTCTCTCTCTCTCTCTCTCTCTCTTTGTAAATCCAAATAAACCATCCATACATCCATTAATTCATCCATTCATTCATTCATTCATATCATTATTCATCCATTCATCCATGCATCCATCCATTCGTTTATTTATTTGTTTGTTTATTTCATTGTTTTTGGTTTGAGCGAGTGAGTGAGTGAGTGAGTCAATGAGTGCGTGAATGATTGAATGATTGAAATTTGATTGTGGAATTGATCAAATGATAGATAATCCGATTCTTTGGTTGATTGGCTGGTTGACTGACTGACTGATTGATTGATTGGCTGACTGACTGATCGATTGACTAACTGAATTATTGATTGACTGACTGTTTGATTGGCTGATTGATTGGTTGGCTGGTTTGTTGATTGAAGATTGATTAATTGAAAACTGATTGATTGATTGATGGATCTATTTTCAGACACCCCCTTTCAAAGAGAGACCAAGATCCTGAACCGAACAGTGAGCTGCGGACTAAAGAGCTGGGGAACGTTCACCGCCCTGACCTACACCTGTGATGACATCAGGTGAGAGAAGGCAGGAAGGAAGAAATGATGGGAGGGTGGGAGGAATGAAGGAAGGAGGGAAGGAGGAAGGAAGGAAGGAAGGAAGGAACCAAACAGTGAGCTGCAGACAAAAAAGATAGGGAGCATTCACCGCATTGATATTAGGTGAGAGAAGGAAGGAAGGAATGTGAGAGAGAGAGAGAGAGAGAGACTGAAGAGATGGAGAGAGAGAGAGAGAGAGAGAGAGAGAGAGAGAGAGAGAGAGAGAGAGAGGGAGAGAGAGAGAGAGAGAGAGAGAGAGAGACTCAGAACTCAGAAACTTTATTTTACAAGGAAAAGAATTTAGGCTTTACTCTAAAGAGAGAGAGAGAGAGAGAGATGAGAGAGAGAGAGAGACGAGAGAGAGAGAGAGAGAGAGAGAGAGAGAGAGAAGCTGGGGAAAGTTGACCACCCTGACCTCCACCTGTGATGACATCAGGTGAGAGAAGGAAGGGAGGAAAGAAAGAAACAAAGAAAGAAAGAAAGAAAGAAAGGAAGAAACAAAGAAAGGAAGGAAGGAAGTGAACGGACCGTCATATTATTTTCTTCATTCCGGAGTGGATGAACTGCGGGCTATGACAGGGCTACCCAGGGTGGGTTGCGCCCTAAACGACTGAACGAATCATCATACTTCTTTTTTTCATTTCAGGGTGGGGTGTAGGGTAAAACGTGTCAGGAGACAGCCTAAACAAGTGAACGGACCGTCATATTATTTTCTTCATTCCAGAGTGAATGAACTGTGCTCTATGGCTGCTACCCAGGGTGGGTTGCGCCCTAAACGACTGAACGAATCATCATACTTATTTTCTTCTTTCCAGCGTGGACGGGCTGAGACTGGCCTACGGCTACTACCCTAAACGACTGAACGGACGTCATTTTGTTTTCTTCCTTCCAGGGTGGACGGGCTGAGACTGGCCTACGGCTACTACCCTAAACAACTGAACGGATCGTCATTTTGTTTTCTTCCTTCCAGGGCGGGCGGGCTGAGACTGGCCTACGGCTACTACCCTAAACGACTGAACGGATCGTCATTTTGTTTTCTTCCTTCCAGGGTGGACGGGCTGAGACTGGCCTACGGCTACTACCCTAA
>CM065711.1:18028057-18038057 GCA_017654935.2 Phymorhynchus buccinoides
TCTACACACCCATGTTTTCTTTGGGTGGTATATTTCTATCTGTCTGCTTGTCCGTCTTGTCTCTCTCTCTGTCTTTTATGCCAGTTTCTGTTTGTGTGGTGTGTTTTGTGTGTGTGTGTGTTTGTTTTCTTAAAGGGGCACCCTGACGGATGAGGGTTTTTTTGCAAGAAACGCGTCGAGATCACCAGAAAGACAGCCTTTTCGATTTCAAGGATCGGAACACTCACTTTGCTCTGGTTTCTTAGAAATTAAACCGTCAAAACGGCGATTCTTCCTTGCCGGAGATGCCGGAGAGAGAAGCCATTTTGGATGGGGTGGGTGGAGGCCACTCATTGTGGTTGAAACGTTTTCTTTTTTTGTAGTGCAGTAAAAAAAAAAAAGGAGCTATTTCCTTTCTTGTGAGCCAAACTCCTTTAGATAAACTGTATACCATTTTTTTTTAAAGGCTTGTATTGTGAAAAGTTCGTGCAAACGATTTGGTCTAAACGCAGGCGGCCATTAGAAAAGAGACGGCACACGCCTTCTCTTTGGGTGAAAGAATTTGACTTCCAGCACCTCCGCCAAGGAGAAATCGCCTTTTTGACGGCTTGATTGCTAGGAAACCAGAGCAAAGTGAGTGTTGCGATCTCTGTAAAGGGTGTTTTCCTGCTGGTCTGGACGTGTTTCTTGCAAAAACTCATCCGTCAGGGTGCCCCTTTAAAAAATAAATACCTGGTCAGAATTCCATGCCTATTATGTAATGTAGCTGTATACATGTGTGAGGCTATGCCACTCTTGGATAGATGTTGATTTGTTTGTATGTCGTCCTCTCCACCATTGTTGATGTGGGTGGAGCTAGGGTCATAAAGGCGAACTTGGCACATTCTTTTTTGAGAATGATGCTTTGTTTTTTCTCTCACTTTGGTTCTGACCCACGCATTGCTAGATGATATGGTATCGTAATCAACGTTTGGTGGAGGGGAGTTAATTAGAAAGAGAGTATTCCCCCTTTGTTCACTTTTGTATGTGTGACAATCCATTGATGTTGATTCTTTTACTGGAGCTTGTATACTGATCCCTTTTGCATGTTTTTGATGTGTGTTTTTGTTTGGTTTAAACAGCTTTTTTGCTGTTTTTGTTTTGTTTTGTTTTGTTTTACTAATAACAGTAAACACCCCTTCTTCTTCTTCGATCGCTCAAACAGTGTCCTGTCGGTGGTGAGCGCAGGATGCGTTATGCTGCCGTTATGCGCCTATAACTAATTAAGAAAATAGTTTGGTCCCAGCATGTCCGACTTCGGCTGGAGGAGGACATCGTTTTTGAAAGCGTTTCTTGGAAACAAAGGCGTCCCCCGTGGGGATACCGGGGGGGTCTTTCGTAAAAATAGTTCCCCCACCTTCTGGAAGTTCTGTGCTTGTAACTTCCTCTAATCTGCCACTCTCTTTGACTCTGCCTTTTCCCTTTGCTTTCTGTCATCTTCTATCTTTCTGACTTATTGGCCTTTTTTCAACACAATCTTCCAAATATTTTTTCTCTTGAGCTCCTCCGGAATCGGAATGTGTCGGCTGTGCGCAGCGGGGAGACCAGTGAAAACTGAAAACCGGACATGTATCTTACCCAGTATGGCCATATGGCCTGGGAACGCAGAAGAAAGAAGAAGAAGAAGAAGAAAAAAAGGCAGGAGAATGGATGGATCATGCATGGACTGGTTTGTTGCAGAAAGAAAGATAGAAATATGACGACAACAGTAGTGAGCGAAAGGGAAAAGGCAGAGTCAAAGAGAGTGACGGATTAGAAGTGGGGGTGGGGGGGGGGTTACAGCACAAAACTTCCAGAAGGTGGGGGAACTGTTTATACAAAAGCCCCCCCCCCCCCCCCCCACGGGGGGGGGTATATGTCCCCAACCCTACCCTCTCCGGACGATTCGAGGCTAGACGCTGGAAAGGACACACTTCAAGCCCTCTTACTTGACCCCCTCCCCTTGCTCCCCCCCCCCTTTGTCTGTACCCCGTCCCCTCCTCACCCCCCACCCCCCACCCCCGCTTCTCTATATATATCTTTCTGTCTATTTGTCTGTGATGTGACTGTCTCTCTGTCTTTGTCTCTGTCTCTCTCTTTTTGTTTTGTTTTTTTGTTTGGCCTTTATACGTTTGAGAGAGACTGAGTTACTGACATAAATACAGAGGGAGAGAGAGAGAGAGAGAGAGAGAGGAGAGAGAGAGAGAGATTTCAAAGGCCAAAGCAAAAAGAACATTTTTTTTAACCAGTGCATTTATCTGTGACTTTTAAGCTTTACCGTGTCAGGAAATGACACAGAGAGTGACTGAATGAGCGAGAGAGACAGACAGACAGAGACAGACAGACACAGAGAGAGAGAGACAGACAGACAGACAGAGAGAGAGAGACAGACAGACAGACAGGGAGAGAGAGAACGAGAGAGAGACAGACAGACAAACAGACAGACAGACAGAAGGAGAGAGAACGAGAGAGACAGACAGAGAGAGAGAGAGAGACAAACATAAACAGACAGACAGGGAGAGAGAGAGACAGACAGACAGACAGGGGAATGAGAGAACGACAGAGAGAGAGACAGACAGACAGAGACAGAGAGATAAAGAAAACCTCTTTTTTTTTACTAAGGCCAAAGCAATGATGACCGTTACTTACAATGATTTCCGGTTCCCGAACTTAACTGCGTTTATACTGAAATGTTTTTCTTTTTTTTCTCTGTTGTTTTTTTGGTGGGTGGGTGGGTGGGGCGGGGGGGGGGGGTGTAATAATTATAATTATTTTCAAGACTTTTAACGTTCACGCGTGCTAAATCATTATGCCTGCATACCTAACTTAAAACATTTAACGAAGAAGGATGCATGCATCCATGTATGTTTAAACATTGTTTCTATTATTGCATTTCAAATGCTCTAACTTTTGAGTCCTGTAGGCTGGAGGAACGGTGCCAGCAGTATACTGACATGTTTTCATGCCTATTAATGTATGTATGTATATATATAACGAGTTGGGGGGTGGGGGTTTCTTGGTCGAACTGAGGGTGATAATGTTACTTTTACAAATTGTACACACCACCATAATGAGTCTGATTGATTGTGTGTTATGCATTTGAACTGCAAGCCAACAGTGTTGGTGGTAGTGTAGTAATGTGTTTTGTGTTATCACCCGCGGAGTTTACCGAGCGAAGGTGATATTGTTTTTGTTGTGGGAGTGGCTGTGTGTGTATATATACACTGTATGTATGTGGGTTTGTTAACAGCATATCACCATGAAGGAATTAGGATAGGAAGATGAAACTTGATGTGCATGTAGGCTAGGTAGTGTAGATGTGCCTGTTGGTGTCAAGGTCAAGGTCATGACCTTGACGTATGACCTTGAAAACTGAAAATCTATTTGTAGCCATATCTCAGGCACCAGTCAACATAGGATGTTGAGAAACTTGGTATGAAGGTGGTTTGGCTTATGCTCCTTCCGAGTATTGTTGACCAATCAAGGTCAAGGAGATCGCTGGACCCTGAAAATCGGGGGGTTGGAAAAATGGAGTTACCAAGATAACAGCATATCACCATGAAGGAATAAGGATAGGAAGATGAAACTTGATGTGCATGTAGGCTAGGTACTGTAGATGTGCCTTTTGGTGTCAAGGTCAAGGTCATGACCTTGACGTATGACCTTGAAAACTGAAAAAAACGTTTTAGCCATATCTCAGGCACCAGTCGACATAGGATTTATTTATTTATTAAGACAACTTTTATAGCGCCTAATCTTTAAGCTCTAAGCGCTTTACAGAAATCACTAAAAATGAATAGTAAACACAATGAACAAAAAATATATATCAAACATTGACCAACACCCCCCTTCCCTGATCCCTCAGTCAATTTCTCAATCACGCCCAAATAATGAATGACATAATCTACAGTACACTTTCGCAACCAACTTGAAACACTCACACTGATGGACACTTAAAGACGCCCAGGCCACACTATTAACAAAAATCACACTCACACTTATAACGATAGAGAGAGAAAGAGAACGAGAGAGAGAAAGAGAAAGAGACAGACACACAGACAGACAGACAGAGAAGGACAGAGACGGAGACACAGAGAGTCAGACAGAGGGACAGACAGAGAAAGAGAGAAGAGAGAGACACACAAACAGAGACAGAGATATATTATAGGACTGAAATACAGTTGCATGCATCATAAAATAACAACTTACTATAATTTGTACATACAATAGTCACAAAAAAGGCACATTATATTCAATATTAATAAACATTCACACACACACACACACACACACACACACACACCTACACACACACACACACACACACACACACACACACACACACACACACACACACACACACCGACACGCACACACGCACACACACACACAACACACACACACAAACACACACAGACACACACGATTAGTGGAAAAAACATTAAATGAATGACACTCACACACATACTAATAAAATAGCATTTTAAAACACTTATAATGTAAAATCATTTTAAAACAGTGAGACAAAATGGATAAAGAAATAAAAATACACAAGTACATAAAATGTTCACAACATTAAAATACACCCATCCAGCCCATCCTTACACACACACACACACACACACACACACACACACACACACACACACACACACACGCGCGCGCGCACGCACGCACGCACACACGCACGCACGCACGCACACACACACACACACACACACACACACACACACACGCACACATGCGCGCATGTACACACACGCACGCGCTCACATGCACTCATCCATTGTGCATCACTGACCGTAGCGGCAGAGAGCAGAAGCAGAAAGAAGAAAATGGACAAAATGGAAGGTAATGCAGAAAAGCAGAAGAGGGAGCGTAAAAGAAGGAAGGAGTTGGGGATAGAGACGGGGATAGAGAGGAGCAGAGAGTAAGACAGATAGAAAACGGAGAGACAAAGAGTGAGAGACGAGTAGACAAAGTGGGGAGGGGGGGGGGAGAAGTTAAGAAAAAGAGCAAGGGGGTGGAGAGGGGGGACAGATGGACAGGCATACAGAGTGACAGACACGTTGACACAGAGAGAGAGAGAGAGAGAGAGAGAGAGGGGGGGGGGAGGACAGACAGAACAGACCAACAGACGGAAAGACATAAGGGAGACAGCAGACATATGTTGAAACTTGGTATGAAGGTGGTTTGGCTTATGCTCCTTCCGAATATTGTTGACCAATCAAGGTCAAGGTCAAGGAGATCGCTGGACCCTGAAAATCGGGGGGTCGGAAAAATGGAGTTCCCAAGATGAAATCAGGTGGGAATGTTGGCTGGGTATTGTAAATGTGCCTTTTGGGGGTCGGGGGTCAAGGTCATGACCTTGACGTGTGACCTTGAAAACTAGCAACGCGGGTGATTCTCGGATGCTTTTATGGGAAATCTACTCAGCAAGATAGGGACAGTCAGCAGCAGAAACAGTAAGATAGTGACAGTATGCAGCAGCAGCAAGATAATCACAGTCATCCTCCGAAGTCGGGGTGTGGCTGCAGAACTCCGCGGGTGATTCTCGAATGCTACATCCGATGACTTTTCAACCTAGTTGTTGTTGTTGTTGCTGGTTTAAATAGCTTTTTATTTCTGAAGGTCACCAATGAAAATCAACAATGATCATTAGATAGGGCAACAAGAAAACTGATCTAAAGCCCCTATCTTAAAGAAAACAAGTGCACAGACAATAATAATAGTGACGGACGGCCAAGCAGAGTAATGAAGCGCTATCTTACATTTTCAAATATGATTTGTTGTTGTTGATTTTCTAGATGATGATGACGACGGTGATGATGATGATGATGATATTTGGTTTTGAGTATATTGTAGTCACAGAGACCCGCGCTGCTCCCACATGGAGAGCGCATAGCCGCGAGCCCAGCGCTACCCAATTTTTGTTGGTTTGTTGTTTTTGTTGTTGGGTTGTTGTTTTTTGGGGGGGCGGACTTGGGAAATCTAGCTATCAATTTGGTCAAACCAGGCAGCGTGATTTTTCCCTGCTCTTACCGAAATTTTAACCGCTGTGTGATTTTTTTTTGGCCGTGCGTATAAAGCGCACGGGTCAGACTTGCTTTAAGTCCCCTCCTCCCCTCCCCCCCCCCCCCCCCCCCCCCCCCCCCCCCCCCCCCCCCCCCCCCCCCCCCCCCCCCCCATCCGAAGGATTCGGAATTTCAGGTCGAACTAGAAAGAAAGGGCGAGGCCGGCCGGGATTCAAACCCGGGTCACTCAAAACGCTTTGAAACTGGCAGGCGAACGTCTTAACCACTCTACCACCCCCTCCCTTCCTGTTCCGAGAGAGAGAGAGAGAGAGAGGGGACGATGATGATGATTGTGGTGGTGATGAATGATGATGATGGTACTGACATTGATGAAGAAGATGATGACTATGACGTTGTTGATGTCCTACTTCACTTTGTTTTGTTTTCAAGTACTAGGGGAAGACGGGGTAAAAAGCGCATGGGCGGGCGGGTAAGAAGCCCACCCCAATTATCTCATAAAATAAAGAAAATTTCAGTCAAATTTGCCCATGAGACGAATGCTAGACATTAACGCTCGTCTCATGCGCAAAATGAGACTGAAATTTGCTTCATTTCATGAGATAATTGGGGTGGGCTTCTTACCCGCCCATGCGCTTTTTACCCCGTCTTCCCCTAACATTAGTATTGATTCCTATTCCTGAATGTCAAAAAAAGAAGTAATAGTGTTATCTATAAAAAATGTTTTATTAGATCGGGATTTGTGTTGGTTTGATTGATTGATTGATTGATTTATCTTAATAATGTGAAAAGCCACAAATGATGAAATCCATATTTTTTCTGTAGTATTTGATAGAATTACTGTTGTTGGTCCCTCTATCTTTATATATAGTTATTAAAGACCCCCCACGTCACGTGTCACATTCCCTCTCAGTTATGCTAGGTAGATTTCTTACCAGCTATAAGAGAGAAAACACGTGAAAACCATGAATTTGACACGTGACACGTGTCACATTCCCTCTTATGCTAGGTAGATTTCTTACCAGCTATAAGAGAGAAAACACGTGAAAACCATGAATTTGACACGTGACACGTGTCACATTCCCTCTTATATGCTAGGTAGATTTCTTACCAGCTATAAGAGAGAAAACACGTGAAAACCATGAATTTGACACGTGACGTGGTGGGTCTTTAATGTCTGTGTGTTTCAGGCCGGAGGACGTTAAACGAACTTCTGGTTTTTTTTAATATTTTATTATCAAGCATATGAAAACACCTTTTTGTTTTGTTTTTAGTTGTTGTGGGATGGTTGTAATATTATAATTTTGCCTGTGTGCTTTAATGATTTTTGGATGTGTGTCCGTACAAAAAATCATATGTAAATATGGATATAAATTCATGGCATTTTGACCCCCCCCCCCCCGTGAGGATACCGGGGGTCTTTTGTATAAATAGTTCCCCCACCTTCTGGAAGTTCTGTGCTTGTAGCTTCCTCTAATCTGTTACTCTTTGACTCTGCCTTTTCCCTTTGCTTACTGTCATCTTACTATCTTTCTGCCTTACCGGTGGTCCATTCTCCTGCCTTTTGTCAAGAAACACTTTCAAAAACATTTCCTCCTCCAGCCGAAGTCGGACTTGTAGCTGGGCCTAGCTATTTCTTAGTTAGGCGCATAACGGCAGCATGACGCATCTGCGCTCATAATTGACAGGAAACTGTCTGAGCGATCGAAGAAGAAGAAGAAGATCTAGGAACGTCTATTATCACGCATAGCTTAGATGTGGTTTGTTTGTTTTATGTTATTTCTTCTTCTTCTTCTTCTTCTGCATTCCCAGGCCATAAGGCCACAATGGGTACGTATGTGTCCGTTTCCCAGTTGTCACTGGTCTCCTCGCTGCATTCAGCCGACACATTCCGATTTGGAAGGAGCTCAAAGGAGAAAACTATAATTATGGAAGATTTTTTTTTTTTTTTTTTTTTTAAAGGCAGTAGAATGGAGCCCAAAAAATCAGATAGTAGATGACCCAAGGCAAGGGGAAAAGGCAGAGTCAAAGAGATACACATATTAGAGGAAGTTATAAGCACAGAACTTCCAGAAGGTGGGGGAACTATTTGTACGGAAGACCCCACCCCCGGTATCCCCACGCGGGGTGGTGGGGGGGGAGTATGTTATCAAATGTCAATGCACTCGGCACACATTTTTGGATTAGGAGTGAGATTTGGGGGGAGAAACTTTCCTTTTTACTTTCTATTCCAGTCAGACATTCTACTGCGTTCGTTGGTGGGTTGGTTTTGTTTTTTTAATGTGATGCACGCTAAGTGTGTGTGTATGTGTGCCTGTGTGTGTGTGTGTGTGCTTGCATGCGTGTAAGATAGCAAGTGTAAATATGTGTGCCCACACGCATGATTGTGAGTAATTACAATGTATTACATGTATGATGTTATGTGTATGTGATGTTGCTTGGGGTTTTTAGTGGGGGTTTTAGTGAATCGGTTAGAGAGAGAGAGAGAGAGAGAGAGAGAGAGAGAGAATACGAATACGAATGTTTTATTGAGGGTAAAAAGGATAAGCTTTAATAGCTTCTTTGCACCTTGCCCTCTCACTCACACACTCACACCATCATGCATCAGGCAAAGAGAAATGGACATAAAAACAAGCAAGTCAAGAAAATGACACAACAATTGGCACATGAAATAATTGACAGAGAATCAAAATGGGAACTAAAAGCAGGCATGGACAATACTTAACAATGGCGAACTTGAATTGGTGGTTTAAATTGAGTACGGAAGAAAAGGGGAAACAATTCTGAGACAATGACAATTGTTTCAGAATAATACCACTTTTAGCCCTTACCGGACTTCTGGGGTCGCCCATTACCCCTTGACACACAAAACATGTTATATCTCTAAAACTATTTAAGCAATCTTCATGACATTTCATGACTTTGTCAATAACGTAAATGGCTTTAAGTGTGTTAAATTTCATTAATGTGTATAAAATATAAATGACGTAATATGACGCGTCATTTTGATATACCTGTCCTTTCGCCGCCTATTCACCAGTCAGGCGACTGTAAAATACAGGTTTCTGCACCACACCGTTTTAGCACTCAAGTGACTAAAAGGCATGAAATTAGGAACTGTTATCCAATGACCTTATGTTGTTGATTTGGGGAGATAAGGGAGGATTCACAGTATTGCAGATGCCAACTTTTCTTTACCCGGGTAAGTTTGACTGAAATTTATGGATGAAAAATGGTTGGCGGGGAAGGGGGTTGTCGTTATCAATATTGATGATTGTGGCGGTGCCATAGCCGACGAGGTTTAACCGAGGCGTGGTTACCGTTAGACATACACCTATCTGTATTGATTTTAAAAAATCAGGACTTTACTGGTTTCGTACTGCCTCCGGGCATTGCCTCCAGTATTGTTCCCACCATATTTGTATTTACAAATGTCCCATATGTGTCTGATTCAGACCAAGAGGACGTAAAACACCATTTTCGTCGTCGTGGCGGGGAAGGGGTTAAGGAAGAGAGAGAGAAAAGTTAAGATAAGATGGGAATATGAGAGAGAGAGAGAGAGAGAGAGAGAGAGAGAGAGAGAGAGAGAGAGAGAGAGAGAGAGTTGTTGGTCAATACAATTAAAAGAATATATATATATATATTTTAAACCAAACAGAGAAATAACTTTGGCATAAAAGGATACAATATGTATAATAACATTCGCACGTTTACGTCAATGCTTGGTTTTCTAACCTTGCACGATAGTTATTCGTTCTTATGAAATAGATAAAGGAGAGAGACACAGAGAGAGACAGATAGGGGGAGAGAGAAAAAGGGAGAGAGAACTCGAACTCGAAGTTTTGGTAAAGGTAAAGATGTGCCACCCCCCACCCCTGCATTTCTTCGTTAATTGCAATTTTCCGTTTTTGCCTTTCTTACCAAACATAAAGCTGTATTTTATGAACCTTTTCAGCTAATTATCTTTTTGG
>CM065711.1:18043988-18069314 GCA_017654935.2 Phymorhynchus buccinoides
CCGACTCGCTGGAGAGGAAATTGTTTTTGAAGTGTTTCTTGACAAAAGCAGAGAATGGACCACCGTAAGGCAGAAAGAGAGTATGAATACAAGTAATCAAAGGAAAAGGCAGAGTCAAAGAGTAACGATTAGAGGACTCTACAAGCACAGAACTTCAGAGAGTGTGGGGAACTATTTATACAAAAGACCCCCGTATCCTCACGGGGGGGGGGGTCAATGCCATGATTTATATCCATATTTACATATGAGTTTTTTGTACGGACACCATCCAAAATCATTAAGCACACAGAAATTAATAATATTACAACAATCCCCACAACTAAAAACAAACAAAAAGGTGTTTTCATATGCTTGATATAAAATATTAAAAAAAACCAGAAGTTCGTTTACGTCCTCCGCCTGAAACACCCAGACATTAAAGACCCACCACGTCCACGTGTCAAAGTCATGGTTTTCACGTGTTTTTCTCTGCTTTAGCTGGTAAGAAATCTACTACATTAAGAGGGATTTGACACGTGTCACGTGTCAATTCAGGTTTTCACGTGTTTTCTCTCTTATAGCTGGTACGAAATCTACGTATCATAAGAGGGAATGTGACACGGTCACGTGTCAATGCATGGTTTTCACGTGTTTCTCTCTATAGCTGGTAAGAATCTACCTAGGCATACTGAGAGGATGTGCACGTGACGTGGGGGTCTTTATACTATATAATAAGATAGAGGGACCAACACGTAATTCTATCAATACTCAGAAAAATTGATGGTTTCATTCATTGTGGCTTTCACATTATAAGATAAATCAATCTATCAATCAATCAAACCAACACAAATCACCGATCTAAAAACTTTTTTTTATAGATAACACTATTTACTTCCTTTTTGGACATTCAGGAATAGGATATACTAATGTTAGGGCAAGACGGGGTAAAAAGCGCATGGGCGGGTAAGAAGCCCACCCCAATTATCTCAGAAATGAAAGGCAAATTTCAGTCTCATTTTCGCATGAGACGAGCGTTATGTCTAGCTTCGTCTCATGGGCAAATTTGACTGAAATTTTCTTTGATTTTTATGAGATATTGGGGTGGGCTTCATTACCCTGTACCCGCCCATGCGCTGTTACCCCGTCTTCCCTAGTACTTGAAAACAAAACAAATGAAAGGTAGGCATCAACACGTCATAGGTCATCATCTTCTTCATCAATGTCAGTACATCATCATCATTCATCACCACACAATCATCATCATCGTCCCCATCTCTCTCTCTCCTCTCTCTCGGAACAGGAAGGGAGGGGGTGGTAGAAGTGGTTAAGACGTTCGCCTGCCATTTTCAAGCGTTTTGTGTACCTGGGTTGAACCCGGCCGGCCTCGCCCTTTCTTTCTAGTTCGACCTGAAATATCCGAATCTTCGGATGGGGTGGTGGGGGGGGGGGGGGGGGGGGGGGGGGGGATGGGATGGGTGGGAGGGGGAGAGTGGGACTAAAGCAAGTCTGACCCTGCGCTTATACGCACGCCAAAAAAAACACACAGGCGTTAAATTTCGGTAAGAGCAGGAAAAATCACGCTGGCCGGGTTTGACCAAATTGATAGCTAGATTTCCAGTCCGCCCCCGCAAAACCAACAACCCAACTAACAAACAACAGACAACAAAAATTGGTAGCGCTGGAGCCCGCGCTATGCGCTCTCCATGTGGGATCAGCGCGGGTCTCTGTGACCTACAATATACCAAACCAAATACATCATCATCATCATCACGTCGTCCCATCATCATTCTAGAAATCACAACAACAATCATATTTGAAAATGGAAGATAGCGCTTCATTACTCTGCTTGGCGCGTCCCGTCCTATTATTATTGTCTGTGCACTTGTTTTTCTTATATAGGGGCTTTAGGATCAGTTTTCTTGTTGCCGCTATCTTAATGATCATTGTTTGATTTTCAATTGTGACCTTCAGAAATAAAAGCTTTAAACAGCCACAACACAACAACAACTAGGTTGAAAAGTCATACGGATGTAGCTTTCGATAATCACCCGCGGAGTTCTGCAGCACACCCCGACTTCGGAGATGACTGTGCTTATCTTGCTGCTGCTGCATACTGTCCTATCTTACGTTTCTGCTGCTGACTGTCCCTTCTTGTCTGAGTAGATTTCCCATCAAAGCATCCGAGAATCACCCTGCGTTGTCTAGTTTTCAGGTCACACTTCAGGTCATGACTTGACCCCCGGCCCCCAAAGGCACATTTACAATACCAGCCAACATTCCCACCTGATTTCATACTTGGGAACCTCCATTTTTCCGACCCCCCGTTTTCAGGTCAGCGATCTCCTTGACCTTGACCTTGATTGTCAACAATATTTCCGAAGGAAGGGCATAAGCCAAACCACCTTCATACTAAAGTTTCACATATGTCTGCTGTCTCCCCTTATTGTCTTTCGTCTGTTTGTCTGTTGTCTGTCCGCCCCCCCCCTCTCTCTCTCTCTCTCTCTCTCCTCTGTGTCAACGTGTCTGTCACCTCTGGATTGCCTGTCCATCTGTCCCGCCTCTCCACCCCCTTGCTCGTTTTCTTAATTTCCCCCCCCCTCCATCTTTGTCTACTCGTCTCTCACTCTTTGTCTCTCCGTTTTCTATCTGTCTACTCTCTGCTCCTTATCTGTCCCGTCTCTATCCCCAACTCCTTCCTTCTTTACGCTCCCTCTTCTGCTTTTCTGCATTACCTTCCTTTTGTCCATTTTTCTTCTTTCTGCTTCCTGCTCTCTCGCTACGGTCAGTGATGCACAATGGATGTGTTATGCATGTGAGGTCGTGCGTGCGTTTGTGTACATGCGGCATGTGTGCGTGCGTGTGTGTGTGTGTGTTGTGTGTGTGTGAGTGCGTGCGTGCGTGTGTGCGTGCGTGCGTGCGCGCGCGTGTGTGTGTGTGTGTGTGTGTGTGGTGTGTGTGTGTGTGTGTGTGTGTGTAAGGATGGTCTGAGGTGTATTTAATTGTTGGGAACATTTATGTACGTGTGTATTTTTATTATGTTTATCCATTTGTCTCACTGTTTTAAATGATTTTACATTATAAGTGTTTTAAATGCTATTTATTAGTATGTGTTGAGTGGTCATTCATTTAATGTTTTTCCACTAATCGTGTGTGTCTGTGTGTGTTTGTGTGTGTGTTTGTGTTTGTGTGCGTGTGTGCGTGTCGGTGTTGTGTGTGTGTGTGTGTGTGTGTGTGTGTGTGTGTGTGTGTGTGTGTGTGTAGGTGTGTTTTTGTTGTGTGTGTGTGTGGTGTGTAGATGGTTTATTAATATTGAATAATAATGTGCCTTTTTGTGACTATGGAATGTACTAATTATGTAGTTGTTATTTATGATGCATGCACTGTATTTCAGTCCTATATATATCTCTGTCCTCTGGTTTGGTGTGTCTCTCTCTTCTCTCTTTCCTCTGTCCTGTCCCTCTGTCTACTCTCTGTGTCTCCGCTCTGTCCTTCTCTGTCTGTCTGTCATGTGTTCGTCTCTTCTCTTTCTCTCTCTCGTTCTCTTTCCTCTCTCTATCGTTATTATAAGTGTGAGTGTTGATTGTTCATAGTGTGGCTGGCGTCTTTAATTGTCCCATCAGTGTGAGTGTTTCACTGTTGCGAAGTGTACTGTAGATTAGTCTTCATTATTTGGGGCGTTGATTGAGAAATTGATGAGGATCAGGAAGGGGTGGTTGGTCAATGTTGCTATATATTTTTTTGTTCATTGTGTTTACTATTCATTTTTAGTGATTTTCTGTACGCGCTTAGAGCTATAAAGATTAGGCGCTATCAGTTGTCTAACAAATAAAAATCCATGTCGACTGTGCCTGAGATATGGCTAACGTTTTGTTTCATTTTCAAGGTCATACGTCAAGGTCCTGCCCTTGCTTGACACCAAGGCCATCTACAGTACCTAGACCTAGCAGGCACATCAAGTTTCATCTCCGATCCTTATTCCTTCATGGTGATATGCTGTTATCTTGGTAACTCCATTTTTTCCAACCCGCCCGATTTTCAGGGTCGCAGCGATCTCCTTGACCTTGATTGGTCAACATACTCGGAAGGAGCATAAGCCCAACCACCTTCATACCAAGTTTCTCAACATCTATGTTGACTGTGCCTGAGTATGCTACAATGATTTTCTTTCAAGTCATACGTCGGTCATGACCTTACCTTGACACCACAGCACATCTACACTACTACCCTTACATGCACATCAATTTTCCAATCTTCCTATCCTAAAAAAAATTCCTTCATGGTGATATGCTTGTTAACAACCACTATACATACAGTGTATATATACACACACAGCACTCCACAAAACAATATCACCTGCGCTCGTAAACTCCGCGGTTGATAACACAAAACACTTACTAAACTACACCACACTGTTGGCTTGCAGTTCAATGCATAACCACATCAATCAGACTCATTATGGTGGTGTGTACAATTTTGTAAAAGTAACATTATCACCCTCAGATTCGACCAGAACCCCCTCCCCCCCAACTCGTTATATATATACATACATATTATAGGTATGAAAAATTTCAGTTTACTGCTGGCATCGTTCCTCCAGCCTACATGACTCAAAAGTTAGAGCATTTGAAATGCAATAATGAGTAAACTGTGCTTAAACATACATGGATACATGCAGCTTCTTCCTTAAATGTGTTTTTAAGTTAGGTATGAACAGACATAATGAGTTAGCACGCGTGAACATTAAAAGTCTTGAAAAATAATAACTGTAATATTATGAAACACCCCCCCCTGCCCCCACCACCCCGCCCGCACCGCCACCGGGAGGGGGGGACCCCACACGGACGCCCCCCCCCCCGTCCCCCCCCGGGTTCCCCCAACCCCCCCGCCCCCCCACCCACCCAAAACAACAACAGAGAAAAAAAAGAACAACATTTCAGTATAAACGCAGTTAAGTTCTGGGGACCCGGAAATCATTGTAAAGTAACGGTCATCATTGATTTGGACTTAGTAAAAAAAAAGAGGTTTTCTTTATCCTCCGTGTCTGTCTGTTTCTGTCTCTCTCTCGTTCTCTCTCTCCCTGTCTGTCTGTCTGTCTCTCTCTCTCCCTCTCTCTCTCTCTCTCTTTGTCTCTCTCTCTCTCGTCTGTCTGTCTCTCTCGTTCTCTCTCTTTCTGTCTGTCTCTGTTTGTCTGTCTGTCTCTTCTCTCGTTCCCTCTCTCCCTGTCTGTCTGTCTCTCTCTCTCTGTCGGTCTGTCTGTCTCTCTCTTTTTATGTATCTCTCTCTATCTCTCTCTCTCTCTCTCTCGCTCTCTCTGGCTGTCTCTCTCATCTCTATCCTCTCTCTGTGTCATTTCCTTGACACGGTGAAGCTTAAATAGTCGACAGATAAATGCACTGCGTTATAAAAAAAAATGTCTTTGCTTGCTTTGGCCTTTGGAATCTCTCATCTCTCTCTCATCTCTCATCTCTCTCTCCCTCTCACTCTCTCCTCTCTCTCTCTCCCTCTGTATTTATGTCAGTAACTCAGTCCTGCTCTGGTTCAAACGTATAAAGGCCAAACAAAAAAACAAAACAAAAAGAGAGAGACAGAGACACAGAGAAACACACACAGACACACAAATAGGGGGGTGAGATATATATAGGGCAGTCGGGGCCGTGGGTACAACAGGAGGGACGGGGGGGGAGACAAGGGGGGGGAGCGGGGAGCAAGTGGAGGGGGTCAAGTAGAGAGGGCTTGAAGTGTGTCCTTTCCAAGCGTCTAGCCTCGACTCGTCCGGAGCATGAGGGTGGTGGTTGGGGACATATACCCCCGTGGGGTGGTTACGGGGGTGGGGGGGGGGGGGCTTCTTTGTATAAACAGTTGCCCCCACCTTCTGGAGTTTGTGTGCCTTATAATCACCCCCACCCCACCCACCTCTAAATCTGCCACTCTCTGCTGGACTCTGCCTTTTCCCTTTTGTACCTACTACTGTTGCGTCATCTTCTATCTTTCTCCCCCCCACATTATGGAAGTTTTGTGCTGTAACCCCACCCCCCCCCACTCTAATCCATCACTCTCTTTTGACTCTGCCTTTTCCCTTTCGCTCACTACTGTTGTTGTATATTTCCTATCTTTTATTCGCAACAAAACCAGTTACCATGCAGATCCATCCATTCTCCTGCCTTGTTTTTCTTCTTCTCTGCGTTCCAGCCATATGGCCATACTGGTTTAAGATACATGTCCCGGTTTTCAGTTTTCATTGGTCTCCACGCTGCGCACAGACCGACATATTCCGATTCCGGAGGAGCTCAAAGGGAGAAAATTTATTTGGAAGATGTTTTTGAAAAAAGGCCAATAAGTCAGAAAGATAGAAGATGACAGAAAGCAAAGGGAAAAGGCAAGAGTCAAAAAGAGAGACAGATTAGAGGAAGTTACAAGCACAGAACTTCCCGAAGGTGAGGGACTACTATTTACGAAAGAACCCCCCCCCCGGTATCCCACGGGGACGCCTTTGTTTTCAGAAGGAAACGGCTTTCAAAAACGATGTCTCCTCCTAGCCGAAGTCGGACATGCTGGTACCAAACTATTTTCTTAATTAGTTATAGGCGCATAACGGCAGCATAACGCATCCGCGCTCATAATTGACAGGCCACTGTTTGAGCGATCGAAGAAGAAGAAGGGGTGTTTACTGTTATTAGTAAAACAAAACAAAACAAAACATAAACAGCAAAAAAGCTGTTTAAACCAAACAAAAACACACATCAAAAACATGCAAAAGGGATCAGTATACAAGCTCCAGTAAAAGAATCGATATCAATGGATTGTCACACATACAAAAGTGAACAAAGGGGGAATACTCTCTTTCTAATTAACTCCCCTCCACCAACGTTGATTACGATACCATAATCATCTAGCAATGCGTGGGTCAGAACCAAAGTGAGAGAAAAAACAAAGCATCATTCTCAAAAAAGAATGTGCCAAGTTCGCCTTTATGACCCTAGCTCCACCCACATCAACAATGGTGGAGATGACGACATACAAACAAATCAACATCTATCCAAGAGTGGCATAGCCTCACACATGTATACAGCTACATTACATAATAGGCATGGAATTCTGACCAGGTATTTATTTTTTAAAGGGGCACCCTGACGGATGAGTTTTTGCAAGAAACCAAACGTCCAGACCAGCAGGAACAAAACACCCTTTACAGACATCGCTAAACACTCACTTTTGCTGGCTGGTTTCCTAGAAATCAAACCGTCAAAAAGGCGATTCCTCCTTGGCGGAGGTGCTAAGGGCGAGAAGTTCAAATTCTTTCACCCAAAGAGAAGGCGTGTGCCGTCTCTTTTCTAATGGCCGCCTGCGTTTAGACCAAATCGTTTGCACGAACTTTTCACAATACAAGCCTTTAAAAAAAAATGGTATACAGTTTATCTAAAGGAGTTTGGCTCACAAGAAAGGAAATAGCTCCTTTTTTTTTTTTTTTTACTGCACTACAAAAAAAGAAAACGTTTCAACCACAATGAGTGGCCTCCACCACCCACCCCATCCAAAATGGCTACTCTCTCCGGCCTCTCATTTCTCCGGCATCTTCCGGCAAGGAGGAATCGCCGTTTTGACGGTTTAATTTCTCAGAAACCAGAGCAAAGTGAGTGTTCCGATCCTTGAAATAATCGAAAAAGGCTGTCTTTCTGGTGATCTCGACGCGTTTTCTTTGCAAAAAAAAAAACCTCATCCGTGTTCAGGGTGCCCCTTTAAGAAAACAAACGACAACACACACACAAAACACACCACACAAACAGAAACTGGCATAAAAGACAGAGAGAGAGACAAGACGGACAAGCAGACAGATAGAAATATACCACCCAAAGAAAACATATCATTATCATCATGGGTGTGTAGAATCATTACAGAATCTCAATTATGCGATTAAAAAGAACAAAAATACAAAAAACACAAGAGGCGTTAAAATGCGCGGAGATCTCTCTCTGTGTCTTTGTTTCTTATAACCCCGAAAAAAACAAAATTGACACAATTTCTCTCTCTCTCTCTCTCTCTCTCTCATATTCTCAATAAACAAAATATACACAATCTCGTTCTCGCTCTCTTTTTCTCTTTCTCTCATAACCCTGATCATATTTGTTCAAACAATATCCTCGTCTCTCTCTCTCTCTCTCTCTCATAATTCTCAATAAACAAAATATACACAATCTCGTTCTCGCTCTCTTTTTCTCTTTCTCTCATAACCCTGAACATATTTTTTAAAACAAAATCTCTCTCTCTCTCTCTCATAATTCTCAATAAACAAAATATACACAATCTCGTTCTCGCTCTCTTTTTCTCTTTCTCTCATAACCCTGAAAATTTTTTAAAACAAAATCTCTTATCTCTCTCTCTCTCTCTCTCTCTCTCACACACACACAAAACACACCGAAATAAACAAACATTTGACAACATTTCATTTACAACATTTCTCTCTCTGTCTATGTGTCTCTCCCCCCTCCCCCCCCACCCCCCTCTCTCTCCTCTACCCTCGACCCCCCCCACTCTCTCCTCTCTATCTCAGGATCGCACCATACAGGATATGGAGCTCAGACCAGCCGTTCCCAGGCTCCATGGTCTTCCACTGGTTGTCTGTGGGGGCTGACCTTTTCCAACATCAAGCGTTTCTCGGGCGTGCGACGGCACGTGGCATTGTTGAACTGTTGAATTTTTTTTCAAAACAAATATAATGATAATAATAATAATGATAATGATAATAATGATGATAATAATAATGATGATAATAATAATAATAAATAATAATAATGATGATAATAATAATAATAATAATAATGATAATGATGATGATAATAATAATAATAATAATAATAATGATAATAATAATAATGATAATAATGATAATAATAATAATGATGATGATGATAAGAATAATAGAATGATAATATAATAATAATAATAAATTGATAATAATAATAATAATATTAATAATACTGATGAATATTTAGATAGCGCGATACACCATAGTGGGCTCATCCGCTTTTACAAAGGCATCATGAAAGTATTGCGGGGGAAAATAAATACACAAATTATTCAGGCACATAATTAATTATTATACTTAGCAGTTAAAATCATTAAAAAAAATAAAAATCCACACGGACACAGATTAAAAAAAACATCAAACAAGACCTAAACCTGGTATAAAAAAAATAAGCATGTCACACCAAACAATGAACAATAAAAACTTTGAGACACACAAATTTTTAGAGAGAGAGAGAGAGAGGGGAGAGAGAGAGAGAGAGAGGGGGGGCAGAGAGAGAGTGTGGGGGGGAGAGAGAGAGAGAGAGAGAGGCGAGAGAGAGAGAGAAGAGAGAGGAGGGAGGGAGAGAGAGAGAGAGGTGAGAGAGAGAGAGAGGGAGAGAGGGGGAGAGAGAGAGTGAGAGAGAGAGAGAGAGAGAGAGCGAGAGAGAGGGGGGAGAGAGAGAGAGAGAGAGGGGGGGAGAGAGAGAGTGAGAGAGAGAGAGAGAGAGAGAGGAGTTAGAGAGGAGAGAAGAGAAGGAGAGAGATGAGGAGAAGAGAGAGAGAGATCTAGAGAGAGAGAGACGAGAGACGGAGAGAGAGAGAGAGAGAGGAGAGAGATAGAGAGAGAGAGAGACGCTCTAAATTTAAACCCACTTTACACAAGGTAAATGAACTGAACATAACACTGCCATAACATACTCTCTCACACACAAACACAAACGTGCACGAACGCGTGCACAAACACAACACACACACACGCGCACGCACGCACGCAGCGCCGCACACACACACACACACATGCGCGCGCGCGCGCGGCACACGCACACACACACGAAACATTGTTGTCTAATATCACGTGTAGTGGATAGACGTTAAATGAAAGAACACACACACACAAGTACCACCACACACACATACACACACACACACACACACACACACACACACACACACACACACACACGAACATTGTTGTCTAATATCACGTGTAGTGGATAGACGTTAAATGAAAGACACACACACGACGTTATAAACAAGTACCACACACACACACACACACACACACACACACACACACACACGAACATTGTTGTCTAATATCACGTGTAGTGGATAGACGTTAAATGAAAGACACACACACGACGTTATAAACAAGTACCACACACACACACACACACACACACACGACACACGCAAACATTGTTGTCTAATATCACGTGTAGTGGATAGACGTTAAATGAAAGACACACACACGACGTTACTAAACAAGTACCACACACGACACACACACACACACACACACCCCACACACACACACACACACACACACACACGAATATTGTTGTCTAATATCACGTGTAGTGGATAGACGTTAAATGAAAGACACACACACGACGTTACTAAACAAGTACCACACACACACACACACACACACACACACACACACACACACACACACACACACGAATATTGTTGTCTAATATCACGTTATAGTGGATAGACGTTAAATGAAACACACACACACACACACACACACGACGTTGCTAAACAAGTACCACACGCACGCGCGCGCAAGAAACAAACAGTGAAAATAAACAAAGGTAGGCAAACAGACAGACAGACAGACAGACAGACAGGAAGACAGATAACGACATTTGGTAAAGATGCAGATCAACACACCCTAGTGACAGTCTCGGTTTACGTAGCGTTCTTTCCGTCTTGCCTGTATCTTCTACTGTTATTGAATGACTGCATATTTTTTAACTGTGTCAATGGATGAAAATTAACGTTAAATACAGAAAATGATAGAGGTTTGTTGTTGTTGTTGTTGTCGTCGTCGTACCGCGGCTTAAAGACTCCAGGGACCAACCCGTCCCAACAGCCGAAGCACTTGAACACTATGGTACAAATGCATAAGCTAGGGATGAGAACAAAACGTTATTACGCGTGTGACCGTTTTTGATTACCCCGCCACGTGGGCAGCCACACTCCAACTTCGGGGGATTTGGGAGACTGATGATGATGTTATGCTAAGGAGCTCATCACGGCTAAAGACAATCCCCCGCATAACTACGCAGAGCGTAGCAACAACATTTTGATGTAGCCTTGGTTTCTAGACTACGTCAATAGGAATTGTTCGGAAATAATTAAGGGGAGTAATTTCATGGTGTGCGGGAGTGATCTTGCCTAATTCAATCGGTCAAACAGGGGAAGTCACTCTACCATCAGCTCTCGTAGCCTATCGACTCGTGTGTTTGAGCAGACATACAGCGCTTAGAACACTGTGCGTCATTCTAACAAATGATGTCATTTATATTTTTATGTCACATTTTGCAAGTTTTATCAGTTTGTGGCGACTGGCCATCCCTAATTTTTCTTTTAAAAAAAAAATGTTTGCAAGTCGCTTGACTCGCATCCTGCGGTTTCAAGCTTCGACGCCATTGTTGCATCGTTGCTATGGTATTTGACCGAGTAATGGAGGTAAACAACTCTAATTTTCACGAAGTGCTCTCCCCTAGTTTTTTTCTCTCCAGAAAATCGTCTATAGGTCTGACATAGCCTTTAAGCCAAAGGCGTGTTTAAAACAATAATAGAAACAAGCGCGGATTCGCAATCGTTTGTGGCAGCGGTCTATTTTTACCACTCCAATCATTACATACACTGAGTCGCCTCCCCTGGCTTTTCAATAATTTTAATCTGTAAACCAGAATGTTATCTCTGCACCATTTCGTAACTTTTTATATCTTTTGGAAAACATTTAAAACTATTTAGCCTACACGAAAGAAGAACTGCATACTCGTCGTGTCTGTTGCAGTGTCTGTATTACGTATGTTTATTATTTTGTACGCTTTAAAATGAAGATTCATGTGTTCTGTTCAGCATACAATGCTTTCCATACCTAAGGACTGTAGATATGACAACTTTATGTTACTTTATGCCCAAGTATTTTTTTCTCTTTTACAATATGTGCGACAATACCCCCGACCGACAGACCAACAAACTGACAAAGTGAGTTATAGGTTTGTGGCTTGTGCCACCCAAAAAAAAAAAGTCCTTACAAAAACTCCGTAAAACTCGTGTTGGTATCCTGGCAATGTCCTGGCGTGCTTCAGCAGCAGACGACACAGCTGAGCCAGCTCCTGTTTTCCACCCGTCTCCTGGCACGTCTCGTCCACCCCCCACCCCGGGTAGTAGCCGTAGGCCAGTCTCAGACCGTCCACCCTGGAATGAAGAAATAAAATAAAATGATGATCCGTTCAGTCGTTTAGGGTAGTAGCCGTAGGCCAGTCTCAGCCCGTCCACCCTGGAAGGAAGAAAACAAAATGATGATCCGTTCAGTCGTTTAGGGTAGTAGCCATAGGCCAGTCTCAGACCATCCATCCTGGAAGAATGAAAACAAAATGATGATCCGTTCAGTCGTTTAGGGTAGTAGCCGTAGGCCAGTCTCAGCCCGTCCACCCTGGAAGGAAGAAAACAAAATGATGATCCGTTCAGTCGTTTAGGGTAGTAGCCATAGGCCAGTCTCAGCCCTTCCACCCTGGAAAGAAGAGAATAAAATGATGATCCGTTCAGTCGTTTAGGGTAGTAGCTGTAGGCCAGTCTCAGCCCTTCCACCCTGGAAAGAAGAGAATAAAATGATGATCCGTTCAGTCGTTTAGGGTAGTAGCCGTAGGCCAGTCTCAGCCCTTCCACCCTGGAAAGAAGAGAATAAAATGATGATCCGTTCAGTTGTTTAGGGTAGTAGCCGTAGGCCAGTCTCAGCCCGTCCAACCTGGAAGGAAGAAAATACAATGACGATCCGTTCAGTTGTTTAGGGTAGTAGCCGTAGGCCAGTCTTAGCCCGTCCACCCTGGAAAGAAGAGAATAAAATGATGATCCGTTCAGTCGTTTAGGGTAGTAGCCGTAGGCCAGTCTCAGCCCGTCCACCCTGGAAGGAAGAAAACAAAATGACGATCCGTTCAGTCGTTTAGGGTAGTAGCCGTAGGCCAGTCTCAGCCCGTCCACCCTGGAAGGAAGAAAACAAAATGACGATCCGTTCAGTTGTTTAGGGTAGTAGCCGTAGGCCAGTCTCAGCCCGTCCACCCTGGAAGGAAGAAAACAAAATGACGATCCGTTCAGTCGTTTAGGGTAGTAGCCGTAGGCCAGTCTCAGCCCGCCCGCCCTGGAAGGAAGAAAACAAAATGACGATCCGTTCAGTCGTTTAGGGTAGTAGCCGTAGGCCAGTCTCAGCCCGTCCACCCTGGAAGGAAGAAAACAAAATGACGTCCGTTCAGTCGTTTAGGGTAGTAGCCGTAGGCCAGTCTCAGCCCGTCCACGCTGGAAAGAAGAAAATAAGTATGATGATTCGTTCAGTCGTTTAGGGCGCAACCCACCCTGGGTAGCAGCCATAGAGCACAGTTCATTCACTCTGGAATGAAGAAAATAATATGACGGTCCGTTCACTTGTTTAGGCTGTCTCCTGACACGTTTTACCCTACACCCCACCCTGAAATGAAAAAAAGAAGTATGATGATTCGTTCAGTCGTTTAGGGCGCAACCCACCCTGGGTAGCCCTGTCATAGCCCGCAGTTCATCCACTCCGGAATGAAGAAAATAATATGACGGTCCGTTCACTTCCTTCCTTCCTTTCTTTGTTTCTTCCTTTCTTTCTTTCTTTCTTTCTTTGTTTCTTCTTTCCTCCCTTCCTTCTCTCACCTGATGTCATCACAGGTGGAGGTCAGGGTGGTCAACTTTCCCCAGCTTCTCTCTCTCTCTCTCTCTCTCTCTCTCTCTCTCTATCTCTCTAGGCTCCCCCTCTCTCTCTCTCTCTCTCTCTTTAGGCCCCGCCTAAATTCTTTTCTGTAAAATAAAGTTTCTCTGAGCTCTGATCTCTCTCTCTCTCTCCCTCTCTCTCTCTCTCTCTCTCTCTCTCTCTCTCTCTCTCTCTCTCTCTCTCTCTCTCTCTCTCTCTCTCTCTCTCTCTCTCTCTCTCTCACATTCCTTCCTTCCTTCTCTCACCTAATATCAATGCGGTGAATGCTCCCTATCTTTTTTGTCTGCAGCTCACTGTTTGGTTCCTTCCTTCCTTCCTTCCTTCCTCCTTCCCTCCTTCCTTCATTCCTCCCACCCTCCCATCATTTCTTCCTTCCTGCCTTCTCTCACCTGATGTCATCACAGGTGTAGGTCAGGGCGGTGAACGTTCCCCAGCTCTTTAGTCCGCAGCTCACTGTTCGGTTCAGGATCTTGGTCTCTCTTTGAAAGGGGGTGTCTGAAAATAGATCCATCAATCAATCAATCAGTTTTCAATTAATCAATCTTCAATCAACAAACCAGCCAACCAATCAATCAGCCAATCAAACAGTCAGTCAATCAATAATTCAGTTAGTCAATCGATCAGTCAGTCAGCCAATCAATCAATCAGTCAGTCAGTCAACCAGCCAATCAACCAAAGAATCGGATTATCTATCATTTGATCAATTCCACAATCAAATTTCAATCATTCAATCATTCACGCACTCATTGACTCACTCACTCACTCACTCGCTCAAACCAAAAACAATGAAATAAACAAACAAATAAATAAACGAATGGATGGATGCATGGATGAATGGATGAATAAATGAATGAATGAATGAATGGATGAATTAATGGATGTATGGATGGTTTATTTGGATTTACAGAAGAGAGAGAGAGAGAGAGAGCTTTTTTTGAGAGGAGAGAGAGAGAGAGAGAGAGAGAGAGAGAGAGAGAGAGAGATCAGAGAGAGAGAGAGACATAGAGAGAGAGAGGGAGAGAGAGGAGAGAGAGAGAGAGAGAGAGAGAGAGAGAGAGAGAGAGAGAGAGAGAGAGAAGAGAGAGAGAGAGAGAGATACAGATAGATAGAGACAGAAAAACAAGTTCGGTGCATATAATGTATATGACAGCATACAGACTTAGAAATGTGCTAGCATTAAAAAATACTTTACGCACACAAACACACGCACGCACAGCACGCGCGCGCACGCACACACACAACACACACACGACACACACACACACACACAGAAAGAAAGAAAAAAAAGGAAGGAAAATGGTTGGAGGAAACCTTTTCAAAGAATATTGCATGTCCAGTTGGCTTGTCTTAATTAAGACAATACGTTCGAGACAAAAGACGGATGGTTTTCTCCTGTCCTTTTCTTCTTTTTCTTTTGAAGTGTTCTTCTTCTTCTTCTTTTTCTTTTGAAGTCTTCTTCTTCTTCTTCTTCTTCTTCTTCTTCTTTTGAAGTGTTCTTCTTCGTCTTCTTTTGAAGTGTTCTTCTCATTCTTCTTCTTCTTTTTTCTTCTTCTTTTCTATCTTTTTTTTTCTTTAGCCGCTAATCTAATGCGACCTTTCCATTTAGTCCAACCTCTTGATCTTGATTGTGTGATTCTTTTTAGGTTTTGATTACGCGCGCGCGCCCATGTGTGTGTTGTGTGTGTGTGTGTGTGTGTGTGTGTGTGTGTGTGTGTGTGTGTGTGTGTGTGTGTGTGTGTGTGTGTTTGTAATGCATGACACTGTGTGTGTGTTTGCAATGCATGACACTGTGTGTGTGTGTGTGTGTGTTTGCAATGCAGTGACATGTTTTGTGTGTGTGTGTGTGGTGTGTGCTGTGTGTGTGTGTGTGTGTGTGTGTGTGTGTGTAATGTGTGGATACTGTGTGTGTGTGTGTGTGTGTGTGTGTGTGTGTGTGTGTGTGTGTGTGTGTGTGTGTGTTTGGGACTGCATGACAAACTGTGTGTGTGTGTAACGCATGACACTGTGTGTGTGTGTGTGTGTGTGTGTGTGTGTGTGTGTGTGTGTGTGTGTGTGTGTGTTTTGTAATGCATGACACTGTGTGTGTGTGTTTGTAATGCATGTCACTGTTGTGTGTGTGTGTGTGTGTGTGTGTGTGTGTGTGTGTGTGTGTGTGTGTGTGGTGTTTGTAATGCATGACACTGTGTGTGTTTGTGTTTGGAATGCATGACACTGTATGTGTGTGTGTGTGCGTGCGCGTGCGCGCGTGCGTGTGTGCGTGTGCGTGCACATATGTATATGTGAGTGTGTGTGAGTGCGCGCGCAAGTGCATACGTATAATGACAGACTGTGAGAAATTGGAAAGTGCGTGTGCATGAGTGTGTGCCACAGCGCGCGTGGGTGCGTGCATGCGCCACACGCGTCTTTTCTTCAATCAAAAACGCACCACGACCGGTTAGATTAGAACTTACATGAAACGAATCAGGAATTGAAGTCACGCAAAGATGGGAGATCTTTTTGTTGTTGTTGGTGGTGTTGTTCTTTTGTCTGTTCATTAATTAAACTTAATTATCCCGTGCTGCAAATTACACCTAGCTTGCTCTCTGATCTCTCCCTTACATTATGTGGGAGTTTTGTTTCTTAAAAGACCCGCTACGCTACATACGATTCCGATCTTCTGGATGCGATGCGATTGTGACGATGTGAGTCATGATTCACGTGAAATTCGTGTCTTAGGTCTACTTGAGTATAGTCAGCGAACATAGCAGAATTATTTTTAGACGGAGGTACTTCGCGTGAATCATGACTCGCGTGGCCCAGTCGGATCGCATCCCCATACGATTTTACGCGTGTGTGGCGCCGGCTTTAAAGGGCCAGCCACACGTCCACTAAAATCGAACGACTGTACGATACGATTCGATCACGTGGTCTCCAAGAACAAATGAGATTCGCGCTTCGAGATCACTCGATCGAATCGTATTGTACAGTCGTGCGATTTTAGCTGACGTGTGGCTGGCCCTTGAAAGGAGCGGAGGACTTTGATTTGATTATAAGGTCCTCCTCGACCAAATGTGGAGCTGGCGTGTGTGTGTGTGTGTGTGTGTGTGTCGTGTGTGTTGTGTGTGTGTGTGTGTGTGTGTGTGTGTGGTGTGTGTATACGTTGTGTGTGCTTCCTTTTTATTTACTACCATTTTTACCACTATACAACTTCTTTGCAGCTATTCAGTTCAACATTTATAGACGGACTAATTCTCTCTCCCCTTAAAGACCCACCAGATCACGTGTCCAAATCACGGTTTTCACGTGTTTTCCCCTCTTTTAGCTAGCTGGTAAGAAATCTATTAGTTTTGACCAGGTTTGACTCCCATGCAAATGCCCCCAAATTGAAAACGAAAACATCATTTTAAAGAGCAGCCTGGGGGCATTTGTATGTGGGTCACAGCTACCCAGAAAAAACACCCAAGGGACTTAATCGTGGTGGGTCAGTGTGTCTTTAAAGACCCACTGACCCGGATGGACTAAGTCCCTTGGTGGGGGTTTTCTGGGTAGGTGTGACCCACATACAGTCTTCCCCCTTACACGATCGATGCTGCTCTTTAAAGTGATGTCTCGTTTTCGTGCTTGAGGACATTTGTATGGGAGCCACACTTGGTCAAAATAAGAATTTCTTACCAGCTATAAAAGAGGGAAACACGTGAAACCCGCGATTTTCTGTCATGTGGTCTGGTGGGTCTTTAAAGACACACTGACCCACCACAATTAAGTCCATTGGTTTTTTGGGGGGTAGCTGTAACCCACATACAAATGTCCCCCAACTTCAAATTGAGGTTTATTCTTTAAAATGATGTTTCGTTTTCGTGGTCAACAACAAGATTTCTTCACCAGCTATAAAAGAGGGAAGCACACGTGAAACCCGTGATGTTTCACTCATGGATCTGGTGGGTCTTTAACGAAAACGCTTCAGCGCAAATTAAGGCGGAAGGTAATGCGATGGCTTAGAGTCAAAACGGACTATCTTTAGATAGTCCATTGACTGTTATTATTGAATTTATTGCGAAAGCTAAGAACTTGTATTAAAAAAAAAGACTGCAAATAATGCAATATATGGGGATTATGCTTTTCATATTTCTGCAGTCTCTTTTTTAAACTAAATATTTGTTTTCACAATATGTTCAATAAATAATTCAATGGACTATCTATAGATAGTCCGTTTTGACACCAAGCCACCGATTATGAATAGAGTAGTGCTTAGCAATCACTGAAAAAATGAACGTTTGCCTCACATGGATCATCAAGATATCCTGGAGCCAATGACACTGAGTAGTCAGTTACCTGCACGGTAATCAATCGCTGGCACTAATACAGAATAAGCTAAATAAGAGCATATTAGCTGACTGTTAGTTAATGATGGATCATGAGGCTTATTATATATGTTACGACCAATCCATGAAATTGCTCATTTCATGAAATGGGCAAAATAGTTGTGCCCAGTTCGTGAATAGACCAATTTATAACTTGCAATTGTGAAAAGCAATATGAATGAAAAATAGTGTTTTTTTGTTCATTAGCACACATAGATCAATAATTGTTTCAAACGAATGAGAAATCTAATCTGTAGATGACCCAAATTATTTTATTCAGACTTAATTTCATAAAAACGTTCGATTCAACATGTGGCTCAGGCATGCCCCCAGCTTTAGCAACTGGTCGAGTTGGGGGCAGGATAGGGGTGCAAAATACAATGTAGAAAACTGTGATACCGTTCAATCAACCTTAATCAATACCTGTGCGAATGGGAAGTTTTTAAAAAAAATGTGATATATGTTGTCCATTTCATAAAGTGGGCAAAGCCGTTTGCCCATTTCATGAAATAGGCAATTTCACGGATTGGGCGTAACATATACAAGCAAAAACAACAACAACGATATCATCGTAGGTTATGTTTTCCTTGATTGATTATTACATAATTTCTTTGTTCTCTTATTAGTCGAGCTTGTAATGTGCAAGTAATTACGCAAAAGCACGAAATACTAGATCGATTTGAAAGCAGTTAGTAAGAGGGCGGGGTGGTGGGGTGGGGGTGGGTGTATTTTTGTTTCTTTATTCTTTCTCTGGGGATGGGTGTAACGAAAGTATTTATACTGATAATAGTCGTTCGTTCTCGCTCTCTCTCTCCTCTCTCTCTCTCTCGCTCTCCTCTCTCTTCTCCTCTCTTCATATCTCTCTCTCTCTCGCTCTCTCTGTGTGACAATAACTAGGCAGATTGGTAAGAAGCAAAGAAGTCCCATCGTAACTCAGCTCTGAGGTACCATACAGCATTTAAAAAAAGCATGTAATTGCTTATTCTATTACCCAGCCTCTCTAAATAAACCCTCGTTGCCCCCCCCCCCACACTCTCTCCATCACAACACACACAGACACACACACACACACACACACAAATGAAGTGGGTGTGTGTGTGTGTGGACATGTGTTTGTGCGCGTGCGCGTGTGTGTATTACATGTGGAGTGTGTGTGAGTGAGTAGCTGTTATGTGTGTGGCTGTGTGGATAATTGGTATTTACAAATATTTGTTATTCGTGCATTCATCTGGGGTTTTTTTTCTTCTAATATTTTCTTCTTCTTGTTGGCGAGATGTAAACAAGCCTGATTGTGCTTATTCTTTTCCAACATTAAAAAAGATTCGTTCGTTCGTTTGTTTGCGCTCCCTCCCCCCCCCCCTTCTCCTCTCTCTCTCTCTCTCTCGGCTCTCTTGGTTGATTTGGGTTGTGGTTCGATCATTATCGTTTTACTTTCGTTTACTCTTATGTTTATTATTCTTTTCGTTTTTCATAAAATGAGTGATCATTGTATCTCACCGTGACACCCTTCCCCTCAACCTCCCTTCTTGAGTACGGGCAGACGCCTAATTCATATAAAAATGTTCTGAGTCTGAGTCAATCTACATCTCCTCTACGGACCCCGATCCTATCTCTCTACTCCCTTCTCCTCTCTCTTCAACTCTCTCGTCTCTCTCTGTGTGTGTGTGTGACCAAACTAAGGCAGACTGATACGAAGTAAAGATGTCCCATAACTCAGTCTCAGGTGATCCGCACAGAGTGAGCAAGAAAAAAGACAAAACAATGGACTGGAAGGGGGAATGGTAGATGCGAGAGATGAGAGTAGATAGAGAGAGAGAGAGAGAGAGAGAGGAGAGAGAGAGAGAGATGAGAGAGAGAGAGGAGCAATGGAGTAGAGAGAGATGAGTAGAGAGAGAGCATAGAGGAGAGAGGAGAGAGAGAACCACGAGAGAGAGAGAGAGTGGAGAGATTAGAGAGAAGAGGATAGAGAGAGAGAGAGAGAGAGATGAGATTAGAGTATAGGGGCAGGAGCAGAGAGTTTGATCGGATTTGAACTTCTTTTTTGTGAGTCTACTAAGAGATTTTGTTTTATAAATGTAGGAACGTTTCATAAACTGAAGTAAGCAGCTTTTCAATTTTTGACACAAACACCAATGCACAAGCGAGCGAGCGTGGCGCGTTTCGTGTGTATGTGTGATGTTGTGTGGTGTGTTGTGTGTGTGGTAGAGAGAGAGAGAGAGGTAGAGAGTGCGAGAGAGAGAGAGAAGAGAGAGAGTAGAGAGAAGAGTAGAGAGGAGAGAGATAGAGGAGAGAGAGGGACCGACTGCCAATCATTACCATAGCTATCATCTCTCATCTTCACTTATCAACTTTCATCATCATCATCATCTGTCCTCATCATCACGATCATCGTCACAACAACAGTAACAACTCATCATAACTATTGGTCTGTCGTCAACATCTAACACTAACCACCACCATTCATCATCATCAACTCACAAGCAACAACAACAACAAAGCAACACAACACAACAACCACATCATCATCATCATATCATCATCCCTCATCATCATCATCATCATCATCAGTCCATCAACAACACACAACAGTGCAACACACGCAGCATCAACATGATCAATCTACCTCATTCTCAGTCCTCACTCATGCTATCGATCATGCATCATCATCATCATCACGTACTAAGCAGCAGACCACACATCAAAGATTTAATACAAAAAAAAACTAATAAACAAAAAATAATACAAAACAAAACAAACCTACCAACAACATCATCATCATCATCTCACACAACTCATCATCATGCGTCTGTCAACAACATCATCTCAACAGGCGTGCTGATCAAAGCACAACAACAACATCAACACAACAACCCAACAACAACAACAACATCATCATCATCTCATGCATCTCATCATCCACTCATCAACAACAACAGCAACAACACGAACCTCAACACATCGTCATCATCATCATACATCTCATCAACACATCATCATACATGCACAACAACACACACTGGCAACAACAGAAACATCATTATGCATAATTACTGTTTACTCGTCCCACCACCGCCTGCCAATTTTAATGCCTATAGTGACCTCGGGTTCGAATCCGTACCTCCCCTTCTTTCTTCTTTTTTTCTAGTTCTAGTTCGACGAGGGGGAAAATCGAACTGAACATCAAGTCTGTCCGTCGGAGGGGGACTTTATTAAAAGCTAGTCTGACCCGTGCCGCGCGCCTTAATATGGGTAGAGCGAACAAAATCATCTGCAGTATTGGGGATTCTTCTGTAGCATAATTAAAATAAGGTCTATCCTTACTTACCAGAACTAAAACTATAGGGTCTTGGGGTAATAGGCCAATTGATGCATTATTCATAGTGATCATAGGTGTTAAATCACTGTGGTGCTTAAAATTCGACTTTAGGCGTGAAAGGGTTAAAATCGATAAAGAGCGGGAGATCCCGCTGAATTCTATGATCTCGAATAGCGATTTTCGTGGTAAGAAAAAAACCTAGTCGAGAGCACTTCGAGAAGATGAGAGTTGTTTACCTCCGACTTACTCGATCAAAAGTCAAAATACCACAGCAACCATAGCGACGAAGCTTGAAGCCGAGGATCGAGTCGGCGACTTGCAAACATTTATGTTAGAAAAAATAAGGGGTGGGTGTCCAGGTGCATACAAAGTGATAGAACTTGCAAACTGTGACCGTAAAACATATTTTATGAACATAGCTTTAGAATGACGCACTGCGTTCTACATGCTTGGTCTCCACAGAACACACGAAGCGAGGGCTGGGGATTCCCGAAGGTAGAGTAGACTTGCCTCACTGTGTAGGCCGCGTTGAATAAGGGCGAGATCCACTCCACAGCACCATGAAAGTCAGCTGGACCCATTAATCTATTGTCCGAACCATTCGCTATTGATAGCTAAGGCTTCTCCCAATTCCATCCGCCCCCCCGCTCAAACTCCCCCCCCGTCACCCCGCGCCCCCGCCACCCATCGAAACAAAAAAAATGGCGTAGCGCTGGGGGTGGGACGGGGGGGGGCGTCGGCGCACGACGTTCTCGTCCGGTGAGAGCAGTCCCGACTTTCGCAGAGCATGATATAGTGACTAGAATGTATTATTGATACCAAAATTAGCAAGTACTAAATACCAAAACACAAAAACAAGTCTTCGTAAATGTATGTAACAGCGCCCCGCTTTGACCTTTACTGTTGTTCGGGTATGTAGCGCTTACGTGAGGACACGATGCAATCCGTATGTCTGTGGCTAGTCTGTCTGTTTGTCTGTCTGTCTGTCTCTCGTCTCACATGTCAGATCAGCATGCTTGGTTTCTGTGTTGGATTGTCTGTCTTCTGTCTGTACATGTCAGTCATTATGTCTCTATGCTCCGTTCTTGTGGGCAATAGTTGTGTGTGTGTGTGGTGTGTGTGTATGTGTGTGTGTGTGTGTGTGTGGTGTGTGTGTGTGTGTGTGTGTGTGTGTGTGTTGTTTGTGTGTGTGTGTGTGTGTGTGTGTCTGTCTCAGTCTGTCTGTCCTGTGTCTGTCTTCCTGTCTCTCTGTGTATTTATTGTGTGTAGATGAGTGCGCAAAAAGTTCGAGAGAGAGAAAGAGAGATGAGAAGGAAGAGAGAGAGAGAGAGAGAGCGAGAGCAGAGAGAGAGAGAGAGAGGAGAGAGAAGGAGAGAGAGAGAGCAATCAAGTCAAAATATTGTAATTGTTAGTGGCCTCTGGCCCTAGCAATGGAGTCACAAAAGTGTATTATATATATGCGCAATCACGAAATAAAATGGAGAGAGGTAGAAGAGAGAGAGAGAGGAGGTGAAGAGAGAGAGAGAGAGGAGTAGAGAGAAAGGAGAGTGAGAGAGAGCATGACAGAGAGAAAGAGAGATATAGAGAAAGATTAAACTGAGTAGAGAGAGAGCAGGAGAGAGGTGATGTGAGAGTAGTATGAGAGAAGAGAGTATAGAGAGAGAGAGAGAGAGTAGAGAGCTGTCAACAGTGTGTAGCAAGAGACACAGAAAGACAGACGCGAAGGCAGTACACCATAAAATAGATCACAGACAATATCCAGACTTCATCGTCTAGCACAGGCAAGGCAAGGCAAATGTTTTAATTTCATACGCAGCTTGGGGCACCGAATAAAAACAAGACCTACACACATACAGTGAAACTCGGGGGACATCAAACAGAGTGATGTCTATCGATAAAACGACGCGAAGTTTTAGATGCAACTAGGACAAATATACCTATACCAGATTACAGAAAACAAAACATGTAGACATTTTGTCCATACACATAATCGAAAAGAACTGTTTATAACTGTACAAAGTGCTTAAGTTTAATACAGAGTTTCTAATTTTTGAGTAAACAAAGCATTTAACTTTTACGCTTTCGCAACACAATCGTGCTACGTGGAAGCATAGCCCACTCCCAACTAGAGTGACAAAAACAAATCTAGCGTCTAACAATCCTCGAATAAGAACGGAAAACTAACGACCAACGAACGAAAAACAATCCAACATCCTACGAATAATAGAGTCGAGCGAACGCACAAACGAAGCGTGACAAACAACCAACAATCCTACGAATAATGAGCGAGAGAAACGAACAGACAAACAATCCAACTATCCAGAATAATAGAGCGAGCGAGTCGAACAGACAAACATCGGCAACAATTCCTAGCGAATAATAGAGGTGCGTGCCGAACGAACAGACATACATTCCACAATCTACGATAATAGAGCGAATGAACGAGCAAACGACAAAAACAATCCAAGGAATATAGAGCGAGCGAACGAACAAACAAAATCCCAATCCTAGGCAATAATAGAGCGAAGTGTGAACGAACAGACAGACAATCGCCAACGATCCTACGATATAATAGAGCGAACATGAACGAGCAAATAGAACAGACAACATCAGGAATAATAGGAGCCGATGAACGAGCAAACGAACAGACAAACAATCCAGGATAATAAGAGCGGCGAAACGAACAGACAAACAATCTCAACGAATCCTAGCGATAAAATAACAAGCGATGACCGAACAGACAACAATCCAACAATCCTACGATCATAGAGCGAGTGCTGAACGAACAAACGAACAGACAAACAATACCACATCCTGCGAAATAAATCATAGCGCGAACGAACGAACAAACAACCGTGATCCAAGGAATAATAGAGACGGCGAACAAACAAACGACAGCCAAACAATCAGGAATAATAGAGGTGCAAACGAACGAATCAGACAAGACATACGACCTAGAAGTCCAGAATTAATGACAGCAATAAAATCCTTCTGTCCTGAGGTGAAATAAGTTATTTTGGTGTAAAGTTACGGGCTGAGTCGAGGTTTGGGGGTTTTGGGCTCGCCTATCACATAAACTGTATTTCTTCTTCTTCTTTTTCTCCTTCTCTTTCTTCTTACCAGCTCCTCTTTTTCTTCTTCTCTCCTTCTCCTTCTTTTTTTTTGCTTGCCCTTCTTCTTCTTCTTCCTCCTTCTTCTTCTTCGTCTTCTGCTTCTTCTTCTTCTCTCCTTCCTCCTTCTTTTTCTTTTCTTCCTCTCCTTCTTCTCTCCTTCATTTTTTCCTTCTCCTTTCTTCTTCTCCTTCTCTTTCTTACTTCTTCGTCCTTCTGCTTATTCTACTTCTACCTCCATTCTCCTTCTCTTCTTCTTCTTCTGCTTATTCTCCTCTTCCTCCTTCTTCTTCTCCTTCTTCGTCTTCTGCTTATTCTTATTCTCCTCCTTCTCCATTCGTCTCTCCTTCTACTTCTTCTTATTAGGTCGTCTTCTGCTTATTCTTTTCTCCTCCTTCTCCTTCTCTTCTTCTTCTTATCTTCTTCTTTCTTCTTCTTCGTCTTCTGCTTATTCTTATTCTCGCTCCTTCTCCTTCTCTCCTTCTTCGATCGCTCAGACAGTTCCTGTCAAATGAGCGCAGAGTGCGTCACGCTGCCGTTCTGCGCCCAACTAGAAAATAGTTAGTCCGAACAGCCCGTTAGCTCGCTGGATAGGAATCTTTGTAAGGTGTTTCTTGAAATAGGATATCGGTAGACTGGACCAGTATAAGGCAAGAACAATAGATAACAGTAAGTGAAAGTAAGAAAAGGGAAAAAGCAGAGTCAAACAGAGCGACAGTGTAATTCATCTTAAGAGTCGATGTTTGGGTTCGCCAACATAACTGTATCGCACACGTCCACTTTAAATCTAAAGTTCAATGAGTCTTGACCCCAAATTTCCCCCCC
>CM065711.1:18077314-18079814 GCA_017654935.2 Phymorhynchus buccinoides
GTTAGTCCCCGAGCCGAAGGTTCGGGGAACTATTGTTTCTGTCTGGTCCGTCCGGCGGCGTCCGTCCGGCTGTTCGTCCGTTTTTCTCAAAAACTATTCAGTCTATCATCATCAAATTTGGCATACTAGTTTGCCAAGATGCAAGCTATCCACTGATGTATTTAGTTTTACATTAAGGTCAAGGTCGCGCCAGTTACGGGGTTCAAACCCCGAAACACATAATCGCTAATATCTCGCGAAGTTTTGCATGTATTTCAATGCAGGTTTTTTCACAGCATTTCTTGATGAATGGTCTATAACACAGTTGTCATGAATTTTTCTGTGCGCGCGTGTGCGCATGATCGCGCGCGCTCAAATCACGGGTCCGAACCCCAAGGCTATATATAAAAAAACTATTCAGTTACGTGCTGTTTTGATGCGTTTTTATGTAGTTACGTGCTGTTTTGATGCGTTTTTATGTATGTGTACAGCCGACACATTCCGATTTCGGAGTAGCTCGGCGATGCTGCGAGGGGACTTTGCAGCCGCTCGGCGTTGCACTTGTTGTTGTTGTTATTGTTGTTATTCTCCTCCTCCTCCTCCTCCTCCTCCTCCTCCTCCTCCTCCTCTTCTTACTAATAACAATCCTCCTCACTCTTCTTCTTCTCCTCCTCCTCCTCCTCTTCCTCATTCTCCTCCTCATCTTTCTTCTTCCTCCTCCTCCTCCTCCTCCTCCTCCACATCCTCCTCCTCCTCTTTGTCCTTCTCCCCTTCTTTTCTTCCCCATCCTCTTCCTCCTCCTCATTCTCTTTTACTTTTCTTCTTCTTCTCCTCCTCCTCTCCTCTTCTTCTTCTCCTCTCCTTCTCCTTCTTCTTCTTCTCCTCCTCCTCCTTATTTCCTCCTTTCTTCTCTTTTTTCACTTCTTCTTTTTCCTCTTCTCCTTCTTCTCCCCCTTCTTCTCTCCCCCACCCCCTCCTCCCCTTCTTCTTCTTTTCCTCCTCCTCCTCTTTTTTCTTCTTCTTTTTTTTTCTCCTCCTCCTCCTCTTCCTCCTCCTCCTCCTTCCTTCTTCTTCTTCTTCCTCCTTCCTCCTCCTCCCGCCTTCTCCTCTTCTCCTTCCAGTCCTCCTCCTCCACCTCCTCCTTCTTCTTCTTCTTCTTCTTCTCCTCCTCCTCCTCCTCCTTCTCCTCCTCCTCCTCTGTTTCAGACACCGAAAAGGAGAGAACTGAAATAAGAAAGAAGGGAAGTCACTCGTGGTTAGCACCCAAAAAAAACCAAAATGCGATCTTCGAGAAAGTTACTGCCCTTTGTCGTGTCGTTCTTCGCTGGGTGTGTGTTCATGGCGTTCCTTGCTCCCCGTCAACATCCCAATGAATATCAGCCACAGGTCCAGTATTATTATCATTATTATTATTATTATTATTATTATCTTTCATCCCCAGATCCACCCACCTTTTAAAACTCATGATACTTTAGAATGTCTGCTCATCTAATCGTGTTGAAAGATTCTACCTTAATCCTTATGTTCTAGTCTACAACTGGGCAATCCTAAAAATAAAATAAAAAAATAATAATGTGGTAGTACCATAGCCGATGAGGTTTAACCGAGGCGTGGTTACCGCTACACCTATCTATATTGTTAAAAACTCGGGACTTAACTGGTGTTGCACTGCCTCCGGGCATTGCAGCCAGTATCGTTCCCACCATCTTTGTATCTACAAATGTCCCATATGTGTCTGTTCCAGACCGAGAGGACGTAAAACACCATTTTTCATTCATTATTGTCCCTGAGGGCTTTCCGCCATGAGGATATAAAACAACAATATTATTATTATTATTATTATCAATCCCTTTGGCTGCATGCAGTCCTTGGAGACAGTACTAACGCAAAACAAATAATAAAAAAATGGGTAGCGTGCCTCTGACTGCGACGCGCTCTCCAGGTGGGAGCAACCCGAATTTCATAGAGACGCCTCTGTGACTATAAAGTACCAAATACCAAAATGCGAATGATACCTCCGTCCCCCCGTGGGGATACCGGGGGGGGAGTCTTTTGTATAAATAGTTCCCCTACCTTCTGGACGTTCTGTGCTTGTAACTTCCTCTGATCTTTCACTCTCTTTGACTCTGCCTTTTCCCTTTGCTTTCTGTCATCTACTATATTTCTGTCTTAATCGGTCCATTCTCCTGCCTTTTTTTTTTTTAACGAAACACTTTCAAAAAAGATTTCCTCCCCCAGCACCGAAGTCGGACTTGTAGCCGGGCCTAACTATTTCTTAGTTAGGCGCATAACGGCAGCATGATGCATTTGCGCTCATAATTGACAGGTTTTGTGCAGTCACTATGAACTCTTACCTTCGGGACGCCGCTAAAAGAGTTTTCAAAGTTACCTGCAGGGCGCAACCCGAAAGTCTTTCATCCTCAGAACCACCACTCCTTCTTCTTCTTCTTCTTCTTCTTCTTCTTCTTCTTCTTCTTCTTCTTCTGCGTTCCCGGGCCATAAGGCCACAATGGGTACGTAT
>CM065711.1:18084814-18087314 GCA_017654935.2 Phymorhynchus buccinoides
AGTGGAGCCTGTTCAGGACACCACCTACTAAGCCCCCTACTGACGACACTATTCTCTTAGTCGCGGAGCCAGCGTGAGTGAGGTCCTCCTCCGATGGCGCCACCACGACCGTCCACCGACAGCTCCCCAGAACACACTGATCCCCATGACTTTGACCCGAACGCACCAAGGCATAGATTGGATTGGAAGCCGAAACTGAGGTCACCATGAGAGCAGGGCATGCAAAGCCACAGAATTTGAGACATTTTTTATTTTTTTATGATTGATGGAAAATGAGGCCGATGATAACGATGATGATGATGCTATGGAGTTCCGTATCGGTCTGAGACAGCTTGGCAGGGCTGTATTCTACGCTTCCTTTCATAATGATATCCCGGCGTTAACCAGGCCCGAGAACTACAGACACCTGCAGTGTTGGTCTTGCAATTAGAGCAACACTCTCAGAATCGCATCCGTTAAGCGGATGAAACTCGACTGTGTGGTTTCAGTCTTCCCATTGAGCCCATAGCCAGTCACTCTGGGTAGGAGTCGGTCCAGGACCGAAAAAACCCTCGCCTCTGATGGGATTCGAACCCAAGACCTCCCAGCCAGTAGTCCGCGACGCTAACCACTACACCACGGCGGCTGGTGGCTGGCTGGTTGTTGTGTTGGCTGGTTGGTTGTTTTGTTGGTTGGCTGGCTGGTTGGCTATTTGGTTGGTTGACTGGCTGGTTGGTTGGTTGGATGGTTGGCTGGGTGGTTGTTTGGTTTGCTGGCTTGTGGATGGATTGATGGATTGATAGATGACTGGGTGTGTGGATGGATGGATGGATGGATGGATGGATGAATTGATTGATTGGTTGGTTGGTTGGTTGATTGGTTAATTGATTTCTTGTCTGACTGGCTTTGTAATGCGCTAGCTCCTCTCTTTGTTTCATTGGTTGACGTTTTGCGTGACGCAGGTCGTTAATTTGCCCGATGTCGAGGTCATCAAACGGTTGGACATCACCACAGTGAACAGCATCATTCACAGGTAGGCCCTAATTACTTCTGTTGGGCCGTCCCTCTGTCTGTCTGTCTGTCTGTCTGTCTGACTGTGTCCTTCCGTCTGTCTGGCTGGCTGGCTGGCTGGCTGGCTGGCTGGCTGTGTCCTTCTGTCTGTATGTATGTCTGTCTGTCTGTCTGTGTCCTTCCGTCTGTCTGGCTGGCTGGCTGGCTGACTGTGTCCTTCTGTCTGTCTGTATGTCTGTCTGTCTGTCTGTGTCCTTCCGTCTGGCTGGCTGGCTGGCTGGCTGGCTGGCTGGCTGGCTGACTGTGTCCTTCTGTCTGTCTGTATGTCTGTCTGTCTGTCTGTGTCCTTCCGTCTGGCTGGCTGGCTGGCTGGCTGACTGTGTCCTTCCGTCCGTCTGGCTGGCTGGCTGGCTGGCTGGCTGACTGTGTCCTTCCGTCTGTCTGTCTGGCTGGCTGGCTGGCTGGCTGACTGTGTCCTTCTGTCTGTCTGTCTGTCTCACTGGGTTTTTTGTCTGTCTGTATGTATGTGTGACTGTCTGAATGTTTGTTTGTCTTTTTTCATGTCTATCTGTCTGTCTGACTGTGTCCTTCTGTCTGTCTGTCTGTCTGACTTTTTTTTAATTTGTCTGTCTGTTTGTTTGTTTGTCTTATTTCGTGTCTGTCTGCCTGTCTGTATGTGTGACTGTTTCTCTTTGTCAGTGTGTCTATCTTGTTTATTTTTGTTTGCGAATCTCTCTCTCTCTCTCTCTCTCTCTCTCTCTCTCTCTCTCTCTCTCTCTCTCTCTCTCTCTCTCTCTCTCTCTCTCTCTCTCTCTCTCCACAACATTTGTATTTACATGTTGCACATATTGTATTTTGCTTGTCATGATCTATGTATTATTGGCTTAAATTGATATTTGTTCATTGTGCTTTGGTTCCTTACGCCACTTTTCATTTTATTTGGTTCAGTAATTTTCTTCTTTTTGTGATCGACCGGACAGGATGAGAGAAAAACACATTTGTAGCTTACTCCTTCAGGCCGTGTACACACATAAGCGGATATTCCATGCGGAAAACCCGTGCGCAATCCATAAATAAGTGAAGTAAAGAAGGAGAAAGATTTGCGCGCGTGTCCGAATTTCCCTTATGTGCGTAAACTTTTATCCTTCTTCCTTCCACTTAATTAGGGTTTTCCGTACGGAACTTACTCGTCTAATGTGAACCCGGCCTTATCGTCAATAAAGATCATTGTGACTTGACTTTGACTTGACATTCCAAGCGAATTCAACGATACCTATAACAACGTGTGTTTAACACATTTGTTGTCGCAGTTACCTTGACAACGCGGACATCGTGTGCCACCGGAAGTTACGTATGGGCAAGGTGGAAGATGGCGGATGGGAGATTTGTGACGACTTTCAATGGCGGCCCGTGGTTCCCTGTATCGTTTATTCTTTCGGGTAAAGCTAGACGATGTACAGTAGAACCTCCCTTAATATAAGACCTCCCGTTATAAGACTCCCTCCCACAT
>CM065711.1:18104814-18109814 GCA_017654935.2 Phymorhynchus buccinoides
CCGTAGTATACAGATATTGGGGCAAAAATGCAGATGAACACCCCCTCCTACATTTATCGGTTCTTTCCTGTTTTGTTGTTGTTTTAAAGACCCACCCGATCACGTGTCAAAATCACGGGAGTCACGTGTTTTCCCTCTTATAACTGGAAAGAAATCTCGTTTTGACCAAGTCTGACTCCCATATAAATTACCACAAATTGAAAGCGACACATCAGTTTAGAAGAGCAGCCTCAATTTGAATATGGGGAAATTCGAATGCGGGTCACAGCAACCCAGAAAAAAAACAAGGGACGTAACCGTGGCGCGTCACGGGGTCTTTAAATCCAATCTTGCCATTCTTACCGCAGATTGAGCATTTTAAAACCTCCATCATTTTCTATATTTAAATGTTAGCGTTAAGTTAACAGACGATTTTCGGAAAGAAAGAAAACTAGAGGGGAGCACTTCGTGAAAATTAGAGTTGTTTACCTCCATTACTCGGTCAAATACCATAGCAACAATGCAACAATGGCGTAGAAGCTTGAAACCGCAGGATGCGAGTCAGCGACTTTCAAACATTTTTTTAAGAAAAATTAAGGGGTGGCCAGTAGCCACAAACTGTGCGAGGAGGAGGGGGGGGGGTAGCAAAACTGCACCTTAGCAGGCATTCTTGTACTTTAGTCACACATACCCTCATGTTCACGACCCTCCATCTCAAAGTCTATACTTCTTTAAGTTTGCTTCTTTTTTTATTTAAAAGGCTACATCCACATTTTTGCCCATAAGGGAGATCATTTGATGACAAATAAGAGCAAAACAGGTGGCTCTTGTCGTATGAAAAAAGGTAGCATGTTAAAAAAAAAAGTAGCTCGCTACTATGAGAGTCTGTATTTGCGACAACCACAAATTTCACTCTTTCTTTACTTTAACCATTTACCTAACCCTAACCCTAACCCTATCCCTAAAGCATGTTAACAAAAAGTAGCTCGCTACTATGAGAGTCTGTATTTGCGACAACCACAAATTTCACTCTTTCTTTACTTTAACCATTTACCTAACCCTAACCCTAACCCTAACCTTCTAAAGCCTTTTAATAAGACAGTGATTCAGGAATATAAATTTTTGTTTATACCCTGGTTGGTTTGTTCAGCCCGTCGTACATGGCGAAAGCCTATACGCGACGTTAAACTGAACTTCCATCCACCCTAACCCTAACCCTATCCCTAACCCTAGAAAAAAAGTGAAATTTGTGGTTCATGCTCAATGTCTGTATTTGCGCAAAATGCCGCAAATACAGACTCTCATAGGTAGCGAGCTACTTTTTTTTAACGAGCTACCTTTTTTCATGAGACAGCTCTTTCTCCGTCATCAGATTATCTTCTCTTACGGGCGAAAATACGGATTTTGTTTATATCCTGAGTTGGGGGGTTCAGGGGGAGGGATTTAACCAAATACAAGATCACTGATCAACAAATTAACTTCTCTTACGGGGCAGCTGAACTGAATGGCGCCACAACAGCAACAAAAATGCAAGAGCGCAGACGAATGGAACCAAAGATTATAATTTTGTCGATTTTCTTTAGGTAGCTGCGTTTTTTTGTTTTTTTAAGCTGCCCCGTTTCAGATGTAATCCTTTCACCGTCAATTATCTTCTCTTACGGGCGAAAATACGGATTTCCCCCCTATCCTGAGTTGGGGGGGCAGGGGGAGGGATTTAACCAAATACAAGATCACTGATCAACAAATTAACTTCTCTTACGGGGCAGCTGAACTGAATGGCGCCACAACAGCAACATAAAAGCAAGAGCGCAGACGAATGGAACCAAAGATTATAATTTTGTCGATTTTCTTTAAAATAAATCTGCGTTTTTTTGTTTTTTTAATTGCCCCGTTTCAGATGTAATGTCCTTTCATTCGCCAATGTCGCATTTATGACTGACAATTTCTTTATTTCATGAGATAATTGGCATCCAATGGGACGTCTTACCCGAAGACCCTATGCGCTTAATTTACCCCGTCTTCCCCTAGGCCTAATGCTGTGCATGTCACAGAGGAATTCCCAATATTTTGCAGACTTGTTTTTTCTCTACCCAGTTAAGTTTAATGGTATTTTGGGGCTGAAAATGGCTGGCGACGAAAGGGTTAATGTCTGTATTTATTTATTAGCGTGTGTTTGCTTTGGGGGTTTTGTGGTGTGTGTTTTTTAAACAGATCAGTGGGGAAAAAAACATATTTTGGTGTGGTGTGTGTGTACGCCTACACAAAGAAAACGACCGGTTTCGCCTTTGAAAAAACAACAACCACACCCCAAAAACACACGACTCGAATACGAGATCGGAGAAGAAGAATAAGAGAAAGAAGAAATAAAAGAAATAAAACAAAATGGACGTCAAAAATCAGGATCGGGGCAACGACGCCCGAGACCAACCTCCTTCCCCATCCCCACCACCACCACCACCCACCACCACCACCACCACCACCCCCCAGCCACCTCCACCCCCTCCCCTCCCTTCCCTCGCCAAAAACGACAACGCTCCGGCCAAAAAAACAAACGCTCGCGAAAACGCCCGGGGGGAAAACGTCCACGAAAAGGCCGACGAAATCCGTAACGAAAGCGGAAACGGAGACGGAAGCGGGGACGGGGACGGAAACGGAAAAGAAAACGACAACGGCAACGGCAACGGCAACGGCAACAACATCAACAGCAAGCGAAGTAGTCGTGCTCAACGGTTGAAAAAACGCGTTCTTTATTGTCTCTTGTTCTTGCATTGTCTAGTGTTTTTCGTCGTTTTGATGGCTTTGACCGTGCCCGGAATTTGGCTGACGTATACCGCCATCGTCCCTACTACTACTACTACCACTACTATCACTACTACCTCTACGCCTAACATCTCTACAGCTACTACTACTACTACTGCTACTACTACTACTCTCCCTGGGGGAGATGGGAGAGGGGGAGAGGAGGAGGAGGAGGGGGAGAGAGTGAGGCAGGGCCTGTTGATGAGGTGTAGGACGCCTTTTCCAAAGGGGAAGCTTTGGTGCGAGTATGGGGCGATTCTGGTCGGTGAGTATGATGATGAATAATGAGAAATGATGCGTGTGTTGTCCCCGATTGTTATCATCTAACGCTTAGCTTAAAATAATAATAATAATAATAATGATAATAATAATGATGATAATGATAATGATAATAATGATAATGATGATAATGATAATGATGATGATGATGATGATGATGATGATGATGATGATGATAATGATAATGATAATATTAATACATGCATACATACATACATACATACATACATACATACATACATACATACATACATACATACATACATACATACATACATACATACATACATACATACATACATACATACATACATACATACATACATACATACATACATACATACATACATACATACATACATACATACATACATACATACATACATACATACCGTTTTTATGGCGCCTTTCTGCAAATTATGAATTAAGACTCAAGGCGCTTGCATTCACAGAATCACACACTGATCATAATTATACCCTTACACGAACCATCCTCCCACATTCATACAACCATGTCTCTGAAATCACAGAGGAAAAGCTTTTCTGAAACAGATAACCTAGGTCTAGAGCTGGGGGTTTTGAAACTGGAAAGGGTTTGGCTGGTGACGGAGATGGACAGGGAGAGAGTTCCAGACAGTCGGTGTACACAAGAACTGAAGCTGCGCTGGGTACAGGGGATTTTTTCCCTCTCACTAGGCCTTGCGGTCTGAACGTGGAGTCTTTCGGATGAGACGATAAACCGAGGTCCCGTGTGCCCATGCACTTAGCACACTTTAAACCCAGTGGCAACGAAAAAGTTGTCATTTGGTCCAAATGTCCCCCTCCCTTCCTTCCTCATCAGTCACACAAAAATCGCATGCAAAAAACAAAACAAAAATATTGGGTGGCACGCCTCTGGCTGCGACGCGCTCTCCAGGTGGGAGCAAGCCGAATTTCACAGAGACGCCTCTGTGACTATAATGTACCTAACCTCACCTCACCTCACCTCACCTCACCTCACCTCACCTCACCTCACCTCACCTCACCTCACCTCACCTCACCTCACCTCACCTCACCTCACCTCACCTCACCTCACCTCACCTCACACTCACCTCACCTCACACTCACCTCACCTCACCTCACCTCACCTCACCTCACCTGACCTCACCTCACCTCACCTCACCTCACCTCACCTCACCTCACCTCACCTCACCTCACCTCACCTCACCTCACCACCTCACCTCACCTCACCTCACCTCACCTCACCTCACCTCACCTCACCTCACCTCACCTCACCTCACCTCACCTCACCTCACCTCACCACCTCACCTCACCTCACCTCACTCACCCACCATACTGGACCTTACCTCACCTCACCTCACCTCACCTCACCTCACCTCACCAGTGCCTGACCTCACCTCACCTCACCTCACCTCACCTCCCTAACCTACCTCACCTCACCTCACCTCACCTCACCTAACCTCACCTCACCTCACCTCACCTCACCTCACCTAACCTCACCTCACCTCACCTCACCTCACCTCACCTCACCTCACCTCACCTCACCTCACCCCTCACCTCACCTCACCTCACCTCACCTCACCTAACCTCACCTAACCTACCTCACCTCACCTCACCTCACCCTCACCTCACCTCTACCCATCACCTAACCTCAACCTCACCTCACCTAACCTCACCTCACCTCACCTCACCTCACCTCACCTCACCTCACCTCACCTCACCTCAACCTCACCTCACCTCACCTCACCTCACCTCACCTCACCTCACCTCACCTCACCTCACCTCACTACCTTATGTACCTCACCTTACAGTCACCTAACCTCACCTCACCTCACCTCACCTCACCACCTCACCTCACCTCACCTCACCTTTCACCTCACCTCAAAAAAGATTTTAATTAAATTAGGTTTGGGTACCTAAGGCAATGTGAAGCACTACATTTT
>CM065711.1:18114814-18117314 GCA_017654935.2 Phymorhynchus buccinoides
ACGCACTTGTAGGTTTTTTTCGAGAGGGGGTGAGAAAGAGGGCAGAGAAGGGGGAGGAAGAGGAGGGGTCAAAAGAGGAGAGTGGTGTGCACTGTAGGTGTGTGGTTTTTTTCTTTTCAGATTTGATTTTCTCTTTGTGTTCTGACCTTTAGGGACTGTGCATATTAGATCTGCAGTCCGCAAGTTCCGTACGTGAAACCCCATTCGCTTACTTAAAGACCCCCCCACCCCCCACGTCACGTGTCACAATCACGGTTTTCACGTGTTTTCCCTCTTATAGCTGGTAAGAAGTCTTCCGAAATCTTCCAAGCATAAGAGGGAATGTGACACGTGACGTGGTGGGTCCTTAAGTGCTAAGCGGACGCGGAAACACATTCGGCAAATCCATCCGCTTGTTCTTGAATAAGCGAATGGGGTTTATGTACGGAACGTGCGGATTGCGGAACTAATGTGCACATGCCCTAAAAGTGAAAGGGGAGTAGGAGGAGGAGGAGGAGAAGAAGAAGAAGGAAGGAAGGAAGGAAGGAGAGAGAGATTGCCTTAAAAACAAAAACAGACGCATAAGTTCAGGTATTTGTAATGGTAAACAAAATTTTACATTTTATTTTTTTATTATAATTATTTAGGTTAGGTGGTTGTTAATTAAGTTAGCAGCCCCCAACCCCCAATGCGCCTCGAGCATGATGATGATGATGATGATCTATGAAGCACACTTATAAGATTTTCCTTTTAATAAGTTCGGGTTGCTTGCATGTTATGTAGCAACCCATAATCCCTAAAGTGCCTTCGTAGGCCTACATGGTGATGACGATGGTGATGATGATGATGATGATGATGATGATGATCTATGATGGACACTTAACAATTTTCTTTTTTAATTAAGTTCGGGTTGCTTTATTTGGTACGTAAAAACCCATACTCCCTAAAGTGCCTTCGTACATGATGATGATGATGGTGGTAAATGACCCTGATGATGATGATGCAGGGGGTGAAGATGATGATGATGATCTTGGTGATGAATGATGATGGTGGTGATGATGATGGACCCTCTGACTGTGATGAAGATGATGATGACCCCTTGATTTGAAGACGATTGGGAGCCCTGATGATGATGATTATGATTTGATGATGTTTTTTTCGATGACAAGGATGATGAAAGATTATAGATCTATATTATTCCAGTGGTGTCGTGATGGGGCCGATAATGATCAAGGGAAGAGACACTTGGAATAACAGTTGTTTCCCTTTTGTAAGAAGTTGAGGTTGCTTCCTTGTTATGTAGCAACCCATAATCCCGCCAGCCCTTCGTAGCCCTACATGCTGATTATGATGATGATGATGATGATGATGATGATGATATTGAAGGACACTTACAGATTTTATTTATAATTAAGGTCAGGTATGCTTGCTTGTTAAGTTAGCAATCCCTAAAGTGCCTTCGGATAATGAGACGACGATGTTGGTTTTTAGTGACAGGAGGAGGTTAGGAGGAGGAGTGGTGGAGGAGGAAATGAGAGGAGGAGCAGGAAAGGAGGAGGAGGAGGAGGAGTACAGGAGGAGGAGGAGGAGGGGGAGGAGGAACAACAAGGACCAGGAGGAGGGGAGGATTACGAAGGACACTTAATGTATTTTATTTTTAATAAATTGTGGTGCTTGCTTAACTTGTTTGTGCACACCCATAATTCCCTAAAACTCCTTCGTGCATGATGATGATGATGATGATGGTGATGGTGAAAGTCGATGGTTTAGATGATGATGATGATGATGGTGATGGCATTGATGATGGTGATGGTGATGGTGATGGTGATGATGATGATGATGGCAGTCAATGCACTGGGGCTTATGATGATGATGATGATGGTGATGCGTAGTGATGATGATGATGATGATGATGATGGTGATGATGATGATGGTGATGATGATCTATGAAGGATATAGATAAGATTTTCCCCCCACACGAGCGTCGGGTGCTTGCTCTGTTATGTAGCAACCCATAATCCCTAAAGTGCCTTCGTAGGCCTACAAGTGATGGACGATGACCTGATGATGATGATGATGATGATGATGACAGATTATGATGATGATGATGATGATGATGTTGATGATGATGATGATGATTATGATGATGATGATGATGATGATGATGATGATGATGATGATGATGGTGATGATGATGATTGTGATGATGATTATGATGCTCGCCTGATGTTCGATGAAGATGTGATGCGAAAGATCTATGAAAGAAACTTAAAAGCCCGGTTAAGAAGGGGGACAAAATTATCATTTGAACGAATGTATTTACTTCTCCTTCTTTTTTTCCGATACATGGGAAAGGAAAGGTTATAGATCTATATTATTCCAGTGCTGTCGTTCCGGGGCCGATAATTCTTAAGGGAAGAGACGAGATGGAATAACAGTTGTTCCCCTTTTTGAAAAAAAGGGGGGGAAAAGACTTGAGACAGCATCCTTTTTAAAGGAATTGCGTAGACGGGGGAAAGAG
>CM065711.1:18132314-18142314 GCA_017654935.2 Phymorhynchus buccinoides
ATTCGGACCCAAAACCAAAACAAATTGTAACTGTTGAATTTTGTTTGGACCAAACGTTCTGGTAATGTTGATTTCAACTTAAAGGGGACCCTGACGGATGCGTTTTTGCAAGAAACACGTCGAGATCACCAAGAAAACACCCTTTACAGAGATCGCAACACTCACTTTTGCTCTGGTTTCCTAGAAAGCAAACCGTCAAATCGGCGATTCCTCCTTGGCGGAGTAAGTCAAATTATTTCACCCAAAGCGAAGGCGTGTGCTATCTCTTTTCTAATGGCCGCCTGCGTTTAGACCAAATCGTTTGCACGAAATGTTCGCAATACAAGCCTTTTTATTTATTTTATTTACATTTTATACAGTTTATCTAAACGAGTTTCGCTCACAACAAAGGAAACAGCTCCAATTTATTTTTTACTGCACTACAAAAAAAACACCGCTTCAACCACAATCAGTGACCTCCACCCACCCCATCCAAAATGGCTACTCTCTCCGGCATCTCCGCCAAGGAGGAATCGCCGTTTTGACGGTTTAATTTATAGGAAACCAGAGCAAAGTGAGTGTTCCGATCCTTGAAAAGGCTGTCTTTCTGGTGATCTCGACGTGTTTCTTGCCAAAACTCATCCGTCAGAGTCCACCTTTAAAGTGGTCAAATGATACGATAAAGACTCGCTTAGTGTTTATAGTTTAAGATGGTAATGTTTTTAAGGTTGTATTGTATTTATTGTTTGTGGCTCAAGCCACAAACCTATAACTCACTTTGTCGGTCGGTCGGTCTGTCTGTCTGTCGGTCGGTCGGTCCAAAATTGTCGCACATTTTGACAAAATTGTCGCACTTCAAATCGAGGCTACACTTCAAATTGAGGCCGCTCTTTAAAATGATGTATTTTAAAAGCGTACAAAATAATAAACATACGTAATACAGACACTACAACAGACACGATGAGTATGCGGTGCTTCTTTCGATGAGTATAAGTAGGATACATAGTTTTAAATGTTTTCCAAAAGATATAAAAAGTGACGAAATGGTGCAGAGATAACATTCTGGTTTACAGATTAAAAATTTTGAAAAGCCAGGGGAGGTGACTCATGATTGGAGTGGTAAAAATAGACCGCGTGCCACAAACTATTGCGATTCCGCGCTTGTTGTTATGCATTTTTGCTTTTGAACTGATCAGAGACACAGCTAAGCAACTGATCCATTCTTTAAAGCTTGTTTCGCTCTTTGCTAGGTCCCAGACTGGTTAGATGCAGATTTACCGAGTTGATCAGATCAAAAACTCTTTGAATCGGAACTCTACTCAAAACTCTGGACTAATAGTCAAAGAGAGAATTGTTCACGGATCTTCATTTCTCTTTGAATTCTATCGACTGGACTAATAGTCAGAGAGAGAGAATTGTTCAATAATGAATTGACGGATTCGTTCAAATGCTATTCTTGTTTGTTAGCTTCAAGATTGATTAGACGCAGATTTACCGAGTTGATCAAAAACTCTTTGAATCGGAACTCTAATCAAAACTCAATGTCTCTTTATTATCGACTGGACTAATAGTCAGAGAGAGAGAATTGTTCAATAATGAATTGACGGATTCGTTCAAACGCTATTCTTGTTTTGTTAGCTTCAAGACTGATTAGATGCAGAACTAATCAGTTGATTGATTATATTAAAACTGGGTCGTTCTCGTGAGCATATAGACTGATCAGAAATAGGATTACTTAATCGAATGCATTGTATTGTGAAAGAATGTATTGTATTGTTTGTCTCACTTTGGCTCTGACCCACGCATTGCTAGATGAATTTGGTATCGTGATCAACTTTGGTGGAGGGGAGTTAATTAGAAAGAGAGTTCCCCCCTTTGTTCAATTTCGTATTGTATTGTTAGTTTTGAGACTTAATCAGAGGCAGAATAAATCAAGTGATGAATTCGTGACAACTATTTTGCTGTTATTAGCTACTGCGTTGGACAGCAGGAAAATAAATTAGTTAATTGATTAATTCATTAAAAAAACGAAGGTGCTATGTATTAGCATCAAGATTGATCAGATTACATAGTTACTTGATTGATTAGTTCGTTAGATTTGATTAGACTTACACAAATATTGTATTCAATACATATTTGTATTGTTAAAAATGTGGGACTTTACTGGTGTTGCGTTGCACTGCCTCCAGGCATTGCCTCCAGGATCGTTCCCACCATCTTGATATCTACTACATCTTGATATGTCTGTTCCAGACCGGAGGACGTTAAACAGATTTTAATTCATTCATTCTCATTCCGTTAGATTTGCATTTTTGTGTGTGTTAGCTTCGTGAGCTTCTGGAATAGACAGCAGGTACAGAAGTAGTTAATGAGCAACTTAGGACGCGCATTTTCCGCTAGGGGGGGGGGGGGCAATCAAAGCAGTAGGGGCTTAGCGCGCGATATTCTTAGTTGGGCGTAGTGAGTGAGAGAGAGAGAGAGAGAGAGAGAGAGAGAGAGAGAGAGAGAGAGAGAGAGAGAGAGAGAGAGAGAGAGAGAGAGAGAGATGGTATTTTACGTCCTCTCGGTCTGGAACAGACACATATGGGACATTTGTAAATACAAAGATGGTGGGAACAACACTGGAGGCAATGCCCGGAGGCAGTAGAACTCCAGTAAAGTCCCGATTTTTTAACAATACAGATAGGTGTAGCGGTAACCACGCCTCGGGTAAACCTCATCGGCTATGGTACCGCCACAAGTACATGAGTCTGAGTCTGAGTCTCTATTTCAACATTACTGAAATAGAGACTCAGACTCAGACTCAGAAACTTTATTTTACAAGGAAAAGAAGAGAGAGAGAGGGAGGGACTCAACTTAACTAAGAATATCGCGCGCTAAGCCCCTACTGGTTTGACTGCCCCCTGGCGGTCAAACCATCGTCCTAAGTTAACCATTACACTGTACATGCAAATTATTTAAAACTGTGTTGTTTGTTTGTCAGCTTCGAGACAGATTAGATCCTATCTTAATTGATTCATTCATTATAGATGTTGTTTTCATATTGTTAGTTTTGGGGAATAGACGGCAGAGATTAATTACATTATTGATTCATTAAGGCGGTATTGATGTTGTTATCTCTAAGACTGATCGGATATGGCAAGAACGAATTGACGAGTCCATTAATTAAAATTGCATTGTTGTGGCTAGCGTCTGGACTCGTCAGCAAATACTTAATTAATTGATTAATTCATTAAAAATGTGTTGTTAGCTTATCTTGACTGGATTGGTCAGATACATAATCAATGCATGCATTGATATAAAAACTATATTTATATACTGCGATTTATTAGCTTCGAGACTAAACAGGTGCAGAATTAATTAATTGATTAATAATTTCTTGATTATATAATGTACTGTCATTAGCTTATAACCAGAGTCAGAATTAATTAATTCATATATTATTTGATTTTTTTTCTCATTTCCTTAAAACTGTATTGCTGTTTTGTTAGCATCAATACCCAAGTCAGAAACAAAATTAATCAATTGAATAATTACTAAAATTGTATTCTTATTGTTATCTTAACTCAAAGATTTATCAGATACAGAATTACAGATGTAGAATTAATTCAATGATTAATGGTGAGAAGAAGAACAAAATCAATCGAATAATTACTCACAAAAATGTAATCTTACATTTCACATTAGACGCGTAAGTTCCGTACGAAAAACCCTAAATAAGTGAAAGAAAAAAGGATAAACGTTTACGCATATATAGTGGAAATTCGGACACGTGCGCAAATATTTCCCCTTCTTTGTTTCACTTATTTATGGATTGCGCACGGGTTTCCGCATGGAATATCCGTTAGTGTGTGTACACGGCCTGATCAGGTACAGAATTAATAATTCATTGATTAATTCATCAAAACTGTGCATCACCGTTTGTCAGCCTCTCTTCTCAACCGAAACGGCCAGAAACCGAACTGATTAACTCGATCATTCTTAATAATAATAATAATAATAATAATAATGTATGTGTGTGTTTACTTGTCTTTGCGTGTGGGCATTTTTCACTCTTTTCACCATGGCGGCCTAGTGATGGGCAAGTTATATTGTGACTGGCCTTTCGCTGTGTTGCCGTGGTTGGGGGTGGGGAGTGTTCACGTGTACGGGCCCTTTAATGTGTATGTATTTAATTGTATTGCATTGTATTTTGTCTTCTTTTATATTGACTGCGAGACAAATTTCCTTTGTTTTTTTAAAATGGGGACAATAAATAAATAATTGATTGATTGATTGATTGATTGATTGATTGATTGATTGATTGATTGATAATAATCACCAATCAATCAAGGAATCCAGGATGGCCAATCATTGCGGACTGGTCAGAAGGTGGTCATCAACCATGATGCTGATGATGATGGTGTTGCTGTGGACGGTGGTGGCCTGTAGTAATGCTGCTGCTGCTGATGCTGCTGCTTCATCGTCGTCGTTGTTGTCGTCATCAGGAATGAGATGGAACTCTGAACAGCAACAACAGCAGCAGAAGCCAGATGATGCCTGTTCTTTGTGCAGGTGAGTTGGTAATACTTAACAATTATAGGTGAAGACGGGGTAAAAAGCCCATGGGCGGGTAGGAAGCCCATGCCAATTATCTCATGAACTAAAGCAAATGGCATTATGTGACTGACATTTGCTTTATTTCATGAGATAATTGGCATGGGCTTCTTACCCCGTCTTACCCTACTGTTGTTCGTTCGTTCGTACGCTGACTGTTTGGGTTTTTTTTGGGGTTTTTTTGTCTATCTGTTTGTTTGTTTGTTTATCTAATTCTTAAAGATCCACCAGATCACGTCGTGTCAAAATCACGGGCTTCGCGTGTTTTCCCTCTTACAGCTGGAAGGAAAATATTGTTTTGACCAGGTTTTACTCCCCACATACAAATGCCCTCAAATTTAAAACGAAACATCATTTTCAAGAGTAGCCTCAATTTCAAGTTGGGGGCATTTGTACCCAGAGGGGGGGGGGGGGGGGGGGGGGGGGATCTAGGCATAAAAAATAGACAAACACGTGAACAGGGTACTTGGCAGTGAATGTCTTTGCAATTTGGTGGGAGTGTAGAGTGATGTAACTGGGGCGAATATATTGGTATTGGTCCGCCCCTGTCACCTATTAAAGATACACTGATCCACCACGATGATTAAGTCCCTCGTTTTTGTCTGGGTAGCTGCGACCCATAATGCGGCCCCCAACTTGAAATTGAGGCTGCTCTTTAAAATGATGTTTCGTTTTCAATTTGGGGGGGGTATAGGGAGTCAAAACCTGGTCAAAACAAAGATTTCCTACCAGCTATAATAATAATAAATAATAATAAATAAAGCTTCTATAGCGCTCTTCGATGATAAAAAAATCCTCAGAGCGCTGTACAATATTACGAGAGGGGGGGGGGGGGGGGGGGGGGGGGGGGAAAAAAAACGACAACCCCAACAACCAATTCACGCCGTTCATCCCACGGATTAGTATTTCACATACACATTATTGACACAAATTCAAAGAAGGGGATTTAAAAAAATATAAAAAATAAAAATAAAAATCAAGGCATGGACAAACAGACCCCCACACATCTCACCCTTTCAACACGCACGCCATTTATGCACTCACAAATTCTCGGGTAGGGAGGGGGGGGTGGTGTCCCACGAGCTCACAAATTCCCAAAACAATATTACGAAATTGCAGAGCTGCGAAGGAGAGATGGGGGGGGGGGGGGGGCGAGGGGGGGGGAGCAGAGGGGGGGGGGATGAAAGGGCATAGGGGGGGAGGGAGAAAGAAAGAGATGGAGAAAGAGAGAGGGAGAGACAGAGAGAAGAGAACACACACACACACACACACACACACACAACACACATAATATATATATATATATATATATATATATATATATATATATATATATATATATATATATATATATATATATATATATATTATATACACGCACACGCACGCGCGCACACACAGAGGCACACTTTACACGGGGTTTGTGTGTGAGATTGAAATTGAAATTATGAAGGGGAAAGGCAGTTTTTGAACAGATGAGTCTTAAGGCCAGACTTGAATGCAAACAGGGACAAAGCGGACCGGAGGTAGAAGGGGAGCGAGTTCCAGATTGTGGGTACTTGATAGCTGAAAGAGTGGTGACCAAAGGACTTAAGTTTCATGCGGGGGACTTTGAGGAGTTTCGCTGCTAGAACGGAGAGTGCGGGATGGTTGATAGGTGATGAGATGGTTGGACAGGTATGTTGGCAAAGTGTTTTGAAAATGGCGGAAAGCGAGGATTGCTAGTTTGTACTCAATGCGAGCATGAATTGGCAGCCAGTGTAGTTTGATCAGAAGGGGTGTGACATGGGTTCTTTTAGATTTCCTCAGGACGAGTCTGGCTGCATTGTTTTTTTATTCTTTGGAGACGATTGATTTGAACTGCGGGGAGTCCGGCAAGAGTTGCATTGCAATAGTCAAGTTTGGAAAAGACCAACGAACATACTAGTTGAGTAGCGGCTTTTTTGAAGGACGGATTGAAGCAATCTGTCTCAGAGCGAGGTAGGCGGAACGGCACAAGTGGCTGATCTGGGCGTCCATGGACAAAGAACTGTCCAAATGGACACCCAGATCCTTCACGCTGTTTTTGAAGGGAATGGTATTTGTGCCAACCTGCACAGACGCGACGCTAACTTGGTCCAAGACTGAGCGCGAGCCAACAGCTACGGCCTCAGTCTTCTCGTCATTTAATTTGAGTTTGTTACTGAGCATCCAAGATTTTATGGACTGAAAGCAAGACTCAAAAGTGGAGATCAGATTTTGGAAAGCGACAGCCTCGGTTGCGTCAAGTAGTTGAGTGTCATCCGCGAATTTCTCATGAAGGATTTTGTACTGTTCTATGACTTCGGACAGGCAAAACACGTGAAAACACCCGTGAACAATGTGGCGGTACCATAGCCGATGAGGTTTAACCGAGGCGTGGTTACCGCTACACCTATCTATATTGTTAAAAACTCGGGACTTTACTGGTGTTGCACTGCCTCTGGGCATTGCAGCCAGTATCGTTCCCACCATCTTTGTATTTACAAATGTCCCATATGTGTGTATGACCGAGAGGACGTAAAACATCATTTTCATCATCACCCCCGTGATTTTGACTCCTGATCTGGTGGGTCTTTAGCTCTGAGAGACCGTGTCTGCAGCAGCAACAGGAAGAAGAAGAAGATGAAGACGGATGTTCCGTGTGTAGTAGGTGACATGCCGGTAGTTGATTCAATCCTACTGTTGTTTGTTGTTCTTTGCTTTGGATCTCTGTCTGTCTGTCTGTCTGTCTGTCTGTATGTCTGCCTGTCTGCCTGGCTTTGTTTGTTTATTTGCCTGTCAGTATTTTTGCCTGTCTGTCTGTCTGTCGGTCTGTCTGTCTGTCGGTCTGTCTGTCTGCGCGCTCTCTCTCTCTCTCTCTCTCTCTCTCTCTTCTCTCTCTCTCTCTCTCTCTCTCTCTCTTTCTCTCTCTCTAAACTCTCTCTCTCTCCCTTCTCTCTCTCTCTATCTCTCTCTCCTCTCTCTCTCTCATCCTCTCTCTCTACCTCTGTCTCTAAAATCTCCATCCCCCTCTCTCTCTCTTTCTTTGCTCTGATCTCAAAGTTAATAGTGTTGTTGTTGATGCTGCTCTTTCAAATTGGGGTGAGGGGGGGAGGAAAACCAGAAAAAGACCTCCGGTCCGCATCCCTCCTCTGTCCATTTATCCCTCCCCCTCCCTCCCATCCACCTCCAGCCCTCACTCCACTCTCCCATTCACTCCTGCCCCCCCCCCCCCCCTACACACACAAACACGCGTGAGTGCGCGCGCAATGTAAAGTTTTTAAGATACCAGGAAGAAAAGGGGGGCGGGGGGGGTGTGGGTTGGATGTGTGTGTGTGTGTGTGTGTGTGTGTGTGTGTGTGTGTGTGTGTGTGTGTGTGTGTGTGTGTGTGTGTGTGTGTTCATAAAGATGTGTGTGTGTGTGTACGCGCGTGTGTGTGTGTGTGTGTGTGTGTGTGTGTGTGTGTGTGTATATATATAGATATATAAAGTGTGTGTGTGTGTGTGTGTGTGTGTGCGTGTGATCAAGTGCGGAAAACGCGCGCGCGCGCGCGCGCGCCAGTCAGTCATTATTTTGCCTTAATATTTTTTTTTTAAACCGCCACCCCCTTTTTGCCTTATTCCTAAAATCTCCATCCGTCTACTACCTTGTGACTAATATCTCCGTTCGCCTTTTCACGTTTCGTCTCATCACAAAAAAAGTGTCATTTTTTGCTCTTTCAAATTGATGATACCCAGTTAAAAACAAAAACCCCATTTTCCTCCACCCCCACCCCATCGACAGAGCAACAAGATCTACAGAAATGCCTGAAGAAGGAGGAAGACAGAAAAAGACCAAGAGAATAAAGAATGGGGAATGAAAGATGAAGAAAGGAAAACAAGAGGAAGGAAGAATGAAGAAGAAAGAAAGATCAGGAACAAGAAGGAAAGATCAAGAAAGGACAACAAGAGGAAGGAAGAATGAAGAAGAAAGAAAGATCAGGAACAAGAAGGAAAGATCAAGAACAAAAAAAGAAAATATCAAGAACAAGAAGGAAACCGCAAGAACAAAGAAGAAATATCAAGAACAAAAAGATAATCAGATTAGGGAATAGGTATAGGTGCTCTCCCCTAGTTTTCGTCGATAAATTGCCACAAAAGTGTCCCTTTCGACTAACCCACACTAACCCACAGAAACAGAAAGAAAAGGCGAAACGGGTAACGTTGAATTGGCATAATAGAGCATGCAGAATCTCCGATTATCATCCCTGACGATGTTTATAGGGGAAATCGCGTCAAATGGGTCGTTAGGGGAAATTGTATGAAATCGCTTCTGGTCCGAATCCGTAATCTGTCAACATTACCGGCCACGTGTTTAATAGACGATTTTCGGGAGAGAACAAAAAACTAGGGGAGAGCACTTCGTGAAAATTAGAGTTGATTACCCGGACTTACTTGGTCAAAGCCATAGCAATCATGGCGGCATGTCGTCGAAGCTTGAAACCGCAGGATGCGAGTCAGCGACTTGCAAACATTGTTTTTTTCGAAAATAAATGAGGGGCGGCCAGTATACACAAAATGATGAAACTTGCAAAACGTGGCGTAAACATATAAATGACATCAATTTTAGAATGACGCACGGTGTTCTAAGCGATGTAAGTCTGCTCAAACACACGAGGCGAGAGCTGGGGATCTACCTGATGGCATAGAGTAACTTCCCCCTGTTTGACCGATTGAATTAGGCAAGATCACTCCCACACACCATGAAATTACTCCCCTTAGTTATTTCCTATTCCTATTGATGGGCTGTTCTGTCTGGTTAGACTCCTCCATTAGGCTCCCCCGGGGGTGCAAAGTCCGGACAGTGACTCCTACTACCCCTGGAAAGCTTAAAGGGGCACCCTGGCGGATGCGTTTTTGTAAGAAACACGTCGAGATCACCAGGAAAACACCCTTTACAGAGATTGCAACACTCACTTTGCTCTGGTTTCCTAGAAATCAAACCGTCAAATCGGCGATTCCTCCTTGGCGGAGGAGCAGGAAGTCAAATTATTTCACCCAAAGAGAAGGCGTGCGTCGTCTCTTTTCTAATGGCCGCCAAATCGTTTGCACGAAATGTTCGCAATACAAGCCTTTTTATTATTTTATTTTTTTAAAATATGTTATACAGTTTATCTAAAGGAGTTTCGCTCACAACAAAGGAAATAGCTCCATTTTTTTTACTGCACTAAAACGCTTCAACCACAATGAGTGACCTCTACCCACCCCATCCAAAATGGCTACTCTCTCCGGCATCTCCACCAAGGAGGAATCGTTTTGACGGTTTAATTTATATGAAACCAGAGCAAAGTGAGTGTTCCGATCCTTGAAAAGGCTGTCTTTCTGGTGATCTCGACGTGTTTCTTGCAAAAACTCATCCGTCAGGGTCCACCTTTAAAATAAACAG
>CM065711.1:18147314-18165499 GCA_017654935.2 Phymorhynchus buccinoides
GATGTTTCGTTTTCAATTGTCGCACGCCACAAACGATTGCGAATCCGCGCTTGTTTAGGTTTAGTTCTGTCGTAGGGGAAGACGGGGTAAAAAGCGCATGGGCGGGTAAGAAGCCCACCCCAATTATCTTATGAAATAAACAAAATTTCAGTCAAATTTGCCCATGAGACGAATGCTAGACATTAACGCTCGTCTCATGGGCAAAATGAGACTGAAATTTGCTTCATTTCATGAGATAATTGGGTGGGCTTCTTACCCGCCCATGCGCTTTTTACCCCGTCTTCCCCTATGCTCTTTTGTCACGTGTGTGCACGTTATTTCATGTGTTCACTCTTCTGTATACATCAGGTTTTCTGTTTGAACGTGTATGAAAGTTAAGTGTGTCCACGCTTCGATTTGATGTTTTTTGAAGATTGAGCGCCTTCTTTGTTTTTTGTTTGTTTGTTTTAAGCAAAAGCTTTATTTCTATTTCTCACAGATACACCATGGTCCGTCGTCTCTTCGACGCCTGCGTTCTTCACCTCTGCTTCCAAGCCCCGCCCCTTCCTCTTCCCCTTCTTCCCATGACCAAATATGGACAACAAGAACAAGCCCTCGTGAAGCGATCCCAGGCCCCGCCCATGCACGCGCCGCTGCCGATGCTGCCTCCTTCTGATTGGCCCGCAGTGATGCTGCGCGAAGCGCGTGCGCCCAAGAAGAACGTGCCCACGGAGTGGTGGCGCCCTCTGGGGCTGCTGTTTTGGGTCAACGCCCCTGACGTGAGTAAAATTTGTTTTCTTTGTTTGTTTGTTTGTTTGTTTGTTGTTTTCTTCTTCGTCGTCTTCTTCTTCTTCTTCTTCTTCGTCGTCTTCTTCTTCTTCTTCTTCTTCTTCTTCTTCTTCTTCTTCTTCTTCTTCTTCTTCTTCTTCTTCTTCTTCTTCTTCTTCTTCTTCTTCCAATGCTTGTCCTCCCCCAAGCCCAAAGTCTTCGTTTAGACCCAGTGCCGTTGGTGCAGAGGATGCGTGCTATGTGGGTTGGTGTCATCCATTCCACCATTCCATCCATTTGGTAGTGGTAAATGAAGGGCAGGAGCTGTGCCGGTCGGGGTTTGTCCCCGGTGACCGCTACGGTAGCCGCAGGATTGGTCTTGCCTGGGTACTATAAAACAAAGGACTATGGCCAATAAAATTTTAAAAAAAGACAGGCTGTCATTACCATCAAGACAGCAACTTTAACTCTTTCTGTGTCAGTACCATCAAGACAAAAAATTTAATTTCCTTGCGTCATTGCCATCAAGACAGACATTTGTAAAGCCTTAATCAAGTTAATGTCATTAACATCAAGACATTAATTTCAAAATCCTTTGTGTCATTACCATCAAGGCATCAATTTTAACTCTCAATGCGCTCCAAATCCGTTGTGTATATAGCCTTCATGGGCTCCTACAACGTACATGATCCAGATACGCCCAAAACTACTCTGTGCCGAACAGTGGAATGGGCTCTAACGTGTGCGCAAGATCTTGTGCATGCGCTAAGAGCCTCGGTTTTAAGTCTTATATTATGCCAAGGACTTTTTTTTTATTGAACTTTTTTTTTACATTTTCAAATACAGAACGTAAGCATAACTAAGAAGGGGGAAAATACAAACCATATGACCAAAAAACAACAACAACAAAACATATACACATACAAACACATACGCATGTACATATTCACACCCACCCACATACACACACGCACACACGCGCGCACGCACGCACGCACATATACTACATTACTGAGGTTAAGTACCTTATTAAAGAGGTACATTAAATAATAAAAACTTTCAACACGGGTTGGACGTTGACAAATTTTTGTCCACTAATTCTGTGACAGGTTATCATTCTTTTTTTAAAATGTTATTTTAAAGAAAAGGGAACGAAAAGAGACGAGGTTCAATAAAAACCTCAATGTCACACACAAAGAATGTGACTGTGCAGTGTTATTGTTTGGCAGTAATTATAAAAATGTCTCAGAGAACTCTAGAATATTCCTTGCAGTTTGCGAGTTCATTCAAAGGTCTAACAGGTTTGTGGTCGGCTAGGCGTGCAATGATGCATATGTCAAATTATTTTTCCATGCATATTTTGTCCATCTCCTAAACTAAATTATTGAGAATACTACTGATTATAATTTTATTCACCTGTCAAACAAATTATCAATCACATGATCAATTCTGACTGTAACATGATTCGTCGTTTCCCTTTGATAAGGGGCGCTAGCTTGCATAAACAAATATTTATTCTGCTCTTGACATGACTTTACAATCCCATTTGTTTTTGTTGTTGTTGTTTTATTTAGCCCTGGTAGGTATAGCTTTGTGATGACTCTGATTCAATGCACGCTAACATTATGTTTTATATTGCCCCTAAAATTCATGTAGTTTAGATTTACTTAATTTTGTTGTGTATTTTCTTTTTTTCTGTTATTTTTTTTTGTTTTCCTTTTTGTATATAAGTGTTTACTACTGTTGTTGCTTTTATGTTATTATTTTTTCAATGTTAGATTAGTTTTGCGTGTGCAGTCCTTACTGTGTAACTTAAATATTAGAGTACGCTTTATAAGCTCTTAGCTTGTTGTACTCGAAGTTCATAAATGTATTGCTGCTTTGTTATGATTTTATATTCTTGAATAAATTCTTGTTTAAACCAAAGAATGTGGTTTTTTCTTCTTCTTCTTCTTCCTCTTCCTCTGCGTTCCCAATAGTACTATCCAAGAAAAACAACACACAAAAATACTAATAATACTGAATTAGTTGGGGTTTTGTTGTTGTTTTTATAATGCAGTGCAATTTCATATTCCGTGCATTGATCACAATAGATGTGGCCCCCTGGGTAATCTTTACACCCATACACATACACACAAGAAAGGGGGGGGGGAGATTATTACTCAGAGATTATATCTTTGCATGGCATCCACCATCCCAAAAACTCATGATGCTGAAAATTAGTTATAGAATGTACTCTTCAATTTTGTGTCTGTGCTTCAAAACATTCACAAAACCCTGCAGGACAGGGTATCCTCCTGTCTAATTTACAGTGATATACGTATTCTTTAGCTAGTAACAAAATAATATAAAAGGTAACATCAATTCTAATATTTATATGTATACCGAGTACAACCAGACTGTGAGTAAGGTTCATGTCACAAGCATGTGTACATCTTCTGTTAATAAGTGAAGTGAATTCTGTCCAAAACTGTTGAACGTATTCACAATGCCAAAACATATGATCAATACTGTCCCTTGCATCATTACAACTGAAACTACATTTATCACTTTCAATAACACCCATTTTTTTTCAAAATAGTATTAGTCCCAATGCATCTGTGTATAATTTTCATTTGAAACCACTTCAGTTTCACATCGGTTGTTTTATGTAAGTAAAAAAAGCATTTTTTCCAGTCGTATTCGGTGTTATGTTTTGTCTCCCATTTTGTACAACACTTTGGTTTGACATCATTTTCAATAAGACAGTCATAATACACCCTGCATCCTTTAACAGCCGACATTGATTTTGTAAATTCAAGTGATTCAGATAAACACTTATTATTGTTTACATTGTACTCGGATTTTCTTATAAATTTCGATATAGTAGACTTGTAACCGCTGAAAGTAATAAAATCAATGGCAATATTATATTTCTCTTTAAACCTGTCATAAGTAATAAACTGACCATTCGCCTGAAATGCCAAGGACTTTGTTTTCCCCAAAAATGACTCTAGGTATCCATTTACACCTGTCTGTCTGTCCGTCTGTCTGTCCGTCTGTCCGTCTGTCTGTCTGTCTGTGTTCGCTTTGTATTTGTTCTGTTTTATTTTTTTCTTTAACAGTGTTGGTGGTTTATCCATCTGCCTTGAAACTACATCCCAAGATCGTAACTTTGACCACAAATGCAAAAGCAAACCTTCAAAACTCTCTCTCTCTCTGTCTGTCTGTCTCTCTGTCTCTGTCTCTGTCTGTCTCTCTCTCTCTCTCTCTCTCTCTCTCTCTCTCTCTCTCTCTCTCTCTCTCTCTCGCTCTCTCTCACTCTCCCCCCCCCCCCCTCTCACTCTCTGTATATCTCTCTGCTCTCTCTCTGTCTGTCTCTCTCTTTCTCACACCCCCCTCTCCCTCTCTGTATCTCTCTCTCTCTCTCCCCCTCCCTCTTCCCCCTCTCTCTCTCTCACTCGCCCTCTCTTATTGACTCGTTTTGCTCAATCTATTGGCCACTGCAACTAGGGTTATTAACGCCCTTGACGGCAAGAGTTAAGCCCGTGTTGATCAGTATCCAAAAGGGCAATTCACTCTTGCAATTGGCAGCCACTAAGTGGCCTCAAATAGGGTTATTGGCGAGAGTAACTGTTATTCCCTTGTTTGGTCAGTACTCAACCATCTTCACCCACCCACCAAGGGCATTCACTCTTGCAAAAAGCAGCCATTAAGTGGCCCCATATAGGGTTATCGGCGAGAGTTATGCCCTTTGTTCGGTCAGTACTCAACCATCTTCCCCCACCCACCAAGGGCATTCGCTCTTGCAAAAGGTGTTCTTTGCAGTGGCCATACTTGATCATTGATTCTTGCTAATTATTGATGGACGGATTTGGACATACAATCTCTTCATCACGTGCATCTTTATATGTTTGGTTAAAGCCGTCGCTCCCGATGGCGAAAACTGCCGTTTTTGATGAAAATCCGTTTAACGTCCTCCGGTCTGAACCAGACACATATGGGACATTAGTAGATATAAAGATGGTGGGATCGATCCTGGAGGCAATGCCCGAAGGCAGGGCAAGACCAGTTAAGTCCCGAATTTTTAAACAATACAGATGTAGGGCTTGCCGTTTTTGCTCGACTCCCTCCTTTTATATCCCTGTCCTGCCTTTAACATGTTCATTCATTGTCTTCTTGGGTTCGATTGTTGTTGTTGTTGTTGTTGTTGTTAGTCCCCGAGCCGAAGGTTCGGGGAGCTATTGTTTTTGTCTGGTCCGTCCTTCAGGCTATTCGTCCGTTTTTCTCAAAAACTATTCAGTCTATCATCATCAAATTTGGTATACTAGTTTGCCAAGATGCACGCTATCCACTGATGTATTTAGTCTAAACATGGGATAAGCCCGCTGTGCCCTAGGCCCTTTGTGTCACAGGCCCGATATGTCCCACGTCAAAACTATTCAGTCTATCATCATCAAATTTGGTATACTAGTTTGCCAAGATGCACGCTATCCACTGATGTATTTAGTCTAAACATGGGATAAGCCCGCTGTGCCCTAGGCCCTTTGTGTCACAGGTCCGATATGTCCCACGTCAAAACTATTCAGTCTATCATCATCAAATTTGGTATACTAGTTTGCCGAGATGCAAGCTATCGACTGATGTATTTAGTTTTACATTGAGGTCAAGGTCGCGCCAGTTACGGGGTTCAAACCCCGAAACACATAATCGCTAATATCTCGAGAAGCTTTGCATGTATTTCAATGCAGTTTTGTTCACAACATTTCTTGATGAATGGTCTATAACACAGTTGTCATGAATTTTTCTGTGCGCGCGTGTGCGCATGATCGCGCGCGCTCAAATCACGGGTCCGAACCCCATGGCAATATATAAAACAAAACCTATTCAGTTACGTGCTGTTTACATGCGTTATTATGTATGTCTACAGCCGACACATTCCGATTTCGGAGTAGCTAGGCGATGCTGCGAGGGGACTTTGCAGCCGCTAGGCGTTGCACTTGTTGTTGTTGTTGTTGTTGTTGTTGTTGTTGTTGTTGTTGTTGTTGTTGTTGTTGTTGTTGTTGTTGTTGTTGTTGTTGTTGTTGTTGTTGCTGCTGTTGTTGTTTTCTTTTCTTATGGTTTTTGTTTCTTTTCCTATCTTTCTGTTCCTATCTTTTCCTATTTTCTTTTCTTATCTTTCTTTTCCTATCTTTCTTTTCCTATCTTTCTTTTCCTATCTTTCTTTTCCTATCTTTCTTTTCCTATCTTTCTTTTCCTATCTTTCTTTTCCTATCTTTCTTTTCCTATCTTTCTTTTCCTATCTTTCTTTTCCTATGTTTCTTTTCTTATCTTTCTTTTCTCTTTTCTTATCTTTCTTTTCCTATCTTTCTTTTTTCTTTTCTTATCTTTCTTTTCCTATCTTTCTGTTCCTATCTTTCTTTTCTCTTTTCTTATCTTTCTTTTCCTATCTTTCTTTTCCTATCTTTCTTTTCCTATCTTTCTTTTCCTATCTTTCTTTTCCTATCTTTCTTTTCCTATCTTTCTTTTCCTATCTTTCTTTTCCTATCTTTCTTTTCCTATCTTTCTTTTCCTATCTTTCTTTTCCTATCTTTCTTTTCCTATCTTTCTTTTCTCCTTTTCCTATCTTTCTTTTTTCTATCTTTCTTTTCCTATCTTTCTTTTCTTATCTTTCTTTTCCTATCTTTCTTTTCCTATCTTTCTTTTCCTATCTTTCTTTTCCTATCTTTCTTTTCCTATCTTTCTTTTCCTATCTTTCTTTTCTTATCTATCTTTCTTTTCTTATCTTTTCTATCTTTCTTTTCTTATCTTTCTTTTCTTATCTTTCTTTTCCTATCTTTCTTTTCTTATCTTTCTTTTCCTATCTTTCTTTCTTTTCCTATCTTTCTTTTCTTATCTTTCTTTTCTTATCTTTCTTTTCTTATCTTTCTTTTCCTATCTTTCTTTTCTTATCTTTCTTATCTTTCTTTTCCTATCTTTCTTTTCTTATCTTTCTTTTCCTATCTTTCTTTTCTTATCTTTCTTTTCCTATCTTTCTTTTCCTATCTTTCTTTTCTTATCTTTCTTTTCCTATCTTTCTTTTCTTATCTTTCTTTTCCTATCTTTCTTTTCCTATCTTTCTTTTCTTATCTTTCTTTTCCTATCTTTCTTTTCCTATCTTTCTTTTCCTATCTTTCTTTTCCTATCTTTCTTTTCCTATCTTTCTCTTATCTTTCTTTTCTTATCTTTCTTTTCTTATCTTTCTTTTCTTATCTTTCTTTTCTTATCTTTCTTTTCCTATCTTTCTTTTCTTATCTCTTTTCTTTTCCTATCTTTCTTTTCTTATCTTTCTTTTCTTCTTTCTTTTCCTATCTTTCTTTTCCTATCTTTCTTTTCTTATCTTTCTTTTCCTATCTTTCTTTTCTTATCTTTCTTTTCCTATCTTTCTTTTCCTATCTTTCTTTTCCTATCTTTCTTTTCTTATCTTTCTTTTCTTATCTTTCTTTTCCTATCTTTCTTTTCCTATCTTTCTTTTCTTATCTTTCTTTTCTTATCTTTCTTTTCTTATCTTTCTTTTCCTATCTTTCTTTTCCTATCTTTCTTTTCCTATCTTTCTTTTCCTATCTTTCTTTTCCTATCTTTCTTTTCTTATCTTTCTTTTCTTTTCTTATCTTTCTTTTCCTATCTTTCTTTTCTTATCTTTCTTTTCCTATCTTTCTTTTCTTATCTTTCTTTTCTTATCTTTCTTTTCTTATCTTTCTTTTCCTATCTTTCTTTTCCTTATCTTTCTTTTCCTATCTTTCTTTTCCTATCTTTCTTTTCTTATCTTTCTTTTCCTATCTTTCTTTTCCTATCTTTCTTTTCTTATCTTTCTTTTCCTATCTTTCTTTTCTATCTTTCTTTTCCTATCTTTCTTTTCCTATCTTTCTTTCTTTTCTTTTCCTATCTTTCTTTTCCTATCTTTCTTTTCCTATCTTTCTCTTTTTCTTATCTTTCCTATCTTTCTTTTCCTATCTTTCTTTTTCTTTCTTTTCCTATCTTTCTTTTCCTATCTTTCTTTTCTTATCTTTCTTTTCTTATCTTTCTTTTCTTATCTTTCTTCTTATCTTTCTTTTCTATCTTTCTTTTTCTTTTCTTATCTTTCTTTTCCTATCTTTCTTTTCCTATCTTTCTTTTCCTATCTTTCTTTTCTTTTCTATCTTTCTTTTCCTATCTTTCTTTTCCTTTTCTTATCTTTCTTTTCTTATCTTTCTTTTCCTATCTTTCTTTCTTTTCTTTTCTTTCTTTCTTTCTTATCTTTCTTTTCCTATCTTTCTTTTCCTATCTTTCTTTTCTTATCTTTCTTTTCTTTCTTTCTTTTTTTCTATCTTTCTTTTCTATCTTTCTTTTCTTTCTTTCTTTTCCTATCTTTCTTTTCTTATCTTTCTTTTCTTATCTTTCTTTTCCTATCTTTCTTTTCCTATCTTTCTTTTCTTATCTTTCTTTTCCTATCTTTCTTTTCCTATCTTTCTTTTCCTTTCTTTCTTATCTTTCTTTCCTCCTATCTTTCTTTCTTTCTTATCTTTCTTTTCTAGTAGTATCTTATCTTTCTTTTCCTATCTTTCTTTTCTTATCTTTCTTTTCTTATCTTTCTTTTCTTATCTTTCTTTTCCTATCTTTCTTTTCTTATCTTTCTTTTCCTCTTTCTTTTCCTATCTTTCTTTTTATCTTTCTTTTCCTATCTTTCTTTTCCTATCTTTCTTTTCCTATCTTTCTTTTCTTATCTTTCTTTTCCTATCTTTCTTTTCTTATCTTTCTTTTCCTATCTTTCTTTTCCTATCTTTCTTTTCCTATCTTTCTTTTTCTTTTCCTATCTTTCTTTTATCTTTCTTTTCTTATCTTTCTTTTCCTTATCTTTCTTTTCTTATCTTTCTTTTCTTATCTTTCTTTTCTTATCTTTCTTTTCTTATCTTTCTTTTCCTATCTTTCTTTTCTTATCTTTCTTTTCCTATCTTTCTTTTCTTATCTTTCTTTTCTTATCTTTCTTTTCTTATCTTTCTTTTCTTATCTTTCTTTTCTTATCTTTCTTTTCTATCTTTCTTTTCCTATCTTTCTTTTCTTATCTTTCTTTTCCTATCTTTCTTTTCTTATCTTTCTTTTCTTATCTTTCTTTTCCTATCTTTCTTTTCTTATCTTTCTTTTCCTATCTTTCTTTTCTTATCTTTCTTTTCCTATCTTTCTATCTTTCTTTTCTTTCTTTTCTTATCTTTCTTTTCCTATCTTTCTTTTCCTATCTTTCTTTTCTTATCTTTCTTTTCTTATCTTTCTTTCCTCTTTCTATCTTTCTTTTCCTATCTTTCTTTTCTTATCTTTCTTTTCCTTTCTTTTCTTATCTTTCTTTTCTTATCTATCTTTCTTTTCCTATCTTTCTTTTCCTATCTTTCTTTTCTTATCTTTCTTTTCTTATCTTTCTTTTCCTATCTTTCTTTTCTTATCTTTCTTTTCCTATCTTTCTTTTCTTATCTTTCTTTTCCTATCTTTCTTTTCTTATCTTTCTTTTCTTATCTTTCTTTTCTTATCTTTCTTTTCTTATCTTTCTTTTCCTATCTTTCTTTTCTTATCTTTCTTTTCTTATCTTTCTTTTCCTATCTTTCTTTTCCTATCTTTCTTTTCTTATCTTTCTTTTCCTATCTTTCTTTTCTTATCTTTCTTTTCTTATCTTTCTTTTCCTATCTTTCTTTTCCTATCTTTCTTTTCCTATCTTTCTTTTCCTTTCTTATCTTCTTTTCTTATCTTTCTTTTCTTATCTTTCTTTTCTTATCTTTCTTTTCCTATCTTTCTTTTCTTATCTTTCTTTTCCTATCTTTCTTTTCCTATCTTTCTTTTCCTATCTTTCTTTTCCTATCTTTCTTTTCCTATCTTTCTTTTCTTATCTTTCTTTTCTTATCTTTCTTTTCCTATCTTTCTTTTCTTATCTTTCTTTTCCTATCTTTCTTTTCCTATCTTTCTTTTCCTATCTTTCTTTTCCTATCTTTCTTTTCCTATCTTTCTTTCTCCTATCTTTCTTTTCCTATCTTTTCTTATCTTTCTTTTCCTATCTTTCTTTTCTTATCTTTCTTTTCTTCTCTTTCTTTTCTTATCTTTCTTTTCTATCTTTCTTTTCCTATCTTTCTTTTCTTATCTTTCTTTTCCTATCTTTCTTTTCTTATCTTTCTTTTCTTCTTTCTTTTCTTCTCTTTTCCTATCTTTCTTTTCCTATCTTTCTTTTCCTATCTTTCTTTCTTTCTTTCTTTTCCTATCTTTCTTTTCCTATCTTTCTTTTCTTATCTTTCTTTTCTTATCTTTCTTTTCTTATCTTTCTTTTCTTATCTTTCTTTTCCTATCTTTCTTTTCCTATCTTTCTTTTCCTATCTTTCTTTTCCTATCTTTCTTTTCTATCTTTCTTTTCCTATCTTTCTTTTCCTATCTTTCTTTTCCTATCTTTCTTTTCCTATCTTTCTTTTCTTATCTTTCTTTTCCTATCTTTCTTTTCCTATCTTTCTTTTCTTATCTTTCTTTTCTTATCTTTCTTTTCCTATCTTTCTTTTCCTTCTCTTTCTTTTCTTTCTTTCTTTTCCTATCTTTCTTTTCTTATCTTTCTTTTCTTATCTTTCTTTTCTTATCTTTCTTTTCCTATCTTTCTTTTCCTATCTTTCTTTTCTTATCTTTCTTTTCCTATCTTTCTTTTCCTATCTTTCTTTTCCTATCTATCTTCTTTCTTTCTTATCTTTCTTTTCCTATCTTTCTTTTCTTATCTTTCTTTTCCTATCTTTCTTTTCTTATCTTTCTTTTCCTATCTTTCTTTTCTTTCTTTCTCTTCTTATCTTTCTTTTCCTATCTTTCTTTTCCTATCTTTCTTTTCTTATCTTTCTTTTCTATCTTTCTTTCTTATCTTTCTTTTCTTTCTTTCTTTTCCTATCTTTCTTTTCCTATCTTTCTTTTCTTTCTTTCTTTTCTTATCTTTCTTTTCCTATCTTTCTTTTCTTATCTTTCTTTCTTTCTTTCTTTCTTTTCTTATCTTTTTCTTTTCCTATCTTTCTTTTCTTATCTTTCTTTTCCTATCTTTCTTTTCCTATCTTTCTTTTCTTATCTTTCTTTTCCTATCTTTCTTTTCCTATCTTTCTTTTCTTTCTTTTCTCTTTCTTTTCCTATCTTTCTTTTCTTATCTTTCTTTTCTTATCTTTTCCTCTTTCTTTTCCTTTTCTTTCTTTTCTTATCTTTCTTTTCTATCTTTCTTTTCCTATCTTTCTTTTCTTATCTTTCTTTTCTTATCTTTCTTTTCTTATCTTTCTTCTTCTTTTCTTTTTCTTCTCTTATCTTTCTTTTCCTATCTTTCTTTTCCTATCTTTCTTTTCTTATCTTTCTTTTCTTATCTTTCTTTTCTTATCTTTCTTTTCCTATCTTTCTTTTCTTATCTTTCTTTTCTTTCTTTCTTTTATTATCTTTCTTTTCTTATCTTTCTTTTCCTATCTTTTCCTATTCTTTCTTTTCCTATCTTTCTTTTCTTTCTTTCTTTTCTTCTTTCTTCTTATCTTTCTTTTCTTATCTTTCTTTTCCTATCTTTCTTTTCCTATCTTTCTTTTCCTATCTTTCTTTTCTTATCTTTCTTTTCCTATCTTTCTTTTCCTATCTTTCTTTTCCTATCTTTCTTTTCCTATCTTTCTTTTCCTATCTTTCTTTTCTTATCTTTCTTTTCCTATCTTTCTTTTCTTATCTTTCTTTTCCTATCTTTCTTTTCTTATCTTTCTTTTCTTATCTTTCTTTTCCTATCTTTCTTTTCTTATCTTTCTTTTCTTATCTTTCTTTTCCTATCTTTCTTTTCCTATCTTTCTTTTCTTATCTTTCTTTTCTTATCTTTCTTTTCCTATCTTTCTTTTCTTATCTTTCTTTTCCTATCTTTCTTTTCTTATCTTTCTTTTCCTATCTTTCTTTTCTTATCTTTCTTTTCCTTATCTTTCTTTTTTCTTTTCTTTCTTTTTCTTATCTTTCTTTTCCTATCTTTCTTTTTCTTTTCTATCTTTCTTTTCTTATCTTTCTTTTCCTATCTTTCTTTTCTTATCTTTCTTTTCCTATCTTTCTTTTCTTATCTTTCTTTTCCTATCTTTCTTTTCTTATCTTTCTTTTCTTATCTTTCTTTTCCTATCTTTCTTTTCCTATCTTTCTTCTTATCTTTCTTTTCCTATCTTTCTTTTCTATCTTTCTTTTCTTATCTTTCTTTTCTATCTTTCTTTTCCTATCTTTCTTTTCTTATCTTTCTTTTCCTATCTTTCTTTTCCTATCTTTCTTTTCTTATCTTTCTTTTCTTATCTTTCTTTTCTTATCTTTCTTTCTTATCTTTCTTTTCCTATCTTTCTTTTCCTATCTTTCTTTTCCTATCTTTCTTTTCCTATCTTTCTTTTCCTATCTTTCTTTTCCTATCTTTCTTTTCTTATCTTTCTTTTCTTATCTTTCTTTTCCTATCTTTCTTTTCCTATCTTTCTTTTCCTATCTTTCTTTTCCTATCTTTCTTTTCCTATCTTTCTTTTCTATCTTTCTTTTCTTATCTTTCTTTTCCTATCTTTCTTTTCTATCTTTCCTATCTTTTCTTTTCCTTCTCTTTTCCTATCTTTCTTTTCTTATCTTTCTTTTCCTATCTTTCTTTTCTTATCTTTCTCTTTCTTTTTTCTTTTCTTATCTTTCTTTTCTTATCTTTCTTTTCCTATCTTTCTTTTCTTATCTTTCTTTTCTTATCTTTCTTTCCTATCTTTCTTTCCTATCTTTCCTTTCTTTCTTTTTTCCTATCTTTCTTTTCCTATCTTTCTTTTCCTATCTTTCTTTTCTCTTTCTTTTCTTATCTTTCTTTTCCTATCTTTCTTTTCCTATCTTTCTTTTCTTATCTTTCTTTTCTTATCTTTCTTTTCCTATCTTTCTTTTCCTATCTTTCTTTTCTTATCTTTCTTTTCCTATCTTTCTTTTCTTATCTTTCTTTTCTTCTTTCTTATCTTTCTTTTTTCCTATCTTTCTTTTCCTATCTTTCTTTTCCTATCTTTCTTTTCTTTTTCTTTTCCTATCTTTCTTTTCCTATCTTTCTTTTCCTATCTTTCTTTTCCTATCTTTCTTTTCTTATCTTTCTTTTCTTATCTTTCTTTTCCTATCTTTCTTTTCTTATCTTTCTTTCTTTTTCTTTTCTTTCTTTCTTTTCCTATCTTTCTTTTCCTATCTTTCTTTTCTTATCTTTCTTTTCTTATCTTTCTTTTCCTATCTTTCTTTTCCTATCTTTCTTTTCTTATCTTTCTTTTCCTATCTTTCTTTTCTTATCTTTCTTTTCTTATCTTTCTTTTCCTATCTTTCTTTTCTTATCTTTCTTTTCCTATCTTTCTTTTCTTATCTTTCTTTTCCTATCTTTCTTTTCCTATCTTTCTTTTCCTATCTTTCTTTTCCTATCTTTCTTTTCCTATCTTTCTTTTCCTATCTTTCTTTTCCTATCTTTCTTTTCCTATCTTTCTTTTATCTTTCTTTTCTTATCTTTCTTTTCCTATCTTTCTTTTCTTATCTTTCTTTTCCTATCTTTCTTTTCCTATCTTTCTTTTCCTATCTTTCTTTTCCTATCTTTCTTTCTTATCTTTCTTTTCCTATCTTTCTTTTCTTATCTTTCTTTTCCTATCTTTCTTTTCCTATCTTTCTTTTCCTATCTTTCTTTTCCTATCTTTCTTTTCCTATCTTTCTTTTCCTATCTTTCTTTTCCTATCTTTCTTTTCTTATCTTTCTTTTCCTATCTTTCTTTTCCTATCTTTCTTTTCCTATCTTTCTTTTCTTATCTTTCTTTTCCTATATCTTTCTTTTCCTATCTTTCTTTTCCTATCTTTCTTCTTCTTATCTTTCTTTTCCTATCTTTCTTTTCCTATCTTTCTTTTCCTATCTTTCTTTTCCTATCTTTCTTTTCCTATCTTTCTTTTCTTATCTTTCTTTTCCTATCTTTCTTTTCTTATCTTTCTTTTCCTATCTTTCTTTTCTTATCTTTCTTTTCCTATCTTTCTTTTCTTATCTTTCTTTTCCTATCTTTCTTTTCTTTTTCCTATCTTTCTTTTCCTATCTTTCTTTTCCTATCTTTCTTTTCTTATCTTTCTTTTCTTATCTTTCTTTTCTATCTATCTTTCTTTTCCTATCTTTCTTTTCTTATCTTTCTTTTCTTATCTTTCTTTTCCTATCTTTCTTTTCCTATCTTTCTTTTCTTATCTTTCTTTTCTTATCTTTCTTTTCCTATCTTTCTTTTCTTATCTTTCTTTTCCTATCTTTCTTTTCCTATCTTTCTTTTCTTATCTTTCTTTTCCTATCTTTCTTTTCTTATCTTTCTTTTCCTATCTTTCTTTCTCCTATCTTTCTTTTCCTATCTTTCTTTTCCTATCTTTCTTTTCCTATCTTTCTTTTCTTATCTTTCTTTTCCTATCTTTCTTTTCTTATCTTTCTTTTCCTATCTTTCTTTTCCTATCTTTCTTTTCCTATCTTTCTTTTCTTATCTTTCTTTTCTTATCTTTCTTTTCCTATCTTTCTTTTCCTATCTTTCTTTTCCTATCTTTCTTTTCCTATCTTTCTTTTCCTATCTTTCTTTTCTTATCTTTCTTTTCCTATCTTTCTTTTCTATCTTTCTTTTCTTATCTTTCTTTTCCTATCTTTCTTTTCTTATCTTTCTTTTCTTATCTTTCTTTTCCTATCTTTCTTTTCCTATCTTTCTTTTCTTATCTTTCTTTTCCTATCTTTCTTTTCTTATCTTTCTTTTCTTATCTTTCTTTTCCTATCTTTCTTTTCCTATCTTTCTTTTCCTATCTTTCTTTTCCTATCTTTCTTTTCCTATCTTTTTCTTATCTTTCTTTTCCTATCTTTCTTTTCTTATCTTTCTTTTCCTATCTTTCTTTTCCTATCTTTCTTTTCTTATCTTTCTTTTCCTATCTTTCTTTTCCTATCTTTCTTTTCCTATCTTTCTTTTCTTATCTTTCTTTTCCTATCTTTCTTTTCCTTATCTTTCTTTTCTTATCTTTCTTTTCCTATCTTTCTTTTCCTATCTTTCTTTTCTTATCTTTCTTTTCCTATCTTTCTTTTCTTATCTTTCTTTTCCTATCTTTCTTTTCCTATCTTTCTTTTCTTATCTTTCTTTCTTTCTTTTCCTATCTTTCTTTTCCTATCTTTCTTTTCCTATCTTTCTTTTCTTATCTTTCTTTTCCTTCTTTCTTTTCCTATCTTTCTTTTCCTATCTTTCTTTTCCTATCTTTCTTTTCTTATCTTTCTTTTCTTATCTTTCTTTTCTTATCTTTCTTTTCTTATCTTTCTTTTCCTATCTTTCTTTTCCTATCTTTCTTTTCCTATCTTTCTTTTCTTTCTATCTTTCTTTTCCTATCTTTCTTTTCCTATCTTTCTTTTCCTATCTTTCTTTTCCTATCTTTCTTTTCCTATCTTTCTTTTCCTATCTTTCTTTTCTTATCTTTCTTTTCCTATCTTTCTTTTCCTATCTTTCTTTTCCTATCTTTCTTTTCTTATCTTTCTTTTCCTATCTTTCTTTTCCTATCTTTCTTTTCCTATCTTTCTTTTCCTATCTTTCTTTTCCTATCTTTCTTTTCTTATCTTTCTTTTCCTATCTTTCTTTTCCTATCTTTCTTTTCCTATCTTTCTTTTCCTATCTTTCTTTTCCTATCTTTCTTTTCCTATCTTTCTTTTCTTATCTTTCTTTTCCTATCTTTCTTTTCCTTTTCCTATCTTTCTTTTCCTATCTTTCTTTTCCTATCTTTCTTTTCCTATCTTTCTTTTCCTATTTTTTTTCTTATCTTTCTTTTCCTATTATCTTTCTTTTCTTATCTTTCTTTTCCTATCTTTCTTTTCCTATCTTTCTTTTTCTTATCTTTCTTTTCCTATCTTTCTTTTCCTATCTTTCCTTTCCTATCTTTCTTTTCCTATCTTTCTTTTCTTATCTTTCTTTTCCTATCTTTCTTTTCTTATCTTTCTTTTCCTATCTTTCTTTTCCTATCTTTCTTTTCCTATCTTTTTTTTTCCTTTGAGGGCTGGTGGTAAACAGCTTATAATTTTCCTCATTAAAGAAAGATTATTTCGTTTCGTCCCTTACCCCCCCCCCCCTCCCTGCTTACCACCCTGTTCCCCCTCCCCTCCCACCACCACCCTTCCTCCCTCTCTCTCTTCTTCCTTCCCTCTCAATCCTTGTTTTTCTCTCTCCCCTCCCCCTCTCTCTCTCTCTCTCTCTCACCGTCCCTCTTCCATGCATTCTCTCTCTCTCTCTCTCTCTCTCTCCTCGTCCTCTCTCTCTCTCTCTCTCTCTCTTTCTTCTCTCTCATCATCATCATCATCATCATCATCATCATCATCATCATCATCATCATCGAACTGCTGAGTGGCATGTTACGTGCACTCAATATGGTGATTTCTTTTCTTCGTTATATTTTTTTTTATCCCTTTCCTTTTGATTAACGTTATTTAGTTAGTTAGTCTCAATTCACGTGTCTCCTTACCGTAATGATTGTAATGTCAATGGCGATTAAAACATTTTCAAGTTTCAAGTTTCTCTCTCTCTCTCTCCCTCTCTCGCTCTCCCTCTCTCTCTCTCCCTCTCTCTCTCTCTCCCTCTCCCTCTCTCTCTCTCTCCTCTCTCCCTCTCTCTTTTCTCTCTCTCTCTCTCTCTCTCTTTGTGACAAGGTTTTGGCATTAAAAGTTGGCCTCTCTCTCTCTCGTCTCTCTCTCTCTCTCGCTCTCTCTGTCTCTCTCTTTCTCTCTTTGTGACATTTTTTTTTAGCATTGAAAAGTTGTCCCCCCTCTCTCTCTCCCCCCCACCTTCTCTTCTCTCTCTCTCTCTTCTCTCATCCGCTCTCTCTCTCTCCTCTCTCTCTCTCTCTCTTTTCTCTCTCACTCATCTCTCTCTCTCTCTCTCTCTTCTCTCTCTCTCTCTCTCTATCTTTCTTTCTTTCTCTCTTTTCTTTCTCTCTCTCTCTCTTCCTTTCTTCTCTCTCTCTCTTCTCTCTCTCTCTCTCTCTCTCTTCTCTCTCTCTCTCGCTCTCTCTCTCCTCTCCCTCTCTCTCTCTCTCTCTAGCCTCTCACTCTCTCTCTCTCTCATCTTCTCTCTTCTCTTCCTCTCTCTCTCTTCTCTCTCTCTCTCTCATCATGTCCTGCTTTGCTTGTGTTTGCATTTCCAATTATGGAATGTTTTGATAATAATGTTATTATGCCTTATGTAATCCCCCTCCCCACCCTCCCACATGATACGGGCAGTGAGGCCTATTCATTAAAATTTTCGAGTTCGAGTTCTCTCTCTCTCTCTCTATCTGTCTCCTCTCTCTTTCTGCTCTTCTCTCTCTCTCTCTCTTCTTTTTTTTTTTCTGTCCCATTTTCTGGGCTGTACAGTGGGCGTTGCTTCCACGCCGCTCGTCTCCGCATCCCAATTCACAGCTTAAACCTTTTATAACCTTTTTTTTCTTCTTTTTTTTCCTTCTCTCTCTCACATCTCTCTCTCTCTCTCTCTATGTTTTTGTTTTTCTTCTTTTCTTTTCTTTCTCTCTCTATTTCTCTCTCTCTCTCTCTGATTGTAGACTGATTTGATTCGACACTCTCTCTCTCTCGTCTCTCTCTCTCTCTCTCTCTCTTACTCTCTCTCTCTCTCTCTTTCTTTCTCTCTCTAACTCTCTCTTTCCATTTTTTTTTCTCTCTTTCTTTCTCTCTCTCTCTTTTTCTTTCTCTCCTCCTCTCTGATTTTGATTGATTGATTCTCTCTCCTCTGTCTCTCTCATCATCTCTCTTCTGCTCTTTCTCTCTCTCTCCTCGTCTTCTCTCTCTCTCTCTCTCTTCTCCCTCCCTCCCTCTCTCTCCCTCTCTGATTGTTGAGTGATTGATTGTTGATTGATTCTCTCTCTCTCTCTCTCTCCCGATCTCTCACTCTCTCCGTCTCTTCATCTCTCTCTCTCTCTCTCTCTCTCTCACACACACACAACACACTCTCTTCCTCTCACTCAAACTCACACTCTCTCTTCTCTCTCTCTCCCACGCTCAGAAAATCTCTCTCTCTATCCTTCTCTCCCTCTCCCCCCTCCCCATCCAGTCTTGCTTTTCCAGCAAGATTCCGTGATATAGATGAAAACAACACAAACAAGGATCACAACATGACCATGATGTACGCTGTAATCGTAATCATCATTATTCCTTTTGGGACTAAAATAATGATGGTTGTCTCTAATGATGGTTGTCTCTCTAGCGCGCGGCCGCTAATTGGATGCCTTGGAATTCCTCGGCGCGGTTTGATCCTTAATTGGTTAAATTTAATCTGTGTGTGTGTGTGTGTGTGTGTGTGTGGTGTGTGGGTGTGTGTGTGTGTGTGTGTGGTGTGTGTGTGTGTGTGTGTGTTGTGTGTGCGCGTGCGCGCGTGTGTGTGTTTGTTTGTGTATGTGTGTGTGTGCATGCGTGAGGAGAGAGAGAGAGAGAGAGAGAGGAGAGAG
>CM065711.1:18165999-18175999 GCA_017654935.2 Phymorhynchus buccinoides
TCACGTGTCCAAAAAATCACGGGGCGCACGTCGACGGTTTCAACACCATCTCATCTCCACGCCCACCACCGTTTCCACCACACCACAAACACCACGGAGTCACGACGGAAACAACCACGGTGGCTCACACAACACGGGGGTACCAACTAGGGGTTTTTCCCCTTTTCCTCTATATCGGGATATTATCTGTACATAAATCTTGTTTTTGGGTGAGAACCAGGTCTCCTTCCATACAAATGCCCACCAAATTCAAAAACCCGAAACATCATTTTAAAAGAGAGCAGCCTCATTTGAACATGGGGACAAAATAAATAATATTCGTAGTGGGAACTGTGTGTGGGTTTTTGTGTCCTGCATGGTGGTGTGTAGTGTGCGGGGTGCGTCGAGGTGCGCACAAAAATGGTGTGTCCTGTGTCTGCTACTTCTGTGTGAATGTGTTTTGTGCGTGTGGTAAAACTAGCAAGCTGCTCGTCTTGTCCTGTTAAGGAGAAGAAAAAGTCTGATCATTTTGAGAGGCCCTTTTTTTTTTTTTGTTGTTTTTTTCTTTTTTTTTTTTTTTCTCTTTTTTTTTTTTCCTTTTTCATTTTTTTTTTTTTTTTTCTTTTTGTCAATATTTTTTTTCTTTTTTATTTTACTACCGTTTTTTTTTTTTCTGTTCTTTTCTTTTTTTGATTCTTTTCTTTTTTTTTTCTCTTTTTTTTTTTTTTTTTTTTTTTTTTTTTTTTTTTTTCTTTTTTCTTTTTTTTTTTATTTTTATTTTTTATGTTTTATTTTTTCTTTTTTTCTTTTTTTTTTTTTCCTTTTTTTTTTTTTTTTGGTTTTTTTTCTTTTTTTTTGTTTTTTTTCGTTTTTTTTTTTTATCTTTTCTTTTTCTTGTTTTTTTCTTTTTTTTTTTTTTTTTTTTATTTTTTTCTTTTCTTTTCTTCCTTTTTTTCTACGACTCTTTTATTTCTGATTTCTTCCAAAATTTGATATTTTTTTTCTAATTTTCACTTTGTTTCTTTTCTTTATTTCTTGTATTAAAGATCTTTTTTTTCAATTTAATGAATCTTATCTTTTGAGGCTGCCTTCTCTTACCTCTGTGACAATATTTTTCATCCTGTAGGCCAGCTCGCCCTCTTCCAACATGTTCACTCTTCAGATTCCCTTTTTCTAGATGGAGATCCTCTTTCCCCCCCTCTTTCCTCCCTTGGCCCCTGCACCCCCCCTCTTCTAGGACCAATCGCCTTTTCTCTCTCTTGCCTTTTCCTCCCTCAGCCCCCCCCCTTTTTTCCCCCTCCCTTCCCTCCTTAAAACTCCTCTGTTCCCCCCTCCTTTCTCCCTCTCCTCTCCCCTTTTTTTTCCCTTTTTTCCATCCCTCTTTCTTTTTCCCCTCCCTGTCTTCCCCCTTCTCCTTCTCTCTATTTTTCCCCCTAACTCTCCCTCTCTCTTTTCTTTCTCCTCGAACAAGGTCCAATATCATCAGGCCACTCCTCAACCGCACTTGAAATCGTTTCTCAATGGAACTCTCTCTATCTCCAATCTCATCTCTCTCTCTCTCTTTACTTCTCTCTTTGATATAAAACAACATTGTTAAAAAACAGAATGATGATGATGATGAGATTACTGCTAATACTACTATTACTACTAGCTACTTACTACTACTACTTCTACTTACTACTACTACTTACTACTACTCACTATTTACTACTACTACTTACTACTACTATATAATCTAGGCTACTGTAATAATAGACCAACTACTATATACTGCGACGACTACTACTAGGACTCTCCTGTACGACGAATAATAATAATACATAATAAGAATAATAATCATAAGAATAATAATTAATGAATTAATACGTAATACGAAAGTAATTACAACTACCCTACTGTAGGCGACGTAATGACGTGCTACTTTCGATAAGAAGAATAATAGATACAACTACTACTAACTGCTGCTGACTACTACTACGACTACTACGAATAATACTTGCATAGACGAAGTAAATAATCCGGAATAAGTAATAATACTAAGAATAAGCAATAATCATAATACCTAATGAGTTAATAATAATAATAATAGATAACATTTATAAAAAATATTTATTGCGATTTCCGATAATAATTTGGTAAGACTAACAAGAAAATTAAGCCACTACACCTATAAACCTACACTTTTGTCTGTCTGGAAGGTAGTATCCACAATGTAGTAGGATATCATGGGGAGGGGGGGGGGGGGGGGGGCATCAAAATGTCATGATAATGGCCCTGCCAATTTATGACAGTTATATGTATGCATGAGTATGCCCAGTCAGTCGTCTCACGACCACAAACAACTGCCAGAGGGGGCAGATAGCTAGTGTATTCGGGGGCTGGGGTGGAAGGTTGTCGTAGGGGAAGATGGGGTAAAAAGCGCTTGGGCGGGTAAGAAGCCCACCCCCAATTATCTCATGAAATAAACAAAAATTTCAGTCAAATTTGCCCATGAAACGAATGCTAGACATTAATGCTTCGTCTCATGGGCAAATTTTACTTAATTTTTCTTTATTTCATGATATAATTGGGTGGGCTTCTTGCCCGCCCATGCGATTTTTACCCCGTCTTTCCCCTATGCTCTTTTGTCACGTGTGTGCACGTTATTTCATGTGTTCACTCTTCTGTATACATCAGGTTTTCTGTTTGAACGTGTGGGTATGACATTAATAGCTGTGTCCATAGCTTGCGATTTGAGGTTTTTTGAAGATTGAGCGCCTTATTTGTTTTTTGTTTGTTTGTTTTAAGCAAAAGCCGTTATTTCTATTTCTTCTCACCAGGATACACCATCGATGGTCTTACTGCGTTTCTCTTCGACGCCTGCGTTCTTCACCCACCTCTGCTTCAAGCCCCCGCCGCTTCCTCTTCTTCCCTTCCTTCCCCATGACCAAGAAAATATGGACAACAAGAAGCAAGCCCATCGTGAAGCGATCCCAGGAGTCCCCCCCCGCCCATGCACGCGGCCGCTGCCTGCCTGATGCTGGCAGCTAGCCTCCTTCCTGATTGGCGCACGCAGTCGATGCCTGCGTCGTAATGCGGCGTGCGCCCAAGAAGAACGTGCCCAACCGGAGTGGTGGGCGCCCTCTGGGCTGTTAGCTGTTATTTCTGGTCAACAGCCCCTGACGAGGTGAGTAAGATTTTTGTTTTCTCTTTGTTTGTTGGTTTGTTTGTTTTGTATTTTTCTTTCTTCCGTCCGTCGTCTTCTTCTTTCGTCTTCTTTCTTCTATCTGTCTGTCTTCGTTCTTCCTCTTCTTCTTCTTCTTCTTCCTCTTTTCCTTTTTTTTGTCCTCCCCCAAGCCCAAAGTCTTCGTTTAGACCCAGTGCCGTTGGTGCAGAGGATGCGTGCTATGTGGGTTGGTGTCATCCATTCCACCATTCCATCCATTTGAAGGTCGGTAGATGAAGGGCAGGAGCTGTGCCGGTCGTGGTTTGTCCCCGGTGACCGCTACGGTAGCTGCAGGATTGGTCTTGCCTGGGGTACTATAAAACAAAGGGACTATGGCCAATAAACATTTTAAAAAAAGACAGGCTGTCATTACCATCAAGACAGCAAACTTTAAACTCTTTCTGTGTCAGTACCATCAAGACAAAAAATTTAATTTCCTTGCGTCATTGCCATCAAGACAGACATTTGTAAAGCCTTAATCAAAGTTAATGTCATTAACATCAAGACATTAATTTCAAATAATTTGTGTCATTACCATCAAGGCATCGATTTTAACTCTCAATGCGCTCCAAATCCGTTGTGTATATAGCCTTCATGGGCTCATACAACGTACATAATCCAGATACGCCCAAAAAAACTACTCTGTGCCGAACAGTGGAATGGGCTCTAACGTGTGCGCAAGATCTTTTGCATGCGCTAAGAGCCTCGGTTTTAAGTCTTATATTATGCCAAGGACTTTTTTTTTATTGAACTTTTTTTTTTACATTTTCAAATAAAGAACGTAAGCATAACTAAGAAGGGGGAAAATATACAAACCATATGACCAAAAAACAACAACAACAAAAACATCAATGACACATACAAACACATACGCATGTAATGTACATATTCACACCCACCCACATACACACACACACGCACACACACGCGCGCACGCACGCACGCACATATACTACATTACTGAGGTTAAGTACCTTATTAAAGAGGTACATTAAATAATAAAAACTTTCAACACGGGTTGGACGTTGACAAATTTTTGTCCACTAATTCTGTGACAGGTTATCATTCTTTTTTTAAAATGTTATTTTAAAGAAAAGGGAACGAAAAGAGACGAGGTTCAATAAAAACCTCAATGTCACACACAAAGAATGTGACTGTGCAGTGTTATTGTTTGGCAGTAATTATAAAAATGTCTCAGAGAACTCTAGAATATTCCTTGCAGTTTGCGAGTTCATTCAAAGGTCTAACAGGTTTGTGGTCGGCTAGGCGTGCAATGATGCATATGTCAAATTATTTTTCCATGCATATTTTGTCCATCTCCTAAACTAAATTATTGAGAATACTACTGATTATAATTTTATTCACCTGTCAAACAAATTATCAATCACATGATCAATTCTGACTGTAACATGATTCGTCGTTTCCCTTTGATAAGGGGCGCTAGCTTGCATAAACAAATATTTATTCTGCTCTTGACATGACTTTACAATCCCATTTGTTTTTGTTGTTGTTGTTTTATTTAGCCCTGGTAGGTATAGCTTTGTGATGACTCTGATTCAATGCACGCTAACATTATGTTTTATATTGCCCCTAAAATTCATGTAGTTTAGATTTACTTAATTTTGTTGTGTATTTTCTTTTTTTCTGTTATTTTTTTTTTTTTTTTCCTTTTTGTATATAAGTGTTTACTACTGTTGTTGCTTTTATGTTATTATTTTTTCAATGTTAGATTAGTTTTGCGTGTGCAGTCCTTACTGTGTAACTTAAATATTAGAGTACGCTTTATAAGCTCTTAGCTTGTTGTACTCGAAGTTCATAAATGTATTGCTGCTTTGTTATGATTTTATATTCTTGAATAAATTCTTGTTTAAACCAAAGAATGTGGTATTTTTTCTTCTTCTTCTTCTTCCTCTTCCTCTGCGTTCCCAATAGTACTATCCAAGAAAAACAACACACAAAAATACTAATAATACTGAATTAGTTGGGGTTTTTGTTGTTGTTTTTATAATGCAGTGCAATTTCATATTCCGTGCATTGATCACAATAGATGTGGTCCCCTGGGTAACCTTTACACCCAGACACATACACACAAGAAAGGGGGGGGGATAAAATTATTTCCAGAGATTATATCTTTGCATGGCATCCACCATCCCAAAAACTCATGATGCTGAAAATTAGTTATAGATATGTACTCTTCAATTTTGTGTCTGTGCTTCAAAACATTCACAAAACCCTGCAGGACAGGGTATCCTCCTGTCTAATTTACAGTGATATACGTATTCTTTAGCTAGTAACAAAATAATATAAAAGGTAACATCAATTCTAATATTTATATGTATACCGAGTACAACCAGACTGTGAGTAAGGTTCATGTCACAAGCATGTGTACATCTTCTGTTAATAAGTGAAGTGAATTCTGTCCAAAACTGTTGAACATATTGCCACAATGCCACTGATGTATTTAGTCTAAACATGATAAGCCCGCTGTGCCCTAGGCCCTTTTGTGTCACTGTCCGATATGTGCATTCAGTCTTACATCAAATTTTGGCTACTATTTGCCGAGATGCAAGCTATACTGACCCTTGCATCATTACAAAAACTACATTTATCATTTCAATAACACCCTTTTTTTTCAAAATAGTATTAGTCCCAATGCATCTGTGTATAATTTTCATTTGAAACCACTTCAGTTTCACATCGGTTGTTTTATGTAAATAAAAAAAGCATTTTTTCCAGTCGTATTCGGTGTTATGTTTTGTCTCCCATTTTGTACAACACTTTGGTTTGACATCATTTTCAATAAGACAGTCATAATACACCCTGCATCCTTTAACAGCCGACATTGATTTTGTAAATTCAAGTGATTCGGATAAACACTTATTATTGTTTACATTGTACTCGGATTTTCTTATAAATTTCGATATAGTAGACTTGTAACCGCTGAAAGTAATAAAATCAATGGCAATATTATATTTCTCTTTAAACCTGTCATAAGTAATAAACTGACCATTCGCCTGAAATGCCAAGGACTTTGTTTTCCCCAAAAATGACTCTAGGTATCCATTTACACCTGTCTGTCTGTCCGTCTGTCTGTCCCGTCTGTCTGTCCGTCTGTCTGTCTGTCTGTGTTCGCTTTGTATTTGTTCTGTTTTATTTTTTTCTTTAACAGTGTTGGTGGTTTATCCATCTGCCTTGAAACTACATCCCAAGATCGTAACTTTGACCACAAATGCAAAAGCAAACCTTCAAAACTCTCTCTCTCTCTCTGTCTGTCTCTGTCTCTCTGTCTCTGTCTCTGTCTGTCTCTCTCTCTCTCTCTCTCTCTCTCTCTCTCTCTCTCTCTCTCTCTCTCTCTCTCTCGCTCTCTCTCACTCTCACCCCCCCCCCTCTCACTCTCTGTATATCTCTCGCTCTCTCTCTGTCTGTCTCTCTCTTTCTCTCACACCACCCCCTCTCCCTCTCTGTATCTCTCTCTCTCTCTCCCCCCCTCCCTCTTCCCCCTCTCTCTCTCTCACTCGCCCTCTCTTATTGACTCGTTTTGCTCAATCTATTGGCCACTGCAACTAGGGTTATTAACGCCCTTGACGGCAAGAGTTAAGCCATTGTTGATCAGTATCCAAAAGGGCAATTCACTCTTGCAATTGGCAGCCACTAAGTGGCCTCAAATAGGGTTATTGGCGAAGAGTAGTTATTTTCCCTTGTTTGGTCAGTACTCAACCATCTTCACCCACCCACCAAGGGCATTCACTCTTGCAAAAAAAGGCAGCCATTCAGTGGCCTCATATAGGGTTATTGGCGAGAGTTATTCCTTTGTTTGGTCAGTACTCAACCATCTTCCCCCACCCACCAAGGGCATTCACTCTTGCAAAAGGTGTTCTTTGCAGTGGCCATACTTGATCATTGATTCTTGCTAATTATTGATGGACGGATTTGGACATACAATCTCTTCATCACGTGCATCTTTATATGTTTGGTTAAAGCCGTCGCTCCCGATGGCGAAAACTGCCGTTTTTTTAATGAAAATACGTTTAACGTCCTCCGGTCTGAAACAGACACATATGGGACATTAGTAGATATAAAGATGGTGGGATCGATCCTGGAGGCAATGCCCGAAGGCAGGGCAAGACCAGTTAAGTCCCGAATTTTTAAACAATACAGATGTAGGGCTTGCCGTTTTTGCTCGACTCCCTCCTTTTATATTCCCTGTCCTGCCTTTAACATGTTCATTCATTGTCTTCTTGGGTTCGATTGTTGTTGTTGTTGTTGTTGTTGTTAGTCCCCGAGCCGAAGGTTTGAACTATTGTTTATGTCTGATCGAGCCGAAGCGTCGGGGAGCCTATTGTTTTTGTCTGGTCCGTCTATTCCGTCTATCATCTGTTCGTCCGTTTACAAGTTTCTCAAAAAGCTATCCACAGATGTATTTAGTATAGCCATCATCAAATTGTGGTATACTAGTATTGTCCATTTGATGCCAAGATGCACGCTATCCACTGATGTATTTAGTCTAAACATGGGATAAGCCCGCTGTGCCCTAGGCCCTTTGTGTCACAGGCCCGATATGTCCCACGTCAAAACTATTCAGTCTATCATCATCAAATTTGGTATACTAGTTTGCCGAGATGCAAGCTATCCACTGATGTATTTAGTTTTACATTAAGGTCAAGGTCGCGCCAGTTACGGGGTTCAAACCCCGAAACACATAATCGCTAATATCTCGCGAAGTTTTTGCATGTATTTCAATGCAGTTTTTTTTCACAACATTTCTTGATGAATGGTCTATAACACAGTTGTCATGAATTTTTCTGTGCGCGCGTGTGCGCATGATCGCGCGCGCTCAAATCACGGGTCCGAACCCCATGGCAATATATAAAACAAAACCTATTCAGTTACGTGCTGTTTTGATGCGTTATTATGTATGTCTACAGCCGACACATTCCGATTTCGGAGTAGCTCGGCGATGCTGCGAGGGGACTTTGCAGCCGCTAGGCGTTGCACTTGTTTGTTGTTGTTGTTGTTGTTGTTGGTTGTTTTTTTTTTTTTTGGGTTTGTTGTTGTTGTTGTTGTGTTGGGTTGTTGTTGTTGTTGTTGTTGTTGTGTGTTGCTGTTGTTTTGTTGTTATTACTTATCTTATGGTTTTTTGTTTCTTTTCATCTTTCCTATCTTTCTTTTCTTATCTTTCTTTTCCTATCTTTCTTTTCTTATCTTTCTTTTCTTATCTTTCTTTTCTTATCTTTCTTTTCCTATGTTTCTTTTCTTCTCTTTCTTATCTTTCTTTTCCTATCTTTCTTTTCCAATCTTTCTTTTCCTATCTTTCTGTTCCTATCTTTCCTTTCCTATCTTTCTTTTCCTATCTTTCTTTTCCTATCTTTCCTATCTTATCTTTTCCTATCTTTCCTATCTTTCTTTTCCTATCTTTCTTTTCTTATCCTCCCTTTTCCTATCTTTCTTTTCCTATCTTTCTTTTCCTGTCTTTCTTTTCTTATCTTTCTTTTCCTATCTTTCTTTTCCTATATTTCTTTTCCTATCTTTCTTTTCCTATCTTTCTTTTCCTATCTTTCTCATTTTCTTTTCTTATCTTTCTTTTCCTATATTTCTTTTCTTATCTTTCTTTTCTTATCTTTCTGTTCTTATCTTTCTTTTCTTATCTTTCTTTTCTCTTTTCTTATCTTTCTTTTCCTATCTTTCTTTTCTCCTCCTTCTTTTTCTATTCTTATCTTTCTTTTCCTTTCTTTCTCTTTACTATCTTTCTTCCTTCTTTCTTTTCCTATCCTTTCTTTTCCTATCTTTCTTTTCCTATCTTTCTGTCTCTTATCTTTCTTTTTCTATCTTTCTTTTCCTATCTTTCTTTTTCTCTTCTTTCTTTTCCTATCTTTCTTTCTTATCTTGGCTTCATCCTATCAGCTCTTTTCTTATCTTTCTTTTCTTATCTTTCTTTTATTATCTTTCTTCTCTTATCTTTCTTTTCCTATCTTTCTTTTATTATCTTTCTTTTCTTATCTTTCTTTTCCTATCTTTCTTTGCTTATCTTTCTTTTCTTATCTTTCTTTTCCTATCTTTCTTTTCTTATCTTTCTTTTCTTATCTTTCTTTTCCTATCTTTCTTTTATTATCTTTCTTTTCTTATCTTTCTTTTCCTATCTTTCTTTTCCTATCTTTCTTTTCCTATCTTTCTTTTCCTATCTTTCTTTCTCTCTTCTTCTCTTATCTTTCTTTCTTTTCTTATCTTTCTTTTCTTATCTTTCTTTTCCTATCTTTCTTTTCTTATCTTTCTTTTCTTATCTTTCTTTTCCTATCTTCTTTTCTTATCTTTCTTTTCCTATCTTTCTTTTCTTATCTTTCTTTTCTTATCTTTCTTATCTTATCTTTCTTATCTTATCTTTCTTTTCCTATCTTTCTTATCTTATCTTTCTTTTCTTATCTTTCTTTTCTTATCTTTCTTATCTTATCTTTCTTTTCCTATCTTTCTTTCTTATCTTTCTTTTCCTATCTTTCTTTTCCTATCTTTCTTTTCTTATCTTTCTTTTCCTATCTTTCTTTTCTTATCTTTCTTTTCTTATCTTTCTTTTCCTATCTTTCTTTTCTTATCTTTCTTTTCTTATCTTTCTTTTCCTATCTTTCTTTTCCTATCTTTCTTTTCTTATCTTTCTTTTCCTATCTTTCTTTTCTTATCTTTCTTTTCCTATCTTTCTTTTCCTATCTTTCTTTTCTTATCTTTCTTTTCCTATCTTTCTTTTCTTATCTTTCTTTTCTTATCTTTCTTTTCTATCTTTCTTTTCTTATCTTTCTTTTCCTATCTTTCTTTTCTTATCTTTCTTTT
>CM065711.1:18183499-18188499 GCA_017654935.2 Phymorhynchus buccinoides
CTCTCTCTCTCTCTCTCTCTCTCTCTCTCTCTCTCTCTCTCTCTCTCTCGCTCTCTCGCTCGCTCTCGCTCGCCTGCTCGCTGTGCGCGCGCATTATGTTTGTGTGTGTGTGTCTATCGCTGTCTCTGTCTCTCTCTCTCTCTCTCTCTCTCTCTCTCTTCTCTCTCTCGGTCTCTCTCTCTCTCTCTCTCTCTCTCTCTCTCTCTCTCTCTCTCTCTCTCTCTCCCTCCCTCCCCTTCTCTCCCTTGCGCGCTCTCTCTCACTGTAGCTGTCTCTGCCTCTCTCTCTCTGTCGCTCTCTCTCTCTCTCTCTCTCTCTCTCTCTCTCTCTCTCTCTCTCTCTCTCTCTCTCTCTCTCTCTCTCTGTCTCTCTCTTCTCTCCCCTCCCCTCTCTCTCCCTTGCGCGCTCTCTCTCACTGTAGCTGTCTCTGCCTCTCTCTCTCTCTCTCTCTCTCTCTCTCTCTCTCTCTCTCTCTCTCTCTCTCTCTCTCTCTCTCTCTCTCTCTCTCTCTCTCTCTCTCTCTCTCTCTCTCGCTCGCTCGCCTGCTCGCTGTGCGCGCGCATTATGTTTGTGTGTGTGTCTATCTCTGTCTCTGTCTCTTTGTCTCTCTCTTTGTCTCTCTCTCTGTCTCTCTCTCTCTCTCTCTCTCTCTCTCTCTCTCTCTCTCTCTCTCTCTCTCTCTCTCTCTCTCTCTCATTTCTGATTGTTCTGTTTGTTTTTTGTTGCTAGCTTGTTTGTCGCCTACGTTTGGTTTGTAATGACGGGTAAGTACGAAAAATGGCAGGTTAACGGTAAGTACGAAAAATGATGCGTCATGCTGCCGTTATGCGCCTAGCTAAGAAACAGTTAGGCCCAGCAAGTCCGACTGACTTCGGCTGGAGAGAGAAATCTTTGTAAAAGTGTTTCGTGAAACAAGTCATGGAGAATGGACCGGTATAAAGGCAGAAAGATAGTACAGATGACAGCAAGCGAAAAGGAAAAGGCAGAGTCAAAGAAGATAGTGACAGATTAGAGGAAGTTACGAGCACAGAACTTCCAGAAGGTGGGGGAACTATTTGTGCAAAAGACCCCCCCCCCCCCCTCGGTATCCCCACGGGGGGTAGTAATGATATTACTTGCTTGCCTCATTGTGGCACGATAATGGTAGCGCGTTCGCCTCGTGTCAAGTAAACCCGAGTTCGAACCTGGGTACAGGGGATTTTTTTCCTCTCACTTTGTACTAGGCCTTACGACGGTCTGAACGTGGAGTCTTTCGGATGAGACGATAAACCGAGGTACCCTGTGCCCATGCACATAGCACTTAGCACACGTTAAACCCAGTGGCAACAAAAAAAGTTTGTCATTTGGTCAAAATTTACCCCCCCTCCCTTCCTTCCTCATCAGTCACACAAAAATCGCATGCAAAAAAAAAATATAAAAAAAAATGGGTGGCAACGCGCTCTCCAGGTGGGAGCAACCCGAATTTCACAGAGACGCCTCTGTGACTATAATGTACCGTACCTAACCTAACCTCACTGTGGTGTTGCCATGGGGGAAAGAGCGAAAGCTAACAGCGTGTATTGCGGATCTTTAGATTTATTTTTTTCTTTCTCGTGTTTTGGTGATGGGGGTGGGGGGGGGGGGTGGGGGAGGGGTGGGTGGGGTGGGGAGTGGGGGGGAGGGGGGGGGGAGTGGGGGGGGGGTGGGGGGGTGGGGGGTGGGGGGTGGGGTGGGGAGGGGGGGGGGGCTGATGCTAGTTAGATTTCCCCCTCGTGACATTTTTGGAGCAGCGTAGCTGTCTTTTTAAGGTATCGCATCGCATATTACGGGTAGAAATGATTCGCTACCCTCCACCCCCCCCCCCCCCCCCACCCACTCACCCCACCACCACCCATCCCTCCCTCCACTCTCCCTCCATCCACCCTCATTCCATCCAAACCCCCAAACCCCCACCCCCTCACCCCCGCCACGTTGGGCAATGGTCGACTTATGGCGATTTTTCTCACGCCAGAGGGCAGTCAATGCACTAGGGGCTTATCACGCGATTTTCTTAGTTGGGCGTAGTGAGAGAGAGAGAGAGAGAGAGAGAGAGAGAGAGAGAGAGAGAGAGAGAGAGAGAGAGAGAGAGAGAGAGAGAGAGAGAGAGAGATGGTGGGATACCTCGCTCTTCCTCTCTCTTTCTTTATCCCCAACTAAGAATAGAGAGAGGATTAGCCCCACACGAGCGTCACGCCACCTGGCGTGAAAAAAATCGCCATAAGTCGCTCGTTGCTATCATACCTTTTGGGTAGCAACATACTACAGATGTCAAAAATGTATGATAGCAATCCCACCCCCAACCCTCCACCCCGGATGGTAATGGTCACCCCTATTTTGGGGGGTCTACCGAACCTGATGGACTATTTGTGGAAGAATGAAATAGTGGGGCCAAGAGAGGAGATAACGAAATTGAACAAAGGGGAAAAACTCTTTCTAAATAACTCCCCTCCACCAAAGTTGATTGCGACGCCAATCATCTAGCAATGCGTGGATCAGAGCCAAAGTGAGACAAACAAAGCATCATTCTCAAACATAAGAGAGAAAAGTAGAGATTTAACGCCCTCTGGGCCAAAGGGCCATTTGAGGCATATGAAATTATGAAGATGCTTAGAATCTCAAACATAAGACGAAATAGGATTTTACGCCCTCTGCGGTCTTTCGACCATGTGGGGCATTTTTTTAAATACAAAGATGGTGGGAACAATACTGGAGGCAATGCCCGGAGGCAGTGCAACACCAGTAAAGTCCCGATTTTTTTAACAATACAGATAGGTGTAGCAGTAACCACGCCTCGGGTAAACCTCATCGGCTATGGTACCGCCACATATCTCAAACATAAATGTGCCAAGAATGAATATTGAGGCTTTACGTCCTCTCGACCTGGGAAGGCACATATGGGACATTTGTATTGGTAGGGGTAAAAAGCGACGTAAGAAGCCCACCCCAATTATCTCATAAAAAGCGCATGGGCGGGTAAGAAGCCCACCCCAATTATCTCATGAAATGAAGAAAATTTCAGTCTCATTTTGCCCATGAGACGAGCGTTAATGTCTAGCATTCGTCTCATGGGCAAATTTGACTGAAATTTTCTTTATTTCATGAGATAATTGGGGTGGGCTTCTTACCCGCCCATGCGCTTTTTACCCAAGAAAATTTCAGTCAAATTTGCCCATGAGACGAATGCTAGACATTAACGCTCGTCTCATGGGCAAAATGAGACTGAAATTTGCTTCATTTCATGAGATCATTGGGGTGGGCTTCTTACCCGCCCATGCGCTTTTTACCCCGTCTTCCCCTAATGATGAACCGAAAGGGAAACAGACACAAGACAGACGTAGACAGACGGTACAAAAACATAAACGACACAAAAAGAATGGAGGGTTTACTTCAAACGCAAGTTGAGAATGATCTTTTGTAGTGTTATGATTTAACCCTTTCACCGCCAACCATATTTCAACCAAAAATGTCCATTAAATTTACCTGGATAGAGAACAAAATCCATCTGCAGTATTGTGGATTCTTCTGTGACATATATAAAATAAGGTCTATCCTTACTTCCCCAAACTAAGACAATAGGGTCTTTGGATAATAGACCCCAATTTGATGCCTTTTTAGTGACATATGTGTTAAATCACTGTGGCGCTAAAATGCGACTTTGGCGGTGAAAGGGTTAAAATTGATATAAAAAAAATACTTCGTAAAATAGGTATGATGATATAAAATGTATCGTAATTTTGAGTTCTACGTCCTCTCGACCCGGGAAGGCACACGTGGGACATTAATATCAAATGTATTACCAATGGTATATTTTGTAGTTTGTGGTCTAGGAACAACCCCTCTGTTGTAGCTTAAAATAAATGTGCGAGAGAAAATGGAGTTTTACGTCCTCTTGGTCTGAATCAGACACATATGGGACATTTGTAAATACAAATATGGTGGGAACAATACTGGAGGCAATGCCCGGAGGCAGTACGAAACCAGTAAAGTCCCGATTTAAAAAAAAAATAATACAGATAGCTGTAGCGGTGACCACGCCTCGGTTAAACCTCATCGGCTATGGCACCGCCACAAGTAATCTTGAAAACTTAAGTTGAAAAGTGGAGTTTTACGTCCTCTCGACCATGTCTTGAAAAAATAAGAAATAATAATGTTTTACGCCCTCTTTGGCCTTTCGGCCATGTGGGGCATTGAAAAAATAAATGTGCCAAGTTCGCCTTTATGACCCTTCACCCACACAGTGCACATCAACAATGGTGGAGAGGACGACATACAAACAAATCAACACATGTCCAAGAGTGGCATAGCCTTCTAACCTCGAATATGTTACACATAAACAACACACAACACAGAACAAACTGGTAAGCCTCGAAAGGAAGTTTGGTTAATCAAAGAGTGAAATAGTGAGGCCAAGAGAGGAGATAACGAAATTTAACAAAGGGGGAAAACTCTTTGTAATTAACTCCCCTCCACCAAAGTTGATTACGATACCAATCTATTTGTGGAAGGCGAAGACTCTCAGTCTAGGAGGTGTTTGTGGAAATAGTTTTTTTGTGTGCTGCAGCCAGAGGGATGGGTTGGTATTGGGAGCGGGGGGGGGGGGACTTTTTCCCTGCAACAGCTGTGATAAGCAAATTAATAATAATTTGGCCAAGAGTGTGGGGATGTACCCTGGGCATCCACTGTTTTAAAAAAAAGTGCTAGCCTAGTTGCACCTAGCTCTGCTGTCTGGCAGTCATGGTCGGAAACGACAGACCGGCATATTGCACATAGCCACGAGGGTATAATATATAGAAATTAATCAGATTTGTTCTTTCTCTCCTCACGATATTATAAAATTAATGATTGACACCCGAGAAACTGATCACGCGCAAGAGGAGAAGAAAATGGACGTGACGGGAAATGTTGATTTCATCATGGTAGAGAAATTCGATGCTTTTCATTGTCTGTTCAAAAATGAAATTAATCATTATTGGGGTAGGAAA
>CM065711.1:18194643-18217143 GCA_017654935.2 Phymorhynchus buccinoides
GCGGGCATTCAGTCCATGGGACGTTTGCCTCAGCCCGTACCGGTCACGCCCGTTACCGCTGGTATGGTTCTTCAGCGGACCTACTCTCACCAGGAGGTTATGGACCTTTTGTCGGGTTGTTCTTCCTTCGGTCAGTCAGCTCAACCAGCGGCGTCGGTTACGACTTCGGGTCACACGGATGATTCTATGGAAGAGGTTTTTTCAGATCCTTCTGTTTCTGGCATTCAAGGGTATCTGTCGGCCTTGCAGCCTTACTGCGCTCCTTCTTTCACGGTTGCAACCGAGAGTTGTTCAACCGTACCCTTGTTGTCTTCCTTCTGAACGAATTTTTGCGGGGGCAACGGCCCCAGCTTCGCCGTTCTTTCAAATGATGTCTGTTCTGGCAGGCATGGTTTTCTCTGATTACAACCATGAGTTGTTCAACCAGTTGACTCGTTCACCCGTTCCAGTAATCCTTTTTGGTCTGGTTCCGTCCCGATCGAACTATACTGTCCGGCTAACATGATCTTCCATGCCCAGCCGTCAGCTCAGTTGTTCGACTGGGTGGCGTTGAAATGGGTTAAGTCTACGTCACGTTTGCACACTGTTTCGCTTTTTGTCTACATGTTTTCCTTTTCGGTGGGGACATTTCCGCGTCATCTGGTTAGATTTGACGTCATGCGATAGCAACTATGTTGCTCTTTCGGTCTGTCCCTACGTCAGAGGTAGTTTTTTATTTTTACCTTCCAACGGTCTTAGCATGTAGAGTTGGTTACGAAGTGCAGTCGCACATTCGTACCGTGGCTTCTCAGTTTGCTAGTTCAGAGGTTGAATCTGCTGTTTTGCGGATTCTCATCTTCACCATTTAGTACTAGCTGTCTCTATCCCGTCATCGATCCTTTGCTTGCCCATTCTGAACAAGTCTTGTCCAAATGTGGGCCATTTTGTTTTTGACTCAGACTCGCCACTTCGATTTTTTTGGTTCGAAAGGGCGTAGCAGCGTGTGGTGGCCCGGTCCGGCCACTCATAGTCCGTTTTTGTATCGGCCTTGGCTGCTCTAGGTGACTCCATGCGGAGTTTGTCATCTCCTGGCTGCTTTTCCAGGATGCTGTCTCGGTGGAGTCCACTCAGGTTCTGCCCCAGGATGATGCTTTCGGTACCCTTCTGTCTCGTGGGTGCCGATTGTCTTTTCTCCGCCTGCAGATCCTCTTCGCTTTCAGATCTTGGACGCAGAGGTCAAGTCCCTTCTGGACAAGGGTGCTGTGATTCCAGTACCCAACCCAGGCCCGGGTTTCTACTCGTGCATGTTCACTGTACCAAAGAAGAACTGCGAGTTCCGTCCAGTGCTGGACTTGTCTCCTCTCAATGCTTTTCTGCGCCCCATGGCGTTCAGAATGGAGACGGCTGCTTCGGTTCACAACTTCATCCAGCCGGGGGATTGGGCGACTTCCATAGACCTCAAGGATGCCTTTTTCCATATTTCGATCCACCCAGATCGAAGGCATCTCTTGAGGTTCATATGGGGGAACACGACTTATCAGTTCGTAGCCCTTCCCTCCGGGCTCTCTCTGGCCCCTTGGATTTTCACCATGGTGGTCAGGGAGTTCGTCGGCGTGGCCGGGTCCAGAGGGATCCGGCTCAAGGTGTACCTGGACGGCTGGCTCACCTCGGCTCAGTCCAGGGACCGGTGCCAGGAACACACTTCGGAGCTCCAGGACCTGTCCGTCCAGGTTGGCTTCAACATGAACGTCAAAAAGTCGGATTTGACTCCGGCCCAGGAATTCAAATTTCTGGGGATGGTCTTCAATACCCAGACGTTCACGGTCTGTCCGTCTCCGGATCAGATCCAGTCCATTCAGTCCTTTCGGGAAAGTGTTCTGTTGGCAGGTTCAGCAACGGTTCGTCAACTTCTCAAGTTGCTGGGCATCATGGAGTCTTTGGCAGACCTCTTGCCTCTGGGACGTCTGCACAAGCGTCCGTTACAACGAAAGTGTGCGGAACTCGGGGTTTCTCATCTTCCTCTGGAATCTCAGATTGTTTTGGGCTCGTGGTTTCGCAGCTCAGTTCTCCAGTGGTTGGATCCGGTTTGGCTGGGGTCCTCAGTTCCATGTCGGCCTCTCCACCATCAAGAATTCCTTTTCACGGATGCATCAAAGGAAGGTTGGGGGGCTCATCTGGACCGGTGAGAGGTTTCGGGGTTTTGGTCCAAGCAGATTCGTCTCTCCACATCAATTTTCTGGAGATGGAGGCGGTTTCGCTCGCGCTCAAAGCGCTACTTCCCCTGCTACGAGGCAAGTGGGTCACAGTTTGTGGCGACAACTCCACTTGCCTCTCGTACCTTCGGCGTCAGGGGGGCACGAAATCGTCCTCACTCTCCAGGAAGGCAGAGGAGATCCTGCTTTGGACTGCACGGAATTCCATTCTTCTAACCGTGGAGTTCTTTCCCGGGAAGTTGAATGTTCTCGCCGACCAGCTGGGCCGTTCCAACCAGGTGATTGCACGGAGTGGACTCTCGTCCATCAGGTCCTTCAACCCATTTGGTCGATGTGGGGAAACCCACACATCGACTTGTTTGCAACTCGCTTCAGCCGGCGTCTTCCGCTTTTCGTCTCCCCGTTGGCAGATCCCTTGGCATGGGCAAGAAATGCCTTCAGTCTCCAGTGGACGGGTCTGTGGGCCTACGCCTACCCACCCACAGCTCTTCTTCCAAAGGTGTTGGAAAGGTGTGCTCGGGAGCGTCCTGCTCTGATCCTCATAGCGTCAGGATGGGAAACTGTCCGTTGTTCCCCGAGCTGTTAGCTCTCACCCACGTTCCGGGTGTTCCCCTCCAGTTGTCACCAAGTCACTTGTTCAACCGCGGACAGGCGTTCCACATCGAAATCCTGCCGTCCTTCACCTGACCGCTTGGCTACTTTGCGGTCAGGATTGCGGTCACAGGGTCTGAAAGGTGAAACCATTGAAGTGATTCTTCAATCCCGTCGTCAAAGCATGAATACCTTGTATTCCTTGCGTTGGACCTCTTGGTTCAATTTCTGTTCAATGAGTCTTTTTCTCCTTTGCACCCGACTGGTGCTCAGTTTGTTTCCTTTTCGTCTCATTTGCATAATGAGAAGGGCCTCTTGGCCCAAACTTTGTCAGGTTATAAGTCGGCAGTTAGCACTATTTCGATTGCTACTGGTCGTCAACCTTCCTTTGCTTCTTCTGTCTTGGTTTCCCATTTTTTGGATGGTTTGCGTAATAAGTCGATTCGCCCAACCATCAGACTTCCGCTATGGGACGTTTTTTCTTGTGCTTCACTTTCTCAGGTCAGAATGTGAACCGCTTTCTTCGTTATCTTTTAAGCTTCTTTCTTTTATAACGCTTTTCCTCGTTAGTCTTGCCTTAGCGAGACGTGTGAGTGGTATCCACGCTCTTAGCGGTTTAGTTAATGATTATGAATTCGCGGAGGATGGTTCCTCGATCTCCCTGGCTTTTCTACCGGAATTCCGTGCGAAAAATCAATCGGCTCAGCAAGCTTCTCCGTTGGTTGTTATCGAGAGTCTCTCTAACATCCTCGCTCCGGACGATGAGGAAAATGTCTGTGTCCGGTTCGCTGTTTGCGGGCATATCTCCTTCGTTCAGTCTCGTTCCGTAGCCAGAAACGCCGCCTTTTCATTTCTTTGAATTCCAACTATTCAAATGATATCCGTAAGGCCACTTTGGCTCGCTGGTTAGTCGAGTTGATTCGACTAGCCTACTCCCACGCCGATCGTTCTGCGCCCCCAGGTATACGGGCTCACGAAGTTAGGGCTATTAGCACCTCACTAGTCTTGGTCAGGGGTGTTCCAGTCCCTTCCTTATGTCCTCCGCCTTCTGGAAGTCGGAGACTACATTTACCTCTTTCTGCCTGCGCGAGTTTTCTACTCTCCGGCAGGACAACACGTTTGGCATTCGACGTGCTGTGTTGTCCTCCAAGACGGTGTCCTTTTGAGGTTTGACTTATTGTCTGTTTGTTTTTATAGACTTAAGTCTTTTGGGGGATATGTAAACATGATTTGCTGTTTTACCTTCTTATTTTAGATGGTATGTGTGTGTTTATGTGGTATCTCTGTCATGGTTTGTTCCATGGTTCTCAGAGTAGTGCTTAACCATTACCCACCTCCTTGTTGGTAATCATGCACTTTGTAGTGGAATGGTAAGGATGATAGAATAGATTGAGGAATTTTTATTAATTCTACTATCTATTTTATCTATTTTATCTATATACTTACCATTCCACTACATTTAATTGACCCACCCACCTCCCTCCTAATGGTTTTTGAACGTGTACCTTCCCTTTTTATTAGATGCTTGCTTTCAAGAAAGTGAGTAGTCTGCTTAACCGGAAGTTACCTGGATTGGGAGTTGTGGTAGTAAGACACTCTTGGTTTTATTTCTGTCTTCCAAGCTAATCTTGTACAAATATGCACTTTGTAGTGGAATGGTAAGTATATAGATAAAATAGATAGTAGAATTAATAAAAATTCCTCAGATAATGACTTTCTTTTCTTCCCCTGCAGCTAGGAGAGCAGAAAAGAATTTTTCCGCCCCGATTCCAAAGGCTGAAGGACCAAGGGAAAACCAACGGTACCGGTGAAGCAGCAGGTAAATGGAGTCAGTCAATTGATGCACTGGATTAGTGGATAGGTTTTGGAGAGAGAGAGAGAGAGAGATGAAAATTGTTTTATTGAATTCAGGCCTCTGCCCATTTTCATGGAGCACAGTTACAAAAATACAACACAAATAAATATCCAAAGCTCATTAGACATGCACATTCCATACAACAAAATAGGCGCGGCACAGTGCAATAATTACAAAGATGCATTTGTCAGTTTTTTTGGGATAGGGATAGGTTTAGGGTCAGCTTAGTGTCAAAATACACAACAAAATAAAAGTTATGATCATGTGCACGTAAATTCAGAACACAGCAATCTGAGAATGCGACAGCGGTCGATGGAACAGCCTGAAATGAATGGAAGGGGGCAGAGAGAGGAGGGGGCTTTTCTGAACATTTACCGGAGAATGTTTTACTCTCGCCCCTGGATGTGAGCAGTTTTCGTACAGAGCGGTCGTCTTTTTCAGACGATGAAGAGGACGCGGTTTTGGAAGTTGACACCAGCGTACCTGATGAGCTAAAGACCTGGGTGGCCAAGGTGAGTGAGTGTGTGTGTGTGTGTGTGTGTTTTAACCCTTTGCTATAAATCTATCCATAAAGCTGCTCCATCTTACCTCTGCGACAATATTTCCATTTATACGCCAGCTCACACTTTACGCTCAGTTTCTGACCCTCTTTCTCTCCAGATCCCTAGGTATAAGCTTTCAACTGTTGGTCGGCGCTCTTTTGCTGTCTCAGGACCGACATGTGGGAACAAACTTCCTCTTTCCCTCCGTCAGCGACCGACCCTCTCTGCTTTCAAATCTAACCTCAAAACCCGCCTGTTTCCCCGTCATTGAGGCTCCACTCTCTTTCGCTTCCCTCTCTTGCCTTTAGGTCTGTTTCTGCTGTATAGCATTTATGTCATACGTGTGTGTTCGCTTTGTATTGTATTTTTGTTTGGATGTGTTATGAATGCTAACGTGTGTGTGCGCTTTGTATTGCATTTTTGTTTGAATGCGCTATGAATGCTAACGTGTGTGTGCGCTTTAATTTGATTTCTATCGCTGTATAAATACTGTATGATGTTGTTAAGATGTGTGTGTGTGTGTTTGTATGTGCATGTGAGTGAGTGTGTGTGTGTACTTTCGTGCGTGTGTGTGTGTTTGTATGTGCATGTGAGTGATTTGTGTGTTTGCACGAGCGTGCGCACGTGCATGCGTGCGTGCGTGCTTGTATGTGTGTGTGTGTGCGTGCGTGTGTGCTTGCGTACGTGTGTGTGTTTGCATGTGCATGTGAGTGATTTTGTGTGTCTGAGACAGGCAGACAGACACACAAGCGTACACACACACTTGCATATGCAGTAGCTTATGTTTTTGAGATGATGCCATTCACATCTCTAAAAGAATGCCTTGATGCTGCTGCTTTTTCCTCTGTCGAACTTGCAAAAAACTTTCAGATTTGGTCAACGAAGAAATCAGACCTAAAACTTGAAACACGTCACTCTCGCGAACAAGCATTCAGATGTAAACAAAGATTGTTTTGGAATGACCGGACATGTGTCTGCTTTAGAAAGGAAAAACCCGGATGGTCAGAAACAAGACTGACAACCAGGAAACCCAAAGCAAACAGACTGACCGCTGTGGCACGAAGCGAAAATCGGGTTCGGAGTTTTGATATGGAAAAGTTGGGGAGGCTTGACCTAATTCCAACGATCCTACAAGTTGCAGACGATGTCTGAGCGAGTCCGAAACTAGCAAACATTATTTTGCCCCTTTCCTACTCGTGGCTTCTTTTGGGGAGGCATGGCTGGTTTTAAACACGAATTGTTGTCAAAAGGCCGAGAACGATCTTGTTTAGCACTAGAAGACTAGGTCACGCTGGAACTTTATTTGGTCTTCAAAAAGTTGGATCGGAAAAGCTTTACCTAATGTGCAATGCCGCTATTTCTTCGTTTCGGCGTTCGTTTCGCCAGATACAACTTTTTAGTTCTGATTATGGTCCGAGGCTGCGGAAGAACTAAGTTTAGCAGACGACAGAATCCGTGAAGTTGTTGACTGCTTTGACGAAAAATCAATCGGTCAGATGGCCGCCTGCCTGCTAAAACTATCGGTCAAAATCGAAGAATGAACCCTGCTGTCTCGGTCTGTTGAAAAAAGTGTGCGTCCCATGGGACGCCCAGAGCTGAAATCAAAGAGTCCCTCTGTGATTTTTGTGCTTCAGGGACGCACATATGTGCGTTATGGGAAACACTGTGCATGTGAGTGATTTTGTGTGTGTGTGTTTGTATGTGCATGTGAGTGATTTTGTGTGTGTGTGTGTGTGTGTGTTTGTATGTGCATGTGAGTGATTGTGTGTGCGTGCGTGTGTGTGTGTGTGCGTGCCCTTGCTCTTTATTCAAGCCTGAGTGAAGCTTCAGGAATTAGTGAGCACTTTTCAGTTTTTGTTTGGTTCATCTGTATGTGCGTACATACATGTATCTAAAGTTTTGGGCTGGGAAATAATGTATCGTTTTATCGTCTGTACGATACAGGTAGCTTCTCTTCCCATGTATCTGGTAAAAAAATCTATTAAATTTAATTGATAAATTAAGGTTTATTGAGCAAGGGGAAGTTTAATTGGGATTAACCCCTTGACTGCCACCAACGTATCACGTACTGACCTGATGACATCACTGAGGATGTCATCAGACGAAAAGGAATAACCTTGATATGCTGGCTTTTGCTCTAACACAGTCAAGAGAGTAATATCCCCAGACCAATTTCTCAGATTGACTCTATCAGTTGTCTTTTTCATGTCATGATTTGCCCAATGATTTGTTCTTTAATTTTCTCTGGCAGTCAGGGGGTTAATAGAGGTTAGTGACAAAGAATGGTACATTGGAACCTCCCTTATAAGACCTTCAAAAATCATCGAAAAAAATGAGGTCTTATAAGGGAGAGGTCTTTAAGGGAAGTAATTTTAATACTTTCAAAGAAGGGCAATGTCTCAGAGAAGTAGGTCTCATGAGGGGAGGGAGTCTTATACTGGGAGGTCTTACTGTAGTAGCATGACCGAATAATAATGTTTGTAGTATATGTGCGCGTGTGTGCATGTGGGTGGGTGTGAATATGTGCATGAGTATGTGTTTGTATGTGTATATGTTTTGTTGTTGTTGTGTTTTTGTTATATGGTTTGTATTTTTTATATATTTGTCCTTCTTAGTTATGTTTATGTTCTGTATTTGAAAATGTAAAAAAAAGTTCAATAAAAAATATAAAAAAAATTAATAATTTTTTCATTTTTTTTCCCATTTTGTTGGATGTTAATATTTTGTTTGTTTGTTCTCTCTTTCGGTCTATTTCTGCCTTTGTTCCTTTGAAAGTACTTTGTCCCTTCCATGCTTGTGTGTGTGTGTGTGTGTACGTGTGCGTGTGTGTGTCTGTGTCAGTGTGTTTGTGTTTAGTGTGCGTGTGTGTGTGTAACATACTTTTGATGTTCATTTCTTTCTATTGCTTGATGGTTTATTGTTTGTGGCTCAAGCCACAAACCTATAACTCACTTTGTCAGTCGGTCGGTCTGTCTGTCGGTCCAAAATTGTCGCACATTTTGACAAAATGTGTCGCACTTCAAATCGAGGCTACACGAACGACGAAAATGGAGTTTTACGTCCTCTTGGTCTGAATCAGACACATATGGGACATTTGTAAATACAAATATGTGGGAACAATACTGGAGGCAATGCCCGGAGGCATGTAAAGTCCCGATTTTTTAAATTAATACAGATCGCTGTAGCGGTGACCACGCCTCGGTTAAACTTCATCGGCTATGGCACCGCCACAAGTTAGTATGTATATTAAATCGAGGCTACACTTCAAAATTAATTGAGGCCGCTCTTTAAAATGATGTATTTTAAAAGCGTACAAAATAATAAACATACGTAATACAGACACTACAACAGACACGACGAGTATGCGGTGCTTCTTTTGATGAGTATAAGTAGGATACATAGTTTTAAATGTTTTCCAAAAGATATAAAAAGTTACGAAATGGTGCAGAGATAACATTCTGGTTTACAGATTAAAATTATTGAAAAGCCAGGGGAGGTAACTCATGATTGGAGTGGTAAAAATAGACCGCGTGCCACAAACTATGGCGATTTCGCGCTTGTTCATTTATTAATTTGTTATCGTAAGCGGCTTAGGGCTTATTTAAGATTTAGGCCGGGTTCACATTAGCCGCGTAATTTCCGTACGTAAAACCCTAAATAAGTGGAAGAAAGAAGGATGAAAGTTTACGCATTGATATAGGGGAAATTCAGACACGTGTGCCAATTTTTTCCCTTCTTTGTTTCACTTATTTATGGATTGCGCACGGGTTTCCACATGGAATATCAGCTTATGTGTGTACACGGCCTTAGCACTCAAAATGCCCATTATTATTATTATTATTATTATTATTTGTCTTTGTCTCTCTCTGTCTCTCTCTATTTCTCTCATTCTCAGCAAATTGAGGGCTACACCACCGGCGTCTGGTCGACCCGGTTAGAGCACGTGTACCGCGAGGACTTCAAGCGGGACCCCCCCCAGAACTTCATCCAGCTGATTCAGGGCTGGTCCGACATCGCTTGTGTGGAGTGGTGAGCCTCATAGTGCTAGTAGCAGTGCATGTACTAGTCTAGTAGGATAACGTTTGTACAAGGTGGACTTCAAGCGGGACACCCCCCCCCCCCCCCTCCCAACTTCATCCAGCTGATTCAGGGCTGGTCCGACATCGCTCGTGTGGAGTGGTGAGCCTCATAGTGCTAGTAGCAGTGCATGTACTAGTCTAGTAGGATAACGTTTGTACAAGGTGGACTTCAAGCGGGACCCTCACCCCCCCCCCCCCCCCCCCCCCAACTTCATCCAGCTGATTCAGGGCTGGTCCGACATCGCTCATGTGGAGTGGTGAGCCTCATAGTGCTAGTAGCAGTGCATGTACTAGTCTAGTAGGATAACGTTTGTACAAGGTGGACTTCAAGCGGGACCCTCACCCCCCCCCCCCCCCCCAACTTCATCCAGCTGATTCAGGGCTGGTCCGACATCGCTCATGTGGAGTGGTGAGCCTCATAGTGCTAGTAGCAGTGCATGTACTAGTCTAGTAGGATAACGTTTGTACAAGGTGGACTTCAAGCGGGACCCTCACCCCCCCACCCTCACTCTTCACTTGTATTTTGTTGTTGTAATTTATGCATGCTTTGAAAGTAAAAACAAATGTTAAACCCAATGGAAAGGGGGATCATGGGAAAGAGAGAGAGAGAGAGAGAGAGAGAGAGAGAGAGAGAGAGAGAGAGAGAGAGATATGGAATGCACAGACAAGACAAAGACGCACAAGAACTCGTGGCATTGACATGAGCTTTGGATTCGAGCTTGTATTTTGAAAGAGAGAGAGAGAGACAGACAGACAGACAGACAGACAGACAGACACAGACAGACAGAGAGAGAGAGAGAGAGAGATATGGAATGCACAGACAAGACAAAGACGCACAAGAACTCGTGGCATTGACATGAGCTTTGGATTCGAGCTTGTATTTTGAGAGAGAGAGAGAGAGAGAGAGAGAGAGAGAGAGAGAGATGGAATGCACAGACAAGACAAAGATGCACAAGAACTCGTGGCATTGACATGAGCTTTGGATTCGAGCTTGTATTTTGAGAGAGAGAGAGAGAGAGAGAGAGAGAGAGATGGAATGCACAGACAAGACAAGACGCTCAAGAACTCGTGGCATTGACATGAGCTTTGGAATGGAGCTTGTATTTTGAAAGAGAGAGAGAGAGAGACAGACACAGAGAGAGAGAGAGAGATATGGAATGCACAGACAAGACAAAGATGCACAAGAACTCGTGGCATTGACATGAGCTTTGGATTCGAGCTTGTATTTTGAAAGGAGCGTGGTGGCCAACCGCTACGTCGTCTACCCGGATGAAGGAAGGAAGAATACGGTCGAAGGCGACGGCAGCAACTACGCCACCAACTCCGCTCAGTCTGTTGCCACAACGACAACAAGGGAGAGAATCACTGCCCCCCCGCCCAAGCCGAAAGGCAGCAGACAGTGGCAGGTAATGGGAATAGTTGGTTAATATGATTTTTTTTTTTTTTTTTCCCCCGCTTGTTCTTGTTTCCGCTGTTGTTCTTTTTTTGTGTGTGTTTGTCGACTTTCTTTCTCTCGTTTTTTTTCTTTTTTCAATTTTTTTTTCTTTTTCTTTTTCTTTATCTTCTTTTTTTTGTTTTTTTTGGGGGGGGGGGGGGTTGTTTTAGTGTCTTTTTCTTCTTTTTTTTGTCTTCTCCTCTTCCTCTTCGTTCTTCCTTCTCCTCTTTTTTCTCCTCTTCCTTCTCATCCTCTTCTTCCTCCTTTTTGTTTTCCAGTGCTGAGCTGCTCCTAGGTCATGCTGATTAAAAAAATTTTTTTATTAGGTCCTCTGCCTAAAAATTAAGGAAAATCAGGGTATAAGCAGGGCTGCCTACCGTCCCCCCTAAGGGGTATTTGTCCCTGGAAACAGTCTAAAAGGGCGCCCTGTCCCTGGAATCCACTTTTCTTTCTGGCGTCCCTGGAAACTGAGTTGATTCAAAATTTGACAGAACAATCACTTGTCTTGTTAGCTACCGTAATTTTCGGACTATAAGGCGATATTTTTTTCTCCAATTTCGACCTATGCGCCTAATAAACGAGGGAGCCCTATTAGTGAACAAAATCGTGAGAAGAGAGGCAACGATTGCTGTACTCAGTACAGTCTACTGTGAGTCACAACATCGAAAGTGGTCACGAGTCGCCGATACGACGAATACTCACGTTAAAATGCTTCAAAATCCCTGTTATCGTCCGAGATACCATCCAACAGATGCCACAACCCTTCATTGGATGCAAAAAGCATCGTTGTAGAGCTTAAAATGCCATAATTCTACCAGTTTTCGCGAAGAATTGGAACCACAACAACCGGAAGTTGCAAAAATGGAAGTTTCGATTATTTGAGAAGGGAGCCAACTCTCGTTTATGACAGCAGTAATGGCGGTCGGTAAGCGTTTACAGGACGCGTACGGGCTTCAAAATTCGACTTTGTTTTGTGAGGTGTGTATCGCCTTATAAACGAGGGCGCCTTATACTTGGATTTTTTCAGATTTTTCTTGAAAATTGCCCTATTCGCCTTATACACAGCAGCGCCTAATGAGCCGAAAAATACGGTAACCTTACTGTTGAACACAGGAGCTCCCCGTGGGGATACCGGGGGTCTTTTGTAAAAAATAGTTCCCTCACCTTCTGGAAGTTCTGTGCTTGTAACCTCCTCAGATCTGCCACTCTCTTTGACTCTGCCTTTTTCCCTTTGCTTTTTACGATCATCTACTATCTTTCTGACTTATTGGCCCATTCTCCTGCCTATTTTTCAAAAAATAAATCTTCCAAATAATGTTTCTCCTTTGAGCTCCTCCCAAATCGGAATGTGTCGGCTGTACGCAGCGGGGAGACCAGTGAAAACTGAAAACCAGACACATACCGTACCTTACCCATTATGGCCATATGGCCTGGGAACGCAGAAGAAGAAGAAGAAGAACACAGGAACACCCACAAGAACAGATACTGTTGACATTTTCCTGACAGACATGTGACACAGAGGTTACTGAACATCAAAGGGTCTTGAATATTGAAGCATAATGACACCCAAAATCATCAAGAAGACTACAAAAAAAATCCAGTCGCAGACATTTTGCTAGATCATGAAATATGGGTATCTACTATCGGCAGATTAGAGGAAGTTACAAGCACAGAACTTCCAGAAGGTGGAGGAACTATTTTTATGAAAGACCCCGGTATCCCCACGGGGAGCATGAAATAATCAAAAGTTAATGTTCATTTTGACCGTGATTCATGACAATGCGATGTTTTGTCCCCGGAAATAAGTCCCTGTTTTTTAAGTAGTTTGTTGTCCCTGGAAACGGTTGCAGAGGTCATAGGCAGCCCACAGCATGTTTTTCTGCCGCATTCTGGCTTCATAAAGTTTGGCCCACTCTAGCCACTTACCCTTCCTTGTTCCTGCCTGCTTCTCATCTGAGCCAGCACCACTGCTGTTCTAATTTTAAACTCGCTACCTATGCCACCAGAGAGAGAGAGAGAGAGAGAGAACGAACGAACGAACGAACGAACGAATGTTTTTTATTGAGGAAAAGCGGAATAAGCACAATAACCGGCTTTTTTTCATCCGGCCCTCAGAACCAAAAGAAAATAAATTTAAAAAATACAAATAGACAAAAAAGACATCGCAAAATACAAGAAAAAACCCTCAACCTTCAATCACGGTCGCAAACGGACGCACCGTGCAAGGCATATAAATAAAATAAATTACATCAATTAACGAGACTGAGACAAGGACAGACAGACAGACAGACAGACAGACAGATACAGAGAGAGGGAGGTCAAAATAAAAGAACAGAATAAAATGGAAGAAATGAAGCAATATATGCAGGAACACATGTCCCATATGTGCCTTCCCGGGTCGAGAGGATGTAAAACACCAAAATTACTACTAATATATGCAGGAAAAATAATGCATAGTAAATACAATGTAGAGAGAGAGAGAGAGAGAGAGAGAGAGAGAGAGAGACTGTTATCTCTATCCAGCCAGTAAGGGAGAGGTAACTAAAAGGTCAGAAAGGCCTTGAAGGCAGCAGGCAGCAGGAGAAAAAAAAAGGGAGAGGTCTATTTTTGGCAGGCTCACTGCTGCTGGAAAATGGGAAAGCTTAGGGCCTAGGCAGTGAAATCTGGGTGTAACTTTATGATGCTGAGAGTGTGAGCTGTGTGAGCCCTGTATGTAAGACAAAATGACAAATCAGTATAGTTAGCATAAAACGATGAATGAATGGAGCACTGTTGTGAATGAACAAATTACCCAAACAATTGTTGGATTTGACAAAAATTTACAAATCGATCATATGTTTTATTTTATGTTGTTGTTAGCAAAAGAATACATATACCACTGTAAGTTAAACAATGATATACCTGTCTTAAAAATTTACTTTAAAAAACTGAAATACAGATACAAAATAAAATAATATATTTCACACAAAAATTAATTGTATAATGATTTTGCTGCCAGGTGGGCTCCATTCACTGCAATATTCAATGATATAAATTGATATAAAACTTTTACTAATAAGATACCTAGTAATGATTAGTCTTATGTATATATATGAACTTTCGTTGTTTTTTTTAAAAACATTTTAAAATATGATGAGTAATACCTGTTGTTCAGAGCTTGAAACTCACAATTTGAAATGTCGAGCTCTCTGTTTTTAGTTACTCCACATAGTGATGATAAGAAGAAGAAAAGGAGGAGGAAGAGAAACGGACAGCGCAAGACCGAGTGAGTGAAGAGAAGGAGGAAAAGAAGAAAGAAACTGATCTCAAATCGTCGAATGCCGCCATCGCAGCGGCAGACGTCGACAAAGACTCAGGTTCTTCTAGCGCCGAGCGGAAAGCGGGCGAGATTTCCGTCGATGTTAGCGCCGATTCGGAAACGACCAGTAAAGACGGTAACGTGGACCTGCAAGGGAAACGGATAAAATCCGAACTGATTATGATGGAGGAGGAGGAGGGAGATTCAGGACCGTTCAGGACGAGTGAAGAAGAGAAAAGCTCTTCGAACAAGGAAGGGGAGAAAAGGGGGGTGCGCTTTGTAAAAGGAGGAGGGGAAGGGAGGGTGGGGGAAAGAGGTGGGGAGGAGAGGGAAGGGAGGGTGGGGGAAAGAGGTGGGGAGGAGAGGGAGGGAGAGGAGGCGAGCGGGTTCATCACGCGTAAACGCGAGGGCGCGGGTCTGATGGATGTTGAGGAGCTGAAGACCCTGCCGGAGCACTTCATGTCCGACGACGATGATGATGATTAGAATGATGTTGTTGTTGTTGTCTTACCCTGGCTTATAGACTCCAGGGATCATCCCAACGGCCGGAGCTATTCATGTCCGACGACGATGATGATGATTAGAATGATGTTGTTGTCTTACCCTGGCTTAAAGACTCCAGGGATCATCCCAACGGCCGGAGCTATTCATGTCCGACGATGACGATTAGAATTATGTTGTCTTACCCTGGCTTAAAGACTCCAGGGATCATCCCAACAGCCGAAGCACTTGAACACTATGGTAAAATGCACCAGCTAGGGATGAGAACATTACGTGTGTGACTGTTTTTGATTACCCCGCCATGTGGGCAGCCACACTCCGACTTAGACTGATGATATTATGCTAGGAGCTTGTCATGGCTTAAGACAATCCCCACACAACCATGCAAAGCATAACAACATTTTGATGTAGCCTTGGTGTTCTAGCTTATGTCAACTGGTTTGACACAGCCTCATGCCAAGGCGAATTAGAATGATGAGCTAGCAGGTTTGTGCATGTACAATGGATGAGTACAGGTTTTGCAGGGCGCGGTTTCGCAGATTTCGGCAAATAGGAATTGTTCGGAAATAATAAATTTGGATGGCTTGGAGTCAAAGCGGACTATCTTTAGACAGTCCATTGATGTATTATTGGACTTGTTGCAAAAACTAATTGGAGTCAAACAATGACTGCAGAAATATAAAAAGGGGGTTGTGCTTTTTATATTTCTGCAGTCTTTTTTATACAAGTTATTAGTTTTCGTAATTTGTTCAATAATATGTCAATGGACTATCTAGATAGTCCGTTTTGACTCCAAGCCATCGAATTAATGGGAGTAATTTCTTGGTGTGTGGGAGTGATCTCGCCTCATTCAATCGGTCAAACAGGGGAAGTTACTCTACTTTCAGGTAGATCCCCAGCCCTCGCTTCGTGTGTTTGAGGAGACACGCAGCAAAGAAGAAGGAGACGAAGAAAGTTAAGATATGTGACTTTAAACGCACAAAACAAATGTTAAGTGGTGGCGGAACTTGATCTGAATCGTGTGAGAAAGATCAAGAGATTGTGAACTTGAAAAATCTGCGTATAGAATTTTCCTAGCATGTTGTTAGTGTGTATGTGTGCTTGCGTTTGTGTGTTGTGCATGCATTTGCGTGCTTGCATACATACATAGCCGCATTTAGAGTCAATTCTTCTGTGTAGAGTTAGGTCTGCTAGTGTATGTGTGAGTGTGCGTGTGCCTACGGCCACTCTTTCCAAGCAGGTGTGTGCGAGTGTATTGTGTGTGTGCTGTGTGGTATATGTGCTTGCATGCATGTGTATATGTGTGAAGGAGAGATTGTGTTCGGCTAGAAAGAGGGGGGGGGGAGTGAGTGTGTGCGACCATGGGTGTGTTTGTGCATGCGATTGCGCGTTTGTGTGTGTGCGTGCGTGCGTGTTTGTACAAGTATGTTTATGTAAGTGTGTGTGCGTTTCAGTGAGAATGCGTTTTCTGTGTGTTTGATGAAATGTGTGTGTGTCTGTGTGCAAGAACGCGTTCACTCGCGTGCATGCACATACATGCGTGTGTGTCTGTTGTGTGTGTCTGTGTGCGTGTGTGTATGTCTGTGAGTGTGTCTGTGAGTGCTCGATAGAAAGCGCTATGTAAGTGTCTGTTTATTATTATTATGAATTTTGTGTGTTTGCGTATGTGTGCCTTCATTTGCATACATGTGTGTGTTGTGCGTCTGTGCGTGCTTGAACACATTATCGCATGCAGTCAGTTTTTCTTTGTACAGTAGAATCTGCTATCCGGAAACTGACAGTTAAATCGTGAACATATATATATGCCATATGGTTATGGGAGCAGAAATATAAAAAGGACTTTTTGTGTGTGTTTTTGGCTCACTCGTGTTAATATGAAGTGAGTCTATAGTATGATAGTTGTTCAGTTGTGTGTGTATGGCACTATGTGTGTGTTGCGTCCGTGGTCTAATCTCCAAACTTTAACGTTGGCATTTTCTCGGGAAATAGAAGGCATACATTGTTCAAACTTTGCACGCATATAGATGTCTGTGCAAGCTTTCAAACAATAATGATTTGAATAATTAAATACTTAAAACAACACTGTAAACAGATAACAAACAGATAACATTTTAGATTAGTGGGTTAGAGAGTATTCAACAGGCAACATGAGTTAAGAAACGCATCAACACTGAAAGCCTCGATAGCTCATTGGTAGAGTGTCTGTCATGCCAATGGTTCCGGGTCCGATTCTCGGCACAGGCGCTTTTTTTTTATTTTTATAGTTGTATCCATTAACGATAGTTTCATTTTTGTACTTTAAAATTGTATTGGCAATCTTGTACTTTAGACACCCCCCTCAATCTTTGTTTGTTGTCCCACATGTTCCCAGTGTTGATTCTAAAGCGCGTCCTGGCCGAAATCACGCGGAATTTACGGTGATGACGCCTAAATAAAAAGCCAGTGCGTCCCCTGTGACCCTAGAAAAAAACTTTGGTCGCGTTTTTAAACCACCAATGCGACATTACAAAATTGCACTGCTACTTTGCGTATAGCCAGTAAGCCGGAAATGAGTAATTCTCTTTCGCGCTATTGGACGTCAATGCTTTAGTTTGGCCAATCACGAGTTGAGTCTTCTGAGCGTAGCGCGTCCGAGTGTCAAGATGGAGTAGAGTGGCAATCATGAAGCGAACGTCAACACTGTTTGATTTTGCCTTCAAGTCGTCCAAAACACCTAAAGTGTCCGACTCGGAAGAATCTGGCCAAGCATCTATTGTGAATGAAGATACTGCTGCAGTAACGGAAGATTCGGGACCAACATCCAATGCAATTCCAAATGACGACGAACTTGAGATTGCCGACGGCGATGTTTCTGTGACTGAGCTGCCAAGTGCCGCAGGTGGCGATGATCATGAGGAGGTTCAAAAGAAAACCAGTGCCAGTGGTGATACATCAAAACAAGAGCGTTTCAGAAAACCTGGCTTACAAAATGGCCGTGGTTAGAAAATCGAGACGATGGCATGAGGTGCTTGATTTGTATATTTAAATTATGCATGGGGAGATATCTCATAAAATCTGTTTGTCTTCTGGGACCCCATTTTTTGACCATGAAGAGTCACTAGGACCCTCTTTTTTCATCTTCAGGGGTCCTTGGACCCCCTTTTCTAAAAGTCTAGAATCAACACTGTGTTCCTGTTCGAGTGAGCCTTGAAGGCTTTGCCTCTTGTTTGTTTATTTTTTGCCAATAAACGTTAGCGTAATACTATCGGAAGTAAGTAATGCAGTTACTGAGCTAGCATTGAAATATTCAAAAACCACTACATGTAAACCGGTTTAATTATATCACAATTTTTGTTTTAAAGACTCATTAAATTTTATGAAAATGATGGTATTGATCAGAAAAAAAAAGTCTTCAATACAAGTTGTATTTGAATATAATATGTGTAATACTGTAAAATGGAATATGTTTTATGGAAAAAAGTGTGTTTATATAGCATGTGCATGATGTTGATTACTGATAGAAACATTTTTGGAGGGCTGTTTGATTTATGTACGATACATATTTGCATGCTTTTTGACGACATTCATCTAACTGAGATATATGACTAGGGTTTGTGTGCCAAATTGATTACTATAATTCCTATGAATGGCACCGGGGTTACTGTCAATGATTTGTGCGTTTTTATTATAATGCCTAAGACCAAAGACAAAAGCTGTGTGTGTGCACGTGTGTGTGTGTTCCTTTTGAAATTAAATATAAAATTTTTAAAAACATAAGCTGCTTCCTTTTTTTTTTAAAGATTTATTTGCTCTTTTTCACACAAAAAGTGACTGTGTCATGTTTGATGTATCGCGTGAAGATATTTTTGAAGTTTGTGCTTGCATGCCCGTGTGTGTCTGTCTGTGTATGAATATGTAAATATAATGGAAAGGTGGGTAAAGATTTCCGCTTTGATTTCTGATGAGTTCAAAACAATGTATAAGTGTACTACTTAAAATATTTTTAAAAATGCATCCGGTTTCGGAAACAAGCAACATTTTCATTGTCTACCTCTTGTTTCGATAATTGTTGAATATTCTGAAATGCATGCATTTAATACGTGTTTTGTTTCTTTGGTAGTGCTCTTGCTGCCTTCGGGTGGGGGAAGGCTATTTCAGTTGTGTGCGTCTGTCTTGCTTCTTCTGTTTTTCTTTGTCTCTCTGTGCAGTGCCTTGTGGGAATCGCTGCATCAGAATCGCGAGAACAAAAAATTGTTCATTAGTATATATTACTACTGTACTCTGGCCCCATCGCCCTCTAGTGGAGCGTAGGCCATCGACGATCCTCCGCCATCGCAGTCCGTTTTGGGCCGCTCGCTCAATGCTGCTCCAATTGCAGGGGAGCTAACCTGCTCCGGTAATTCAGTGTTTGCGGGTACCAAAACTTGTGGATTCCGTTTTTTGGAGTGCCAAAACTTGTGGATTCTGGTTTTGGGAGTGCCCAAACTTGTGGATTCTGGTTTTGGGAGTGCCCAAACTTGTGGATTCTGGTTTTGGGAGTGCCCAAACTTTTGGATTCCAGTTTTGGGATAGTCTAAGCTTGTGGTTTCTAGTTTTTGGAGAGTCAAAACTTGCGGCTTTTGGCTTTTTGAGTTAGTTAACCCTTTCAATGCTGGCCATTTTTCAGCTAAAGCTTTCTTTCATATTTTCCTGGGAACAAATTAAGATGAATACTGCAGTTTTAATGATAGTGCGTATGACAGAAGACCTATCCTTATCTGCCAAAATTAAGAACAAAAAAGCCTTTTGGAGAACAGACACTGATTATAATATGCCTGTTAATGACATGGGTGTTTAATCAGTGTGGTGCACAAGCGGCTACACTGGCGATGAAAGGGTATATTAAGAGCTGTGGTTAAAAATATTCCCAGGATGGAGAGGCTTCAGAAAGACGTCATTGCAAGTTTCATATTAAGCAATGATGTTATTTTGCGCAAACTAAGACCTAAAAACAAAATTCGTTGTTTTTTTAGCGACTTTTCTTTTCTGGTTGCAGAAGCATTTGTGATTTAACCATTTCTGGGGAGGCTTTTTTTTTCATCAAAAGGTGCGATGACTTATACAGTGGAACCTCCCTTATAAGACCTCCTATTATAAAAACTCCCTCCCACATAAGACCTACTTCTCTGAGACATTGCCCTTCTTTGTAAGTATTAAAATTACCTCCGTTATAATATAAGACCCCTTCCTTATAAGACCTCAGTTTGGGTGATTTTTGAAGGTCTTATAAGAGAGGTATCACTGTATACTACAAAGGTGGATTGGAGCACATGGGTCCCCGTGGGGATACCGGGGGGTCTTTCGTAAAAATAGTTCCCCCACCTTCTGGAAGTTCTGTGCTTGTAACTTCCTCTAATCTGCCACTCTCTCTGACTCTGCCTTTTCCCTTTGCTTTCTATCATCTACTATCTTTCCGACTTATTGGCCCCATTCTCCTGCCTTTTTTCCAAAAAAATCTTCCAAATAATTTTTCTCTTGAGCTCCTCCGAAATCGGAATGTGTCGGCTGTACGCAGCGGGGAGACCAGTGAAAACTGAAAATCGGACACATATGTACCTTACCCATTATGGCCATATGGCCTGGGAACGCAGAAAAAGAAGAAGAGGTGCACATAGGAACAGCTAGGGTAACCATCAAATGAAAAGGAAAAGCTTTGTAATTTATGTGAAATTTTAAATCTTTTCTTTTCTTTCTTTGAGTCCTTTTCAGGCTGTTGTATAATAATTGTGTTGTTCTTAGGTTATTACCAGCCGCGAACGAAGAGAGCAGCGAAGCTGGTAATGTTTTCACTGCTGTCTGGCTATTTATCTATGTATGTTACCACAATTGCGTTTGAACGGAGGGACCTGGGAATTTTGCATGCTGAGAGGTGGTTAGAATATCTAGGCCATGTTCGAAGATGAAGGTCATCGGACAAACGTCAAGGTCACTGGAGCCGTTTTTTTGCAAGACACAGTCCAAGGGAAATAAATCTTGAACGGAGGGACCTAGGAGGCTCACATTTTGCATGCGAGTAGGTAGTTAGGATATCTAGGCCAGGTTAAAAATTGGCCAAAGGTCACTGGAGCCGGTTTTTTGGCAAGACATGAACCAAGGGAAACAACTCTTGTCTTTAAACAGGCCATCACTCTGCAACTTGTTGCTTCCCTTTACTTGTCGAGGTCTCAGGTGTGTGAGTCCAAGTTCAGTGGCTTTGTGTGGTTCACTGGTTGACCTGGTTTTCTCATTCACTATTTTTGTCAGTTGAGGGTTAATGTTAGGGTTGTTGTCTCTCTCTCTCTCTCTCTCTCTCTCCTCTCTCTCTCTCTCTCTCTCTCTCACCCACCCTTGTGAAATAAAGGTTCGTTTTCCGAGTCAGCGCCAAGGTGAATCCTTGCAGCCGAAAATGCTTCCACGTAGCTGGTGATCTAGCGTCTTAGCGCTCTATCTAGTATTAACCCTTTCACCGACAATGTCACATTTTTGCACCACAATGATTTAACACCCATGTCACTAAAAGGTATCAAACCAGGGTCTGTTATCCAAAGACCCTTTTTTCTTTATTTTGGGAGGTAAGGATAGGCCTTACTTTAAATATGTCACAGAGGAATCCCCGCTATTCAATTGCAGATTTTTTTTTTTTTTCTCTTCCCAGGTAAGATTAGTGGAAAATGTGTGCTGAAAGTTGGCTGGCTGCGAAAGGGTTAAGCTAGAGTTTGTTCTTAACCATTTCGCCGCCAGCCATTTTTCAGCCAATAAATTCCAATAAGCTTAACCTGGGCCTGTATTCACATTGAGATAGCATGAGACTTAGCATGATGCTAACTTAGAAGCTCTTCCAAAAGTCCTATTAAATCCTATAGGACATTGGAAGAGCTTCTAAGTTAGCATGATGCTAAGTCTCATGCTATCTCAACGTGAATACAGGCCCTGGGTAGAGAAAACAAAATCCGCAATATTACGAAAATAGGGTCTTCAGATAACAGGCCCTGATTTGATGCTTTTTTTTTAGTGACATAGGTGTTAAGCCATTGTGGTGCAAAAATGCGACATTGGCGGTGAAAGGGTTAATCTCTTTGTGAAAATGGTTCTGTTTGTTTGGTTGTTGTTTTTTTAAATAAGAGACAGAGAGTCACCATGTCATCACGAGTGAGTGAGAGAGAAAAAGAGAGAAATGAAAAGTTACCAGAATTATTTTTATCAAGCATGGCTTATTGATTTCTATAATTTAAAAAATCACATTAATTTTTTAATATTCTTTTTTGTTGTTATTGTTTTCTTTTGTTTTTTTCCTTTCATTTAATATGGTCATATAATAGGAATATGATTACATTATTTATTGCTTTCTTATTTGTAATATTACAACTGAAGAAAAAAAAACCCAGATAGAAATGTATTTAGTTATTTTTTGTTTGTTTCAACGGATGTAATAGATTTTTTTCCAGAGCACATTTAGTATAACTTGTATAGTGGGAAGATACAAAACTAAAATCATCAGCACGAACACTCAACAAGGACACACACACATTAGGTATTAGGCACGTTATAGTCACAGAGGCGTTTCTGTGAAATTCGGGATGCTCACATGTTGGTCAGTATCCCCCAAAAGGGCATTCACTCTTGCAAAAGGCATGGATGGAAGTTCAGTTTAACGTCGCGTATCGGCTTTCGCCATGTACGACGGGCTGAACAAACCAACCAGGGTATAAACAAAAATTTATGTTCCTGAATCACTGTCTTAGCCAAAAGGCCGAGAAGCGATCAGAATCGATAAGCAAAAGGCAGCCATTCAGTGGCCTCAAGTAGGGTTATTGGTGAGAGTTATTCCCTTGTTTGGTCAGTACTCAAGCATCTTCCCCCACCCACCAAGGGCATTCACTCTTGCAAAAGGTGGTCGTTGCAGTGGCCAATAGCGTCTGGACTGTGCAGTCAACAGTGAAGGTTAATCAAATGAAAATTGAGAAATCTGCCGTGGCAAAGTTTGCACTGTGTGTGTTCTTTCTAGTTATG
>CM065711.1:18219643-18277143 GCA_017654935.2 Phymorhynchus buccinoides
TTTGCTTCATTTCATGAGATAATTGGGGTGGGCTTCTTACCCGCCCATGCGCTTTTTACCCCGTCTTCCCCTAAACATAGAATAAACCTAGTGTGGATCTGTCAACAACTACAAAAAGTGGACCATAGCCTTTATTTCGTAGTATCTGGGCAAGACCAACCCGGCTACCGTAGCGGTCCCCGGGGGCGAACCCCGACCGGCACAGCTCCTGCCCTTCATTTACCACTGCCTTGTGAGAATTCCCCCCGGTGTACGCATAGGCCTTAAATTTAATGTAGTGTGACCTGGGGAAAGACAGAGAGAGGGGGGGGGGGGGGGGTGTGTGTGTTTATGATGGGGAAGACGGGGTAAAAAGCCTCATGGGGCGGGTAAGAAGCCCACCCCAATTATCTCTTATGAAATGAAGCAAATTTCAGTCTCATTTTGCCCATGAGACGAGCGTTAATGTCTAGCATTCGTCTCATGGGCAAATTTGACTGAAATTTTCTTTATTTCATGAGATAATTGGGGTGGGCTTCTTACCCGCCCATGCGCTTTTTACCCCGTCTTCCCCCAATTAGTTTTCAGATTTCACCAGTAAATAATAGCAGATTTTGGTCATTCATCCATACATTCCTCCTGTTTATTTGGATTTTTATGGGCCCGTACACCCCATACAACATGGTTATCTTGTGTTTGTGTGATTGTTTAAGAGGGGGGGGCTCAGTTTTCGGTTTAATTTAAAAAACAAAAGATACATTCCATTTCCTCCGCCTCGAAAATCCTCAGTTGGCTAAATTTTGAGGCTAGCGCAGTATTAAGACGCGTCCGATTTCCAGATAAATGAATCCATCGGCGCTACAAAGAAAGAGTCCGTCAACGTGCTGGTCCCCATACGAACCGTGACACTGACTACGCAATATTATTTCGAAAAGTTTGATTAACATGGACAGTAAGTGATAGATAGATATTTGCTTTACGTCCTCCGACCTGAAAATAATTGTGAGTTATCCAGTGGGTTTGTTTTTTTAGCTACCCGTTTTTTAGTTAACAGAACTCCACTGTATGCCTATCCCTGTTCTGTGTGTTTCCTCAGGTATGCAGAACGCGAAGATGTCCATCCGGCCTTCCGCGGTTCCTTCTGCCGCATCTGCAGCGGATCAAAGCAAACTGCGCTACATCCAGACAAAAATCCTCAAAGAACTATGTCTAAGCCCCATGGCTAAATCGTTCCTTAAGCCCATGGCAGAACTAAACCCCACACTCACCGATTACGGCCAGAGGATTGCACACCCCATGGACCTGAGCATTATCAAGGGCAAGCTGCAAGGAGGACAGTACCAGCAGGTCTTTGATTGTGCGCTGGATTTCAGAACCATGTTTGGTAACTGTTACGAGTACCACAACAGTGGGCTTCATCCACTGAAGACAATGGCAAGGGAGCTTCACTTGCTCTTCGAAAAACTGTACAGTGAGATGCCTGCTGCGGGCTCTGTTCTACCCGGGCGTGGAAGGGGACGCCCTAAAAAGACCGCAAGCGCGCAGAGTACCGCTGGCCCCAAGACACAACCTCAGAGCAACTCCGCTGGATCAGCATCGGCTGTTTTACCCAAACGTAGAAGCCGGCCTCCGAAAAATCCAAACCTGATAACTACCGGGACAAAGCGACCTCTGGAGGATACGTGGGACTCTGACAGTGACTCGGAATTGTCGCAAAAGATTCAGCACGCGGAAAGCATGCTGCAGCTTATACTCCGGAACGGTGAACTCATGAAGGAGCAATTCGCTCAGGTGAACCACGTTATTGAGAGGCGGAGAGCTAGGAGAAACAGACGCAAGAGGAAGGCAGCGGAGAACACCGGCTAATGTAGGTCCGTGGCGAAGAACGACTCTCTTAGCGCCGCACGCTGTATGCCTTGCGAGCTCGAGCCTTCTTTGGCATTCAGGACAAAAAACCCATCCGAACACGCGCAGGCCAAACCTTCACAGAAAACTCCAGTCGTGAATTAACTGAGGGCGTTGACAACAACACCACGCCCTCCTCCTTCGACAAAAATGACCAGACAATGGCAAGTACTACTACGGCCGTTCCTGGGCGGTTCAACGCCTCTGCTGGTGGTGTGACCAACAAACTGGGACCTTCTGTAGGCGAAGAATGTAGCCGTCCTGCGTTGGACAGAAGCGGACCTTTGCCCGTTGAATATAGCGAAGCAAGTAGAGGTAACGCCGGCGGTTCCTCCTCAGATTCGGAGTGTTCCGCTGCTGATTTCCTTTCTTCCTCCTCCGAGTCTGACAGTTCTTCCGATTCCTCACATTCGAAGAGTTTTGATTCTGGCTTCGTTGATGTGGTAGATAAAGGTCTCCATACTCATTGTCATTTTACCCCGCCCCGAAAATCTTCAGTTGGCTAAATTCCGAGGCTAACGTAGTATTAAAACATAACGCGTACTTTCCAGATAAATTAGTCCATCGGCGCTACAAAGAAAGAGTCCCATCTATACAAACTGCGTCACTGACTACGCAATATCATTTCGAGAAGTTTGCCTAAGATGGACAGTAAGTGATAGATATAGAAATTTGTTTTACGTTGTCCGACCTGCTTTGAGGCACATTTGCTAAGATGAAGATCGGGGAAATTGAGATGCCCTGGGCACCAAGAATGAACGGATTGTGAATAATGTTGAGGTATGATTTTATTATTAGGATATGTATTTGTTATTAGTAGGCCTACTGCTGCAGTTTAAAGAGGTTAAAACCCGTAAGATGTGTGTTAAATAACATTCTGGACTTTTAGCTAACCGGTTGCTTTTCCACTGTCAAAATTCCAGGGTCATGAGTTTTTAAAAAAACCGTTTTAAACTTTTATTGTTAAAATCGGATCGAAAAGGGTCTGACTTTAAAATAAACATTATTTACAAATATGTGCGGATCTATTTACATATTGCCAACCGGAACTTTCGTGTCCCAGTTAACTAGAAAGTTAAAAAGATAAAAAGTTAAATTTATGTTCCCAAGGGAGGTTACGCCTTAAAGAGGCACCCTGACGGATGCGTTTTTTGCAAGAAACACGTCGAGATCACCAGGAAAACACCCTTTACGGAGATCGCAACACTCACTTTGCTCTGGTTTCCTAGAAATAAAACCGTCAAATAGGCGATTCCTCCTTGGCGGAGGTGCTGGAAGTCAAATTCTGTCGCCTCAGATTCGAAGAGTTTTGGGCATAGGTCAAGATGTGCCACCCCCCCCCCCCCCTACATTTCTCGGTTAATTCCATTTTTCCGTTTTTGCCTTTCTTACCAAACATGAAGCTGTATTTTATGAAAATGTTCAGCTAATTATCTTTGTTCAATAATTAATTGCAGTCATGATAAAGGCCATTATCTAATAGGACCCCCCCCCCCCCCTATGTACCGAGAAATGCAATACACCGCGGCATTTGTCACAGTCGTAGTTCATTGCGTTTTTCCGTCTTATAGGTCCCCATGGGAGGGGGGGGGTCAGGCTTAGGGTTTGGTTTAGTATTCCAAAAAGATAATTAGCTGAAAAGGTTAATAAAATACAGCTTTATGTTTGGTAAGAAAGGCAAACACGGAAAAATGGAAAATGGAATTAACCGAGAAATGCAGGGGGCTAACTTAGAAGCTCTTCCAAAAGCATTAAATCCTATAGGACATTGACATTCCCCCCCCCCCCCCCTCTCTCTCTCCCCATGGCTAACACAGTGGTCACGCCAGTGATACAAGTACTTGCATGTTTTGTGGGTTTTTTATCACTGGAGTAAAACAAAATGTTAACGCATTGGAGGCACACGCTGCGTACGATTCGACCCAAACCCAATCCAATTCACCAGGTTGTAGGGAAACAAAGTAACAGGACAAAAAAACAAGCGCGGATTCGCAATCGTTTGTGGCAGCATGTCTATTTTTACCACTCCAATCATTACATACACTGAGTCGCCTCCCCTGGCTTTTCAATAATTTTAATCTGTAAACCAGGTTATCTCTGCACCATTTCGTAACTTTTTATATCTTTTGGAAAACATTTAAAACTATTTATCCTACTTATGCTCATCGAAAGAAGCACCGCATACTCGTCGTGTCTGTTGCAGTGTCTGTATTACGTATGTTTATTATTTTGTACGCTTTAAAATGAAGATTCATAAGTTAGTTCAGTATGCAATTCTTTCCATACCTAAGGACTGTATTAATTCTGATCGCTTCTCGGCCTTTTGGCTAAGACAGTGATTCAGGAACATAAATTTGTGTTTATACCCTGGTTGGTTGGTTAAGCATTCGTACATGGCGAAAGCTTACGCGACGTTAAACTGAACTTCCATCCAAGGACTGTAGATATGACAACTGAAATGTTAATGCCCAAGTATTTTCTCTTTTACAATATGTGCGACAATTTTGGACCGACCGACAGACAGACGACACAAAGTGAGTTATAGGTTTGTGGCTTGTGCCACAAACAAAAAGTAACGGACAAAAAGTAACCAGAAAAAAGTAACAGGGTAAATTTGAGTGAATGGTGTGTGTGTGCCAGACCTCAGTGTTTACCCATAAGATTTCACCATATTTTGTACACATATCTGACCAAAATAATTGTGATAAATATGGCACATGGGGAAAATATGGTGAAATAAAATCTGACTATCATTTATGTATATTGCCTGATTCAGGAAACTGGTGCACTCTGTGTGTGTCGTGTGTGTGGTCGTGTGTGTGTTTTGCTAAGACAGTGAAATATGGACACATATTTGAATCTGACTATCATTTATGTATATTGTGATTCAGGAAACGTGGTGCACTACCCTGTGTTTGTGTTAAGTGTGTAAATTCCTGTACATGGGGGAAAATATTGTGTACGCTGACGTTAAACTGATATTTGATTCAGAAACTGGGACTGTGTGTGTGTGACAGTGTGTGTGTGTTGTGGTGTATGTGTCGTGTGTGTGTGTAAATATGGTACATAGGGGAAAATATGGTGAAACAAATCTGACTATCATTTATGTATTTTGCCTGATTCAGGAAACAGCACTCTGTGTGTGTGTGTGAGTTGTGTGTGTGTGGTTTGTACATAGGGGAAATATATGTGCCACAAACAAACTAGTAACGTATATTGCCTGAAAGTAAACTGGTGCACTCTGTAACAGTGTGTGTGTTTGAGTGAATGTGTGTGTGTGTGTGTGTGTAAATATGGTACATAGGGGAAAATATGGTGATACAGATTTCTATCATTTTGTGTATGCCTGATTCATATCTGGTGCAAAATAATTGTGTGTGTGTGTGTGTGTGTGTGTGTGTGTGTGTGTGTGTAAATATGGTGAAAGGGGAAAATATGGTGAAACAAAATCTGACTATCATTTATGTATATTGCCTGATTCAGTAAACTGGTGCACTCTGTGTGTGTGTGTGTGTGTGTGTGTGTGTGTGTGTGTGTGTGTGTGTGTGTGTGTGTGTGTGTAAATACATAGGATAATATGGTGAAACAAATTTGACATAGTATTTCTGTACAAGTGATTCAGGATAAAATGTATGCATGTTTCTCTGTGTTTGGGTTTTTATAAACTTTCCTGTTGGAGTACTCCTGTGTTGTGTGTGTCAAATACACATATTTTGGGAAACAAATCTGACTATCACGAAGTATATTGCCGATTTCAGGGTAAATAGGTCTGGTGTACGTGCCATGTGTGTGTGTGTGTGTGTGTGTGTGTGTGTGTGTGTGTTGTGTGCGTGCGTGCGTTTGTGTGAGTTGTGTTGGGTCTGTTGTGCGTGTGCGTGTACGCTCGCGTGCATGTGTACTTACATGTTTTTACCGGCGTCTGTTATAGATATGTGCGTGTAATGTTCCTCTGTGTGATTCAATCACACAAATTTGTTTTGTAGTATGAGAGCTATTCTATAAGTATATTTTGTTATATAATTGTGCCTTTGTGTGTGCAAGAGTGTGTGTGCGTGCATGAGCGCGCATGTGTGTGTGTGTGCGCGCGTGCGTGCGTGCGTGCGTGCGTGTGTGCGTGCGTGCGTGCGTGCGTGTGTGTGCGTGCGTGCGTTATGCGTCTATGAAGAAATTATTTGCATTATCAGAGCTATTCAAATAGCTGCCTGGAATCCTCATTTACATAAAGACATCCTGGCTGCGTCAATAAAATGCTTCCTGGGATCCTCTTTTACATAAAGACACCCTGGCTGCGTCGATAAAATGCTTCCTGGGATCCTCATTTACATAAAGACACTCTGGCTGCGTCCATAAAATGCTGCCTGGGATCCTCATTTACATAAAGACATCCTGGCTGCGTCGATAAAATGCTTCCTGGGATCCTCATTTGCATAAAGACATCCTGGCTGCGTCGATAAAATACTCCCTGGGATCCTCATTTGCATAAAGACATCCTGGCTGCGTCGATAAAATACTCCCTGGGATCCTCATTTGCATAAAGACATCCTGGCTGCGTCGATAAAATGCTTCCTGGGATCCTCATTTACATAAAGACATCCTGGCTGCGTCGATAAAATGCTCCCTGGGATCCTCATTTGCATAAAGACATCCTGGCTGCGTCGATAAAATACTCCCTGGGATCCTCATTTGCATAAAGACATCCTGGCTGCGTCGATAAAATGCTTCCTGGGATCCTCATTTGCATAAAGACATCCTGGCTGCGTCGATCAAATGCTTCCTGGGATCTTCATTTACATAAAAACTTCCTGGCTGCTTCAATAAAATGCTTCCTGGGATCTTCAAAAACCTTCAAAAATCTCCTTGACAAAGATGAAAATTTTAGTCAACTATTTTTTGAACATGATGATTGAATTACAATCATAATTTTAAAAGGCATGCAACAGTGTGAATGAAGGGACGTTTATAAGCCGTGAGGTTTAGGCTTGAGCCAGTCCTATACTATACTATACTATACTATATATACTATACTATACTATACTATACTATACTATACTATACTATACTATACTATACTACTATACTATACTATACTATACTATACTATATCGTAATATATACTATGCTATACTATACTATCTTCATTTACATAAAATAAACTTCCTGGCTGCGTCGATAGAATGCTTCCCGGGATCCTCCTTTACATAAAAACATCCTGGCTGCGTCCATAAAATGCTGCCTGGGATCCTAGTTTGCATAAAAACTTCCTGGCTGCGTCGATAAAATGCTTCATATAGGATCCTCATTTACATAAAGACATCCTGGCTGCCTTTGATCCTCATTTACATAAAAAACCTTCCTGGCTGCGTCGATGAAATGCTGCCTGCGATCCTCATTTACATAAAGACATCCTGGCTGAGTCGATAAAATGCTGCCTTTGATCCTCATTTACATAAAGACATCCTGGCTGTGTCAATAAAATTCTTCCTGGGATCCTCATTTACATAAAGACATCCTGGCTGCGTCGATGAAATGCTGCCTGCGATCCTCATTTACATAAAGACATCCTGGCTGAGTCGATAAAATGCTGCCTTTGATCCTCATTTACATAAAGACATCCTGGCTGCGTCGATAAAATGCTTCCTGGGATCCTCATTTACATAAAAAAAACGTCCTGGCTGCGTCCATAAAATGCTACCTGGGATCCTCATTTATACGTAAAGACAACCTGACTGCGTCCATAAAATGCTACCTGGGATCCTCATTTACTACCTTCCTGGCTGCGTCCATAAAATGCTACCTGGGATTCTCATTTACTACCTTCCTGGTTGCGTCGATAAAATGCTAGGTGAGTTGCAGTGGGACAGCCTTGAAAGAGCGGAGGAAGATCAACCGCCTGTGCCTACTGCACAACATCCACAACAATCTGGTTGACTTGAAATTGAATCCCAGACCCCCCACCCCCCCCCTCTCTGCGGGGATGCCGGGGGGTCTTTTGTATAAATAGTTCCCTCCACCTTCTGGAAATTCTGTGCTTGTAACTTCCTTTAATCTGTCACTCTCTTTGACTCTGCCTTTTCCCTTTATAATTGCTTGCTGTCATCTACTATCTTTCTGCTTTTCCGGTCCATTCTCCTGACTTTTTTGTTGTTGTAAAGAAACACTTTCAAAAAGATTTCCTACGAACAGCCGAAGTCGGACATGCTGGGCCTAATTATTTCTTACTTAATAAGGGGCACTATTGGGCCTCTGCAACTAGGGTTATTAACGCCCTTGACAGCAAGAGTTAATCCCTTGTTGGTCAGCATCCAAAAGGGCATTCACTCTTGTAAAAGGCAGCCATTCAGTGGCACTCAAATAGGGTTATTGGCGAGACTCGAGTTATTCCCTTGTTTGGTCAGTACTCAACCATCTTCCCCCACCCACCAAGGGCATTCACTCTTGCAAAGGGTGTTCTTTGCAATGGCCAATCATAACGGTAGCATGACGCATCTGCGCTCATAATTGACAGGAAACTGTCTGGCGATCGAACATTGTCATGAGATAATCCCGGCCTTATCTTACCCGCAGAATCATGAGGAACACCCCGTCCTTCCCTACTGACCAGATAAGGACAAACCATACAGTCCTCTTCTATCATTCCTTTTTCCCCCGCAAACTTTTAAGAGAGTGGAACCTGTTCCACCACACAACTCCATCTGCCTTTTTCCTGGGGGTTCAGACTATGCCTATGATAGGGGAAGACGGGGTAAAAAGCGCATGGGCGGGTAAGAAGCCCACCCCAATTATCTCATGAAATAAAAGAAAATTTCAGTCATATTTGCCCATGAGACGAATGCTAGACATTAACGCTCGTCTCATGGGCAAAATGAGACTGAAATTTGCTTCATTTCATGAGATAATTGGGGTGGGCTTCTTACCCGCCCATGCGCTTTTTTACCCCGTCTTCCCCTACGACATGATAATTATGAACCTAGGTACCCCCGTGGGGGTGGGGGGTCTTCCGTACAAATAGTTCCCCACCTTCTGTGCTTGTAACTTCCCGGCTCTAATCTGTCTCTCTCTATCTTTGACTCCGCCTTTTTCCTTGCTTTGTGTCATCTAACTATGACTTTTTAAATTTCTCCTTTTTTTTTCATCTGACTTATTGGACCATTTCTCCTGCTTTTCCCTTTGCTTTGTGTCATTCTACTATCTTTTTGTCTGACTTTATGGCCCATTCCTCCGCCTTTTTTCCTTGCTTTCTGTCATCAACTGTCCTTTCTGACTTATTGGCCCATTCTCCTGCCTTTTCCCCTTTGCTTTCTGTCATATTCGATCTTTCTGATTTAATGACCCATTCTCCTGCCTTTCCCTTTTCTTTCTATCATCTACTATCATTTCTGATTTAATTGGCCCATTCTCCTGCCTTTTCCCTTTGCTTTCTATCATCTACTGTCTTTCTGACTATTGGCCCTCATTGACCTGCCCTTTTCCTTTGCTTTCTATTCATCTACTATCTTTCTGACTTATTATTGGCCCATTATCCTGGCCTTTTTCCCTTTGTTTTCTGTCACCTACTATCTTTCTGACTTATTGGCCCAGGTATCCTGCTTTTCCCTTTGCTTTCTGTCATCTAATGTCTTTCTGACTTATTGGCCCATTCTCCCGCCTTTTCCCTTTGCTTACTGTCATCTACTATCTTTCTGACTTTATGAGCCCATTCTTCCTGCTTTTCCACTTTACTTTCTGTCATCTACTAGCTTTTCTGACTTATTGGCCCATTCATCCTGCCTCCTTTTCCCTTTGCTTTCTTGTCATCTACTATCTTTTTGACTTACCGGTTCATTCTTTTGCCTTTTTTCCTTTTGCCTTTCTCGTCATCGTGACTTGGCTTTCTCCCGGACTATTGGCCCATTCTCCAGCGCCCTTTTTCCCTTTGCTTTCTTATCATCTACTATATTTCTGACTTTATTGGCCCATTCTCCTGCCTTTTCCCCTTGCTTTCTATCATCTCTATGCTTTATGACGTATTGGCCCATTCTCCTGCCTTACTTTTTTTTTTTTTCTCCATTCCATATCATAGTAGTTCTCTTCTTTGGGGATTAGGCGATCCCAGGGAGAGTTCTAGTGCGTAAATAAGCACAATCTGTACATTATCAGAAACCCCGATATTGTGTTCATCATATAGTAAAAAGCCAAGTGTCTGTCTGTCTGTCTGAAGCACAAAACGGGCCTTATAACTCCGCCGTTTTTCGACCGAATCGCTTCAAATTTGCTGTGAGCCCTAACGGGGCGATGGCAACGGCAACCGAGGCGGCCGTGTCATTTGCGCGGTTCGGCAAATGCGCGAAACGCGCATCCGCCGGCCTCTCGGCGCCCGTATCTCTGGTGTTTCTGGACCGATTGCCTTCGAATTTGGCAGGAAGATGACCGGGGACGGTGACTATCCGGAGCGAATTGGTTCAGAAACGCGCGCGCTATACGCTACTTCACCTTTTCACGAATAACTCAACCGTTTCTTAACCGAATCGCCTCAAATTTGCTGTCAGGCTTGCTATGGCCCGGGCAAAGCCTGGCAGCAAATTTGAAGAGCAGAGCAGCGCCAACGGGAAACGGAGCCTTATAACTCCGCCGTTTCTTAACCGAATCGCTTCAAATTTGCTGTACTCAGCGTTACCAGTACTTGGTGTTACCGTTACTAGGCGTTACCAGTACGGTGCATTGCCAGTACTAGGCGTTGCACTAGTATTTATAATATTTGATGTTTCAGGAAAAGCTGGAGGCTTTTGAGGAGCAGCTGTCGACATTGTACAAAGCGTCGCCCCTGGCCCCCCTGGCCCCCGACCCCCCCCCCAAATTGCAGAAGGGCAGCATATGCATCGCCCACTACAACCTTCTGTATCACCGCGTCAGGATACGAGAGGTTAACGACGATCAGGTAAGTTTCCCAAGAAAAAAAAGGTTACCGTATTTTTCGGATCATTAGGCGCTGTTGTGTATAAGGCGAATCAGGCGTTTTTCAAGAAAAATCTGAAAAAATTCAAGTAAAAGGCGCCCTCGTTTATAAGGCGATACACACCTTGCAAAAGAAAGTCGAAGTTTGAAGCCCGTACACGTCCTGTAGACACTTACCGACCGCCATTACTGCTGTCATAAACGAGAGTTGGCTCCCTTCTCAAATAATCAAAACTTCCGTTTTTGCGACTTCCGGTTGTTGTGTTTGGACTTTTCTTCGCGAAAACTGGTAGAATTATGGCATTTTAAGCTCTACAACGATGCTTTTTACATCCAATGAAGGGAAGGGTTATGGCATCTGTTGGACGGTATATCGGATGATAATAGGGATTTTGAAGCATTTTAACGTGAGTATTCGTCGTATCGACGACACGGGAGTATTCGTCGTATCGACGACTCGTGACCACTTTCGATGTTGTGACTCACAGTAGACTGTACTGAGCACAGCAATCGTTGCCTCTCTTCTCACGATTTTGTTCACTAATAGGGCGCCCTCGTTTATTAGGCGCATAGGTAGAAATTGGAGAAAAAATTATCGCCCTATAGTCCGAAAATTACGGTAAATAGGTTTTTAGGCCGTGTGCACATTAGACGTGTAAGTTCCGTACGGAAACCCAGAAGTAAGTGAAAGAAAGAAAGGTAAACATTTACGGATTAGGGGAAATTCGGACATGTGTGCACATCTTTTCCCTTCTTTCTTTTACTTATTTACGGATTGCGCACATGTTTCCGCACAGAATCTCTGCATATATGTGTACACGCCCTTAAGCTTTAGTAATCGTGAACTTAAACCCTTGACTGCCTACAAAACTGCAAAAAATGTGCCATCTGTATCACCCACTACGACCTTTATCACCGCGTCAGGATACGATAGGTCAACCAGGTGGGTTTGCCACGAAAAGTCAAATAGATTTACGCTTCAGTAATCGTGAACTGAACCCCTTCTCTGCCTACTAAAGTGCAAAAAATGTGCCATCTGTATCACCCACTGCGACCTTTATCACCGCGTCAGGATATGAGAGGTCAACCACGACCAAGTGGATTTGCCACGAAAAGTCAAATAGATTTACGCTTCAGTAATCGTGAACTGAACCCCTTCTCTGCCTACTAAAGTGCAAAAAATGTGTCATCTGTATCACCCACTGCGACCTTCTGCATCACCGCGTTAGGATACGATAGGTCAACCACAACCAGGTGGGTTTGCCACGAAAAGTCAAATAGAATTACACTTAAGTATTAGGTATTATTAGGTACTTTATAGTCACAGAGGCATCTCTGTGAAATTCGGGTTGCTCCCACATGGAGAGAACGTCGCAGTGGGGTTTTTTTGGCATGCGATTTTTGTGTGACTGATGAGGAAGGAAGGGAGGGGGTTATATTTTGACCAAATGACAACTTTTTCGTTGCCACTGGGTTTAGCGTGTGCTAAGTGCATGAGCACGCGGGACCTCGGTTTATCGTCTCATGCAAAAGACTCCACGTTCAGACCGCAAGGCCTAGTGCAAAGTGAGAGGAAAAATCCCTTGTACCCAGGTTCGAACTCGGGTTTACTTGACACGAAGCGAACGCGCTACCACTGTGCCACTCTAAACTTGTGGAGTGAGACCGATCACTTAGTTCCAACTTGTGGAGCGAGACCGATCACTTAGTTTCAACTTGGAAGTTGACTTCACATTTTCGTTTGCACAGTTCCTAAAGATCGACACGATCGCGACTGTTTCATGTGAAAACTTTGATCATAAACTGCTCAGTGAAAAAAAAGTACATGAAAATGGTGACATTTAGTGGTCAGGGCCTGTATTCACGTTAAGATAGCATGAGACTTAGCATCATGCTAACTTAGAAGCTCTTCCAAAAGTCCTATTAAATCCTATAGGACATTGGAAGAGCTTCTAAGTTAGCATCATGCTAAGTCTCATGCTATCTCAACGTGAATACAGGCCCAGATCGTGATATCGCTGATTAAATTCCTCACTATCGGCATGAGAACGGTTTGTTTTTACCGAGATTGACGATGTCAACACGCACAGGCTGGAGTTGACGACCAGCCTAAAATACGGAAGGGGAAATATTCGCAAATTAGCCGCAATCGTTGTTTTAGCCGAAGGGGTCAAAGTTGAAGAAAAAAGTAGTGGGTTGTAGCCCAGAAAATACTGTAATCGCACCAGGAATTTTAAAAACCAGTCCCATCAGCAACAATGCCCCCCAACAACCGGTGTCAAAACCAGTCCCATCAGCAACAATGCCCCCCAACAACCGGTGTCAAAACCAGTCCCATCAGCGACAATGCCCCCCAACAACCGGTGTCAAAACCAGTCCCATCAGCGACAATGCCCCCCAACAACCGGTGTCAAAACCAGTCCCATCAGCGACAATGCCCCCCAACAACCGGTGTCAAAACCAGTCCCATCAGCGACAATGCCCCCCAACAACCGGTGTCAAAACCAGTCCCATCAGCGACAATGCCCCCCAACAACCGGTGTCAAAACCAGTCCCATCAGCGACAATGCCCCCCAACAACCCAGTGTCAAAACCAGTCCCATCAGCGACAATGCCCCCCCCAACAACCGGTGTCAAAACCAGTCCCATCAGCGACAATGCCCCCCAACAACCGGTGTCAAAACCAGTCCCATCAGCGACAATGCCCCCCAACAACCGGTGTCAAAACCAGTCCCATCAGCGACAATGCCCCCCAACAACCGGTGTCAAAACCAGTCCCCCCAGTCCCATCAGCGACAATGCCCCCCAACAACCGGTGTCAAAACCAGTCCCATCAGCGACAATGCCCCCCAACAACCGGTGTCAAAACCAGTCCCATCAGCGACAATGCCCCCCAACAACCGGTGTCAAAACCAGTCCCATCAGCGACAATGCCCCCCAACAACCGGTGTCAAAACCAGTCCCATCAGCGACAATGCCCCCCAACAACCGGTGTCAAAACCAGTCCCAGGGAAACAAAAACCAGTGAAAACAACTATGTCAAAGCCTCTGTTAATTAATTTATCAGTCCTAGCAAAACTTTATCAGTCCTTGGGACTGACAGGTCAAATGTTTTTGCAGTATTTTGGTTTTGCAACCAGTATTTTACTGATAATTACCAGTAAACGCGATCACTGAAATATGGTATGTTTATATGGCTATCCATCATGTTTCTTGTCTGTGTGTGTGCTAGGCGAATTGCTTCTTCCTGGACCTCGGCTACACAGATTCGCTGCCCTGGGACCAGTTAGTTCCCTTGGACGCCAAGGTCAACCGATCTTTGCCCTATCAGGTAAATGCTTCCCTAATTTAGCCTGTGTTAGGCGAGAGCTTCGCAACAGATTTATCGTGTGCACTAATGGAAACCAAGCGTTTTTCAGCTTAGCAAAATTGAACAAAGGGGGAAAACCTCTCTTTCTAATCCCCCCTTTGTTCAATTTCGTTATCTCCTCACTTAGCCTCACTATTTCATTCTTTGATTTTTCAGCTTAGTTTAAATTTATTTTTATTTTTATGAAACACTTTGACTCTCAACCTAGTCCCCGTGGGGATACCCGGGGGGGGGGGGGTCGTACAAATAGTTCCCCCACCTTCTGGAGGTTCTGTGCTTGTAGCTTCCTCTAATGTGCCACTCTCTTCTTTGACTCTGCCTTTTCCCCTTTTGCTTCCTGTCATCTACTACCTTTCTGACTTATTGGCCCATTCTCCTGCCTTTTTTTTTATATACAAAGATCTTCCTTTTTCTCCTTTGAGCTCCTCCAAAATCGGAATGTGTCAGCTATGCGCAGCGGGGAGACCAATGAAAACTGAAAATTGGATACATATGTACCTCCTCCGTTATGGCCATATGGCCTGGGAACGCAGAAGAAGAAGAAGACTCAAGCTACAAGGCATTTGGTTTCTTGTGCTGCAGCTAAAGGGATTGGTTGGCCTTTTGGGGGACCTTCCCCAACGCCACCTGTCCTCAAATCTGTTTGGCCAAGAGTGTGGGGATGTACCCTGGGCAAGGCATCTCCACTATAAACAAATTCTAGCCCAATCGTCGGGAAGCATCTTCCCCCTCTGTTGCAGTATCTGTAAGTTGTCCGAAGCGACAATCTGGCACATACACTAGCGACCAAAAGTTAAGGCCCAGAAAGACAATCATCTCCGAAAACTCACGAACTCAATAAAACGCACCCAGCTCATAACAAAACTGAATTTATTCTTTTAACATTAAGTTCATTCCAAAAAATCATTAATCAGAACGAGTTCAGTCAACAAAATGCCCCTTTCAACAACTTCCCCCTCCTCTTGAAAAGTCACACTCAGAATCAATGCACTTTGGAACAGTCAGTACACATTACTGATTTTTGTTGTTGCGCGGATGCCTTCCTCTCATGGTGACACATCACCACACAAAATGTGAAGCGATTCGGTTAAGCGGTTCGGGAGATATCCTTGGGACAGACAGAAAACACACACAAAAAACCCACATTACTGACTGTTCCAAAGTGCATTGATTCTGAATGTGTGACTTTTCAAGAGGAGGGGGAAGTTGTTGAAAGGGGCATTTTGTTGACTGAACTCGTTCTGATTAATGATTTTTTGGAATGAACTTAATGTTAAAAGAATAAATTCAGTTTTTGATTGTTATGTTGTTGTTGTTTTAGGCGGCGTGCTGTGTGCTGGTGGGTCTGGAGGTGTTCATGTGCAACCCCATCACTATCACACAGCTGGTGGAGCGGTCCAAGTTTGGATTGATGATTGTTATGTTGTTGTTGTTGTTTTAGGCGGCGTGCTGTGTGCTGGTGGGTCTGGAGGTGTTCATGTGCAACCCCATCACTATCACCCAGCTGGTTGAGCGGTCCACGTTTGGATTGATGATTGTTATGTTGTTGTTGTTGTTTTAGGCGGCGTGCTGTGTGCTGGTGGGTCTGGAGGTGTTCATGTGCAACCCCATCACTATCACGCAGCTGGTGGAGCGGTCCAAGAACAAGACCTACTTCGCCGAAGTTTTCGGCAGGTATGTCCACGCGGCGAAAATGGTGCTTCACATCCTCTCGGTCTGAACCAGACTTGTATGGAACATTTGTAAATACAAATATGGTGGGAACAATACTGGAGGCAATGCCTGGAGGCAGTACGAAACCAGTAAAGTCCCGATTTTTTATTAATACAGATAGGTGTAGCGGTAACCACGCCTCGGTTAAACCTCATCGGCTATGGCACCGCCACAAGTATGTATAATAGATAGGTAAGTATGGGTATGTCCACGCAAATGACAATTTTGTTTTTATGTTGTTGTTGTTGTTGGCTTCCCCTGGCTAAAAGACTCCAGGGATCATCCCAACAGCCAAAGCACTTGAACACTATGGTACAAGTGCACCGGCTACGGATGAGAACATTACAGTGTGTGACCGTTTTTGATTACCCCGCCACATGGGCAGCCACATTCCGTCTTCGGGGAGATTTTGGAGAGTGATGATGCTATGCTACTGCCATGGCTAAAGACAATCCCCGCATAACTTTGCATAGCATAACAACATTTTGATGTAGCCTTGGTGTTCGAGCCTATGTCCGACACAGCCTTAATCCAAGAGGGATACTTAGGATAACGTGGATGAGAGTAGTTCAGGAATGCTTCACTGCACTGGCTCCCTGTTGACGCTAGAGTAGAGTACAAAGTGGCCACTCTTGCCTATCGCTACTTCGAAGGCTCTCTTCCAGACTACCTCTCCTCTCTTCTCTCTGCCTACACACCAGAACGCAACCTCAGATCAAGTAGCCTCAAACTTCTTTGCACACCTGTCACCAAATACAAAACAGTTGGAAACAGAGCTTTCCGTTTCCAAGCACCACACATCTGGAACAACCTCCCTTCCTCTCTCCGCAGCTCTCCATCTTTGTCTTCTTTCAAAACTGGCCTGAAAACTGTTCTCTTCAAAAAATACCTCTGTTGATCTCCTGTGTCTTCTCCCCTTCAGTTCACCCTCTGTGAGTTTTTGCTGAGTTGGTCTATGTGTGCGTGCAGTGCGATAATGGGCTAATTGGGTTTTTTTCATGGATTTTTTATGGTTGTGTTTCCACTTTTGTATAATTATGTTGTTTTTCTTCATGATTATTGTATATGTTTTTTGTAAAGCGCTGTGAGTCCTGCTGCGCCAGGAGAACGGCGCTATATAAGAGTTATTATTATTATTATTATTATTATTATAAATCAGGAATTAAAAAACGATGATGAAAGAGTCTCCAGGAATGACCATCTTGTCCTCCAGAACAATGGACTTCCCCAATGAAAAATGTCTGCTGGCATTGATGGCAAACACGACAATAGATATGCAACATCTGGGCGCTGTGCTGCACACGATTCAGTCCAAATGCGATACGACTGCCTTTTCCTTCTGCTTTCTATCATCTTTCTGACTTATTAGCCCATTCTCCTGCCTTTAAAAAAAAAATCTTCCAAATTATTTTTCGGTAAAGGTGAAGATGTGCCACCCCCCATGCATTTCTCGGTTAATTGTATTTTTCCGGTTTTGCCTTTCTTACCATACATAAAGCTGTATTTTAGGAACATTTTCAGCTAATTCTCTTTTTGGAATACTAACCCTAACCCTAACCCTAGCCCTAAACCTAACCCTACCCCCCACTATGTACTGCAGTACACCGCGATTTGTCACAGTTGTGGTTCGTTGCGTTTTTCCGTCTTATAGGGCTAGGGTTAGGGATAGGGTTAGTATTCCAAAAAGGTTATTAGCTAAAAAGGTTCCTAAAATACAGCTTTATGTATGGTAAGAAAGGCAAAAACGGAAAAATTCAATTAACCGAGAAATGTAGGGGGGGTGGCACATCTTGACCTTTACCTGTTTTTCTCCTTTGAGCTCATCCGAAATCAAATCCTGTCAGCTATATGCAGGGGGGTGGGGGGTGGAGACCAGTGAAAACTGGACACCGCACACACCCTGACACCTTGCCCATTATGGCCATATGGCCAGGGAACGCAGAAGAAGAAATGGTGAAAACTGAGGTACTAGACAAAGAGATTTGGAATGGTGTTCTGTGTTAACAGGTTCTTGTGGGGTTTGCATGTCTATTTTTAACGTGTCGCTGTTCCATCAAGATGATGATGATGATGATGATGACGATGGTGATAGTGATGATGATGACAATAGTGATGGTGATGATGATGATGATGATGATGATGATGACGATAGTGATGATGATGATGATGGTGGTGACAATGTTGATGATGATGACGATGATGATGATGGTGTTGATGATGATGAGATGATGATGATGGTGGTGACAATGTTGATGATGATGATGATAATGATGATGACGATGATGATGATGATGATAATGATTATCATAATGATGCTGATGATAATGATGATGATAATGTTGATGACGACGATGATGATGATGATGACGATGATGATGATGGCGATGATGATGATGACGCTCACACACACAGGGTCCCCCTGAAAGTGATGCTGCTGGACACGATGATGATGATGATGATGATGATCATGATGATGATGACAATGATGATGACGATAATGATCATCATGATGCTCACACACACAGGGTCCCCCTGAAGGTGATGCTGCTGGACACGATGATGATGATGATGATGATGATGATGATGATGATGATGATGATGATGATGATGACGATAATGATCATAATGATGCTCACACACGCAGGGACCCCCCCCTGAAGGTGATGCTGCTGGACACGATGATGATGATGATGATGATGATGATGATGATGACGATAGTGATAACGATAATGATCATAATGATGCTCACACACGCAGGGACCCCCTGAAGGTGATGCTGCTGGACACGATGATGATGATGATGATGATGATGATGATGATGACGATATAATGATCTTAATGATGCTCACACACACAGGGACCCCCTGAAGGTGATGCTGCTGGACACGCACGGCGAAGACGACGTCAACATCAACGAGGAAATCGCCAAGCAACTCGTCGTCGAGGGCGGCCACGTCATCGACATGTCGCTCTTCACCCCCGCCACCGCCCCCGCCTCCTACGACTCCACCCCTTCCTCCTCCTCCTCCAATCTGCCCACCTCCACCCCCACCCCTCCCCCAGAGCCTGCCGCATTCACCCCCGCCCCCTCCTCCTCCACCACCAGCTCCCCCCCTCCCCTCCCTCCCACCCCTCCCAGCCCAGTTTCGGAAGCTCGAGCGTTGACGTCGAGAGATTCCGCTTCTGCTTCTTCGTCCACCGCTGTTCTTTCGTCGGCGTTTCGCAAAGTGCAACCTTCTGTGATAATAATAAGCAATAATAATAATAACGACGACAACGGTGGTGATATCGGTTCCGTCCCGCTGACCCTCACCCGGTCAAAAAACTCTGGTTCTCCATCTTCTTCTTGTTCGTCGCCTCCGAGGGCGGAGAGATTGGTGTCTGGAAGTGGTGAAACGGAGGGAAAATCGGCCTCTACGATGGTGGGAGAGAAAGCGCCAGTTTCGAAATTACCGGTCTCCCCCTCAGCAGTAGGAGCAACAAGTTTGGACTGTCCTGTTTCTTCCGCAGGGGGGAAGAATGTTGGGAGAGCGGTGTTAGGGGTTGGGGCCGGTGCGGGTGCGGGCGCTACGTCGCCCGTGCCTGCTACTGCGGCGGTGCCTCCCAATCCGTACGGGGATAGTCTGTGCGTGGCGTACGACACGTGGCCGCTGCCGGGCTACGTCCCCTTGCCGGACGTGGACGTGTTCTTCGCCGTCTATGTGCAGAGTGTCGTGGACCCGTCCAACTTTGTGGTAAGAGGGGGGATGGGGTTGGAAATTGGAATTGTTGATTGTGTGTGTATGTGTGTGTGTGTGTGTGATTCGTGTGTGATTCAGTGTTTTTGTGTGTGTGTGTGCATGTGTATATGCATGTATCTGTGTGTGTAAATTTAGATGATTAGTAGTTTGTTTGTTTGTTTGTTGTTTTTAACTCTTCTACTGCCGTCGGCGGGTAAACTCGCCGAGTCAGACTTTACTGTTGCAAGCCGTGGGCGAGTTTGACCGCCAGCAACCTTGGGAAACCCGGTGTCCCCCTTTGCGCTATTTATATCAAGTGACCTTTACTTCCGTGACATGCGCAGTTCGCTCAGGGAAAGCACAATCTTCCGCCATCTTCATTTGTAGGCTAAATTTTGTAATTTTCAATCGATTTTCGTCGCGTTTTCGACGATGGAAACTGACAACTTTTGGCGTGAACCTCCACAAGATGGCGATAGTGCCGGCGAAGCATTTAGTGTGGAAAAAGTGGCAGAATCTGAACTTAGGCGAATCAAAAAGAGCATCGAAAGTGTTGAAACGATCTTGGGTTTGCAGCAGCAGATCGACACAGGTAAATTTAGTGATGATTCGAGCGAGTATTTTTTTAACGAATTTTTAAAGTGAGTGTGTGCGAAAATCAGTGCAACGGCAAAAATTACTTGGTGCGCTACAGTAAACAGTCTAAGTAATACTTGGTAGTAGAAGAGTTAATCGGAAGGAGCGAGTAGTTCTTTTTTTGTTCTTTTCTCCTGGTAATTTCCTTCCTTGTTTCTGTTATAGTCTTGGAACGGTAATGGATCGTGGATTTGTGTTAGGGACGGTAAAATGGACAATTTGCAGGGCTCCTAATCGTCCCGCAGAAACAAGGGGTCCCATGGACTCCTTCACTTACAGTATAGAGGGTCCTAGAGGCGGGATAGAGGGTCCCAGTGGCATTGCGAATGCTAAACAGAATTTTTCTAGTGCATCCCTGGGACCCCCTGCACATTCTTTTAGAGGGTCCTTTCAAATTGTAGTGCTTCATAGACCCCCAAATGGGGGTCCCTGGGAGCCCTGGTTTGTAAAATGAATTGTAATTGCACTGCTGCTTCGTTGCCAGTGCCGGTGTTTAACATTGATTGTGCATCACTGCATGACTCGAAAACTATGCTTTCCCTCTGCATGCATCATGTGGGGCCCGAGTGCCCCTGGCTGGACCGGGGTACTTAGCGGTCGTGCGTGACTCACCCCTTCCTTTACCTACATCTTGAGTACTAAATCCATGGATGCTCCTTCTTTCAGGATGTCCTGCATTGCAGGATTTTTAAATTGCCTAGAGGAGGCGTCGCCGGATTATGAGAATTTGAGAAACGACACTTTTTTTGCGCTGCTGCTGCTGTTGTTGCTACTACTACTACTACTACTACTACTACTACTACTACTACTACTACTACTACTACTACTACCACTACTACCACTACTACTACTACTACTACTACTACTACTACTACTACTACTACTACTACAAGCTCATTAAAAAAACAATTCTACATTTTTTCAGGGTTTGTACCGTCTTTAAAGTCTAGAAAAGTCTTAAAAAATGGAAAAATGGTTTCCAGGCCTGGAAAAGCATGGAATTATCAACTTTGGTTGCCTGAGTCTGGAAAAGTCTTGAATTTTTCAGTCTGGCACAGTTCACGGCGACAGGCAATTTGTTTTCTGACTGAAGACAAAGAGAATCTCACTTCGATTTTACATGATAATAACAACGCTACCACGGCACGCATACTTGACGAGTGAGCGCCATGGTTACTGGCAGACGAACTTTTCTTTCTTGGCCGGCGAAATGACGTCCCTTGTACGCAATACGCATGCGCCGGAAGTCGGTTTTCTTTTCTCTTGTTGGAAGCGCGGTCATTTGCTTCGCTAAAGTGCGTGTTTAGCCAAACGTGGCTGGATGGAACATAGGCCTAGCGAGTTCAAGGATTGGATAGCCCCATCATCTGATGGGTCGAAGTACAAAGCGCGGTGCTTACTATGCGCAAAGGACTTTGATGTTCGGAACATGGGTGTGGGGGCACTGAAATGCCATGCTGAAGGCAAGAAGCACCAGCAGCTGGAGAAAGCGGCAAAACAGAGCAAGTCGGCCCTGACAAAAGTTCGTTTTTTTTATTTTATTGTTCGGCCCCGGCAATGATGATGCATGACTTTTATATGCCACAGACATCATCTGAGAGGTGAGTGCATCTGGCCTCTTTGTGGTATGGGAAAGTTGCAGAAATGGTCTGGAAAAAGTATGGATTTTTATTTCCAAAATTCTGTACGAACCCTGGTTTTTTTTTACTGTACTACTACTACTACTACTACTACTACTACTACTACTACTACTACTACTACTACTACTACTACTACTACTACTACTACCACCACTACTACTACTAAGTCGTCTACTACTACTACTACTACTACTACTACTACTACTACTTCTACTACTACAAGAAGCTCTTCCAAAAAACATTTCTCCATGTTTTGCCGTTTCAGATTGTTCCTCACACAGCGTTAAGCAGTCTTGAAGACCTGATGGTGAAAATGAACAAACGCTTCTGTCCCGTGAGTAGTTTGTATTTGTTTTGTGTTTTATTCAAGTTTTTGTTGGTTTTTTGAGAAAGAAAAAAACCCATGTCGGGTGGAAACACTATTGTTATTACAGTAGTATCTTTTTGTTTTAGTATTGCTATTTATAGATATGTCTCATCAGTCTTTTGTGGGGGCAGGTGGTTGGTTTTTGCAGAGAGTTCGATGGTGGGTCGGAGGTCAGACCTGTTTACCATCCCGATTTTGCGTAATTTTTACCGGGGGGGAAAAGTCAAATTACGGTAATTATGGCTACGAAAAAAAAAAAGGGAAAACAAAATCCTAAATATAAAAAAAACCCACTACAGTTGCGTCGGTAAGCGAAGCTTTTGAAACGATGCGGTGAAAAGTCATTTCGCGCCATTTTCTTTTCTGTTTCAAAATGGCGTCCAAGCGAGTGCATTCCGAAGCTTCTGTATCTTCTGGTACCAAAAATCAAAAGAAAAGACATCAAAAGTCACTTAAGTGGCACAGAAATTCCGGGAAAGTGACCTAAACATTCCAGGAATACGTCGTTCAGCACTAGGTGACGAGCATGTGTTCTGTGTCTACTGCTTGACGGACATTTAGTATTGCACACTCAGGTCAGTACGATATCGACGTTCATTGGTCACGCGTTGGGTTACAGTTTTTTTCTCTCTCAAAATTACGTTTTTTTGTTTCAGAAATTACAACTTTGCCAAATAGGGGTAAACAGGTCTGGGAGGACTGTCTGGGGTGGGTCCGTCTGGTCTCCAGGGCATCGATGTGATTGTTGGCATTTGTGTCTGATGCGTGCTTGTCTACAAGTAGTCTGTTAGCCCTCTCGCCGCCAGCCAAATTCCAACCCCCCCAAAAATGCCATTAAACTTAACGGAGTAGAGAGAGAAAAAAAACCTGCAATATTGTCTCCTCTGTGACATGTATAACATTAGGCCTATCCTTTATTCCTTGTCTTCAAAAATTAAGATCTTCAGATAACAGGCCCTGATTTGATGCCTTTTAGTGACATGGGTGTTAAAACCATTGTGGTGCCTGAATGCGACGTTGGCGGTGAAAGGGTTAAGTTTTGTTGATGGCATTGTTTTGTTTGTAAGATTTTTGGGTAAAGGTCAAGATGTGCCACCCCCCCCTGCATTTCTCGGTTAATTCTATTTTTCCGTTATTGCCTTTCTTACCATACATAAAGCTGTATTTTAGGAACAATTTTTAGCTAATAACCTTTTTGGAATACTAACCCTAACCCTAACCCTAGCCCTAACCCTAACCCTAACCCTACCCCTACCTATCTCGGTGAATTCTATTTTTCCGTTATTGCCTTTCTTACCATACATAAAGCTGTATTTTAGGAACATTTTTAGCTAATAACCTTTTTCGAATACTAACCCTAACCCTAACCCTAGCTAATAACCCTAACCCTACCCCTTATTTGGTTATTGCCTTTCTTAATACATAAAGCCTAATAACCTTTTTCGAACCCTAACCCTAACCCTAACTCTAACCCTAACCCTACCCCTACCTATCTCGGTGAATTCTATTTTTCCGTTATTGCCTTTCTTACCATACATAAAGCTGTATTTTAGGAACATTTTTAGCTAATAACCTTTTTCGAATACTAACCCTAACCCTAACCCTAGCCCTAACCCTAACCCTACCCCCCACCCTATAAGATGGAAAAACGCAACGAACCACAACTGTGACAAATCGCGGTGTACTGCAGTACATAGTGGGGGGTAGGGTTAGGGTTAGGGCTAGGGTTAGGGTTAGGGTTAGTATTCCAAAAAGGTTATTAGCTAAAAATGTTCCTAAAATACAGCTTTATGTATGGTAAGAAAGGCAAAAACGGAAAAATAGAATTAACCGAGAAATGCAGGGGGGGGGGGGGGGGGGGTGGCACATCTTTACCTTTGCCGATTTTTTTAATTAAAACCCTTCTTGTGAAAGGTATAATGGAAATGATCTACTCCAATATTGGCTAATACATTGCTATGTTAACACCAGAGGTTCTGTTAGACCGGCATATGCCGGTTTTTGTGTGATGAAGGAACTGTCTAGTACCGATAAAAATTAATGTCATCGGTTGAAACGCGTACCGGTACCTGAGACTTTCTTTCGAGCTGGTAAGGAAAGACCCTGCGTCACACACCTACGTCAGGCAGATGCGCGTTAAACGTTTTGCGTCATGCTTATGTAAATTGCAAGGTTGTGTTCCCGCTTGTGGGCTTCCCGCTCTCTGCTCTCCGGTTTCTTATCTGTATGCCCCCCTCTGACGTCTTTCTGTCATTCTGTTTGTCTGATGATGACGACAACATCACAAAAGTGACGTAACTTGGTCTTAAAAGGCAAACATACAATGACGCATTACGATCGCATAGATCTATGTACAGATATTTTCTGCACAGCGAAGTTTGATTACACCGGCTGTGTGATGGCCAGCACCGGAATATTTCCTGTTGCCGGTACTGTCCACCAAAACTTTTGGTAGGCTAGCGGAACCTCTGGTTAACATTGGTTCCTTTGTATTATACAAAAACAAAAACGTTGAAGGTTGAATGTGTGTGTGAATGAAGGAACTGTGGAGAGGAAGGGTGAAAGAGGAAGGAATACAAATGTGTTGAAGCTGAAAAACAAGATGAAAGACAATGCAATTCTGTCACTAATCCCCACCCATCCTGTATGTATACACAAAGACACACACACACACATTGGAAATTATTTCTATATGCGGTCACCACTTCAGGACTGGGAGGACGATTCATGGAACAATGAAACGGGTGTCATTTCAGGATTGAGAGAGTGATTCATAGAGAGATTCATAGAACAATGAAACGGTGTCATCAGGGCTCCCAGGGACCCCCACTTGGGGGTCTATGAAGCACTAGAATTCTAAGGGACCCTCTAAGAGGATGTGCAGGGGGTCCCAGGGATGCACTATGAAAATAATGTTTAGCATTCATCAATGTCATTGGGACCCTCTATCCCGCCTCTAGGACCCTCTATGCTGTAAGTGAAGTAGTCCCTGGGACCCCTTGTTTTGCAGGATGACTGGGAGCCCTGGTCATTTCAGGATTCAGAAAATGATTCATAGAACAATGAAACGGGTGTCATTTCAGAATCGAGAGAGTGTTATACTTTCACCCATGATTCCCGGGCAAAGGCCATATATATAATAATTTTTTTAAAAGTGTCGATAGTGACTGTGCTCTTCTTGTCTCTCTGCAGGACGGCGGCAGTCCGGATGTGCAGCAGCCCACCAAAGTCCCCGAGCTTCAATTGAACCATCTGTACATGGCCGTTTACAACGGGCGCTTCTATCGCGCCATTTACCTGGCCACCACCGACAATATGGTTAGTCGTCGTCTTCTTCGTTATCCTCTTCATTGACTGCCTCTGGTGTGTGATGTCATTGATGATGTCATAACTTTTGATGTCATAGCCCTAGAATGGTGGGTTTTTTTGGTGGACATTATCTCTAGACCATTTTATCTTGTTGAGTCTTAATAGGTCTCTTTTAAATTTTGTGATAAGAAGATTGAGAATTTTTTTGTTTTCCTGAGGCAGTGGAAGGGTTAACCGCTCGCTTTCCTGTCGTGTGAATGCAAATGCGTCATGCTGCTGTTATGCGCCTGACTAAGAGTAAGAAATTGTCATGCTCAGCATGTCCGTATTCGGCTGGAGAATAATCTGCGTAAGAGTGTCTTGAAAAAAGGGCCGGAGAATGGACCAGTGAGGCAGACAGACAGTAGAGGACAGTAGGCGAAGGGAAAAGGCAGAGTCAAAGAGACAGAGACAAATTAGAGGTGGAAGTTACAAGCACAGAATGTCCATAAGGTGGGGGAACTATTTGTACAAAAGACTCCCCCCCCCCCCCCCCCCCAATGGGGGGGGGGGGGGGGGGGATTGACCAATCAGTGCATGGCCGTTTACAACGGGTGTTTCTATCACGCCATTTATCTGGCCGCCACCGACAATATGGTTAGCGTTTGTTTTGTTGGTATTTCTGTTCTGTTTTGTTGTTGTTGTGTTAACTACCGTACTTTTCGGCTCATTAGGCGCTGCTGTGTATAAGGCGAATAGGGCCATTTTCAAGAAAAATCGGACAAAATCCAAGTAAAAGGCGCCCTCGGTTATAAGGCGATACACACCTCGCAACAGAAAGTCGAAGTTTGAAGCCTGTACACGTCTTGTAAACGATTACCGACCGCCATTATTGTTGTCGTAAATGAGAGTTGGCTCCCTTCTCAAATAATCGAAACCTCCGTTTTTGCGACTTCCGGTTGCTGTGTTTGGCCAATTTTTCGCGAAAACTGGTAGAATTATGGCATTTTAAGCTCTACAACAATGCTTTTTACATCCAATGAAGGGTTGTGGCATCTGTTGGACGGTATCTCGGACGATAACAGGGATTTTTTAAGCATTTTTATCGTGAGTATTCGTCGTATCGGCGACTCGTTACCACTTTCGATGTTGTGACTCACAGTAGACTGTATTGAGTACGGCAATCGTTGCCTCTCTTCTCACGATTTTGTTCACTTATAGGGCACCCTCGTTTATTAGGCGCATAGGTCGAAATTGGAGAAAAAAATATCGCCTTATAGTCCGAAAAATACGGTAACTGTCTGTACATGGCCGTTTACAACGGGCGTTTCTATTGCGCCATTTATCTGGCCGCCATCGACAATATGGTTGGCGTTCGTTTTGTTGCAGGCATGGTAGACCTCTGCGAATCGCGGAAAATCCGTGAAACAGTTCGAAACAAAATTATTAAAAAATGCATTGAAATGGCATGAAAAAGTGAAAATTTCACTCATTTATTGAATTGTATTGAATTTTCTTCGGCCCCCCTGGACCCCTGGCCATTTTCCTTGAAAACCACTTTGCCCCCACTACCATGCCTGTTGTTGGTATTTATGTTCTGTTTTGTTGTTGTTGTGTTAACACACTCGGGACGAATGAGCCGGATCTGGCTCATGGCTCGCACAACCGTTTAGGATGAATGGCCCGGCTCCGGCTCATAAGAGTTTTCAAGAGGTTTTGATTTCTTGGCGTTTAACCAGCTTTCCGGTGCGACGTCATAGCCTATTTTCAGTTTGCTTTGACCTTGCCTCTCTTGAAATCAACCAATCATTGCAGACTTTACATTCAGCTTTGGTTGTAGAGGGGGGTCAAAGATCGGAATGTGAAATGTTCCTTCTTTCTATGTGTTAGCTGTTTTCGTCAATAGGAGACAAATGACGAAGGTATGGAATCTGATATTTTACGATCGTTTAGTGCATGGTGTTAGTAATCTTATCTTAAAATATCAGTCCATAACTTTTCATAACTTTTTTGTGGTGACGAACCAAGTCAAATGGCCTGTCCGAAACGGTTGTAAGGGGGAGCAACTGGCCAGTGCCGAGTGAGTTAACTAACCGTCTGTATATGGCCGCTTACAACGGGTGGTTTTGTCGCGTCATTTACCTGGCTACCATGTGTGTGTGCGTGTGCGTGTGTGTTTTCAGCATCACGTGTTGCTGCCCGACTACTCTTTCCACGTGGCGGTGGCGATGGAGGACCTGTTCTTCTTGCCCAAACCCTTCTGGTCCACGCCCTTTGCCGCCTTCAGAGCCTCCCTCTTTGGTAGGATACCCAGACCTGTTTACCCATAAGATTTCACCATATTTTGTACACGTATTTGACAAAAATATGATAAATAGGGTACATGGAACAAAAATATGGTGAAATGATGAAAAAAATATATCATTTAGAAACTATATAATTTAAAACTGTATCTTGCCTGATTCAGGAAACGGGTGCGCTTTGTGTGTGTAAAGTCAAGTCAAGTCAAAGTTATCATTATTGACGATAAAGGAGTAAGCTACAAGCTTTGTTTCATCCTGTCGCCATCGTGTGTGTGTGTGTGTGTTGTTCTTGTACATTTAAATCAATGATACTTTTGACAATAGGTCAGGTCAGAGAATGAGGACAACTAGGCCTCGCGGCCTCTTAATGTGTCCTTTCTGATTATTTCTATTCTTTTTCATGATTGGCATGACTAGGACGCATTTGGATGTGTTAATCATATACACATTTCAATTGTTGATTCTTGGGGTCTTTATCGAGGAGGTTTTTGAACTGATTAAGGTTAGGTGCCAATTTAATATGTGCTGGAAGAGAATTCCAGTATTTAGTGACTCTGTTACTAAAGAAATTCTTTCTAATGTTGGTTCTGCTGTATTGGGTTAGTAGTTTCAAATCATTATTCCTAGTTTTTGAGTAGTTAGAAAGTTGTAGCAAATGTTTGTTAGTAATATCAGAACTGTGACAAATTTTTATAAACATTTATCAAATCACCTCGTAGTCGCCGATATTTTAGGGATGGTAAATTCAGTTTATCTAACCTGTCACCATAATCTAAATTTCGTAATGCTTTTACTAGTTTGGTTGCTCTCCTTTGAACACGTTCGATAGCCTAATATTTCAACAAGTTATAAAATGTATGCGTGTTCACACTCTGTTGTGGAAACTTTCCTGTTGGAGTACTCCTATTTTGTGAAAGATACACATATTTTGGATTTCGAATACCTGAAGCCCAGTTTCAGGGTTACCGTAAAATGCGGACTATAAGCCGCTACTTTCCCCCTCAACTTTGGCCCATGCGGCTTATAGACTGATGTGGCTTGTCTGTGGATTCTTTTCCATTCTACATTTAGCAGTATGATTTGCTTCCCATGTGGATACCGGGGGGGGGGGGGGGGTCTATTGTACGAATAGTTCCCCCACCTTCTGGAAGTTCTGTGCTTGTAACTTCCTCTAATCTGCCATTTCTCTTTGACTCTGCCTTTTCCCTCTGCTTTCTATCATCTACTATCTTTCTGACTTATTGTTGGCCCCATTGTCCTGCCTTTTAAAAAAAAAAAAATCTTCCGAATAACTTTTCTCCCTTGAGCTCCTCCGAAATCGGAATGTGTCAGCTGTACGCAGCGGGGAGACCAGTGAAAACTGAAAACCGGACACATACATGCCTTACCCATTATGGCCATATGGCCTGGGACCGCAGAAGAAGAAGGATATGCATCACTATTAACCCTTTCACCGCCAATGTCGCATTTATGCACCACCATGTCACTAAAAGGCATCAAGTCAGGGCCCGTTATCTGAAGACCCTATTTTCTTAAATTTGGGAGGTAAGGATAGGCCTAATTTTGTACATGTTACAGACGAATTCCCAATATTGCAAATAACTTTTTGTCTCTACTGAGTTAGGTTTCATATTTTTTTGGCTGAAAAATGTCTGGCAGTGAAAGGGTTAATAGACAATTTTCGGATAAAACTAGGGGAGAGCACTTCGTGAAAATTATAGTTGCTTACCTCCATTACCCGGTCAAATACCATAGCAACAATGCAACAATGGCATCGAAGCTTGAAGCCGCAGGATGCGAGTCAGCGACTTGCAAAAAAAATTTGGGGAAAAATTAAGGGGTGGCCAGTGGCCACAAACTGATAAAACTTGCAAAATGTGACGTAAAAATATAAATGACATCAATTTTAGAATGACGCACGGTGTTCTAAGTACTGTATGTCTGCTCAAACACATGAGTCGATAGGCTACGAGAGCTGATGGTAGAGTGACTTCCCCTGTTTGACCGATTGAATTAGGCAAGATTCCCACACACCATGAAATTAACCTCCTTAATTATTTCCGATCACTTCCTATTGACTCGATGAAACTCGCTAAAATAAGGCCCAAATGGCTGAGAGATACGGTCTAAGGGAAGCAATCAAAGCATGAATGAATGCACTTTGACTTTCAACAGTAAGCTCCCTTGAATAACCTTATTTGTGTGTGTGAAATGAATAAGAGGTTTGTGCTGTGCTTTGTGGTGTGTGTGTGTGTGTGTGTGTGAGCTGTGTGTGAGAGAGTTGCTTTATATGTATGCGTTGTTGCTGGTTGGTGTCATTCTTGAATGCTGTTTTTGTGGTCTATTTGTTGATGAAAAGTTTATTGTAAAGCGCTTTGGGCTCATCTGAGGTAAAGCGCTATATAAATGTACAATTATTATTATTATTAAAAAAAAAAGGAAATTCAGACGGCAGTTGTCTGCTGCCATGACTTACAGTGACGATAGACAGCCATCGTGACTCCAATGTGTTAAACGCCAGATCTAAACCCCCCCCTCTCCCCCCCCTCTCCCTCCCCCCCCCTCCCTGCATCCCCCCCCGAAGGGGTATTTGTCCCTGTAACCCCACCCCCACCCCACCCCATGGGGATATCAGGGGGAGGGGGGGGGGGTCTGCCGTACAAATAGTTCCCCCACCTTCTGGAAGTTCTATCCGTCTCTCTCTTTGACTCTGCCTTTTTCCTTGCTTTGTGTCATCTACTTACTATCTTTCTGACTTTTTGGCCCATTCTCCTGCCTTTCTCCCCCCAAACCCCCCCCCCCACACCAACCTTCAATACAGTTTTCTCCTTAAAGCTCCTCCGAAATCGGAATGTGTCGGCTGAACGCATATGTTAGCTCGGAACAAAGGCTCTGGCACTGAACTCCAGGTGGCTCAGCAGCGGGTGCAGTGTCTCCCCTGGTGGTTGCCTCCTGACGGCCTAATATAGTGGACTACTGGTTTCGGGGGGGGGGCGGTCCGGGAAACGTGTGCTTATTTCTTTTCTTTCTATCGTTTAGCTCGTTGGAGTCACGATGGCAGATGTCTGCCGTCACTGTGAATCTCTGTTCAGGTCATGACGGCACACAACTGCCGTCTGAATTTCCGATTTTTTTTAACACACACAAATGAAGTTATTCAAGGGAGCTTACTGTTGGTGAATTCTAGACATGTCATATTTTTACTTGCTAAGTTTTTGATTGATTAATGTTTTTTTAGCAAAAAGTATTTTAACAAAAAACTTTGATTTTGTTTTTACCTTGTGTTTTTATCCCTTTTTAATACGTGGTAAGATTTAACGTGGTGACAGCCCTGACAGGGCCTTAGTTGTCGACGGGGCTATAATTTTAATCTTAATCTTAATGCATTCATTCATGCTTCGATTGCTTCCCTAGGACATATCCTCTCTTGTCCAGGGTTCGTACGGTCTTTAACCCTCTCTGATCAATCGAACCGAGAATCTATATTGAGTACCAAGTGATGGGAAGTAACTCCGAACGTCACACCAAATCTTTGATTTAAAAAAATCACCCAGAATAAAGTCTAACTCACATTTCATTTCTGAAAGATGCATATTGAATAGCAATGATGATATTTTCATTCCAAAGCTAACACACTGTCACACAACAAACCATGAATTGGAATTTTAAAAAATCCGTAATGGCGCTCCGAGCATCGCGCCGAGTCAATACTGCGCACATCACGTGGAAAAAATAAATAAATTGGGGGTCACTTTGAAAAATCCGTTCAAAAAGACTAGTGGGTGCTTTCCCTTGCTGTAAGAACCAAAAACGGACCTCTGAGAGTCAAGAACAGGAAGAACTAACTTAGTATATTGCATTGTGGGTAGGGCAAAAGTGAAAGTGAAACTACTAGACAGGGCGTTCAGCGGGCGCAATCGGCGCATACAGTAGCCAGTGGTAAGCAAAAAATCTGACAAGTCTGGCGTTTGTAGCATTGAGAGGGTTAAACTTAAAGGTCGGTAAAAACTTGTAAAAAACGCCGCCCCATTTTTAAGCCCTTAGAAAGTCTGTAAAAACAGCCATTTTGTCCAGAGTTTTTAAAAAGTCTTTTTTTTGTTATCAACAGGCTTATCCTTCCCAGTACATAATTTGACGATCAGTTCTATTCAGAACAAAATGCCCCAGTACAAATCCTGAAAAATCTGGTAGGTCACTGTGCATTTGGTGTTTGATATTTTTGTATGTCACAGAGACTTATCTCCTTTGAAATTCGGGTAGCTCCCATCTGGAAAGTTCGTCGACGCAAGCGCAGCGCCACCTATTGTATGTGTGTGTGTGTGTGTGTGTGTGTGTGTGTGTGTGTGTGTGTGTGTGTGCATTACCGTCATATACAGTCCTTATTTTGGGGGGAAAGGTCTCTAAGAAGTCTTTAAAAAGTTTGTAAATTTGGAAGGGAAAAATCTGTACGAACCCTGCTTGATGAAATGTTTGGTAGTTTTTTTCAAAAAGTGGCCTGATGTAGAGCGGCACAGTGGTAACGCATTTGCTTCGTGTCAGGTAAACCTGAGTTCGAACCTGGGTGCAGGGGATTTTTCTTCTCACTTTGCGCTAGACCTTACGGTCTTTCGGATGAGACGATAAATTGAGGTCCAATGTGCCCATGCACTTAGCACACGTTAAACCCAGTGGCATCGAAAAAGTTGTCATTTGGTCAAAATTTACACCCCCCCCCCCCCCCCCCGTTTCCTTCCTCATCAATGACACAAATAATCGCATGCCAAAAAAAAGAAAGAAGGGTGGCGCGCCTCTGGCTGCGACGCGCTCTCCAGGTGGGATCAACCCGAATTTCACAGAGATGCCTCTGTGACTATAAAGTACAAGTACCCAATACCTACCTGGTACGCGCGATGCCTGGGGTCGACGTGCACTTTCTGACGGCGACTCCGATGAGTTAATAATGATCCCTCTCTGCCGCAGGAATCCGACCGGCGGGAGGCAAGGGGGACAAGGTGTGGAGCGAGAGCGTCAAGTACAAGTTCACGGAGCGCGTGCTGGACCGGACGCTGCAGGCCATCGTCAAGGGTGCCGAGAAGGGAGGCAAGAGGGTGCTGGGAACCAAGGAGTTCCCCCCCCTGGGCAGGGGCGGTAACAGTAACGACGGCGGTGGTGCTGCCGCCGCCTATGATGACGATGAAAACGGCGAGGTCTTGAACATGTCCAAGAAGCTGCTGCTTCATCTGGTGGATACGTCCGACGTGGAAATGGACGTGGTCGTCTCCGAGCTGTTGCTGGCCTCCTGCAGTAGCGGGGTCGCTGTGGATGCGTAGAGTGTGAGAAAGAGAGAGAGAGAGGGAGAGAGAGAGAGAGATATATGGGGGATGGGGTTTTTTTCTCCAGAGTTTAAAACCCAGGTTGTACTGTGGATGTGGAGAGAGATAGATGTGGGGATGGCAGGGCTGCCAACCGTCCCCCATAAGGGGTATTTGTCCCTGGAAATAATCAAAAATGGCACCCTGTCCCTGGAATCCACTTTTCTGTCTGGTGTCCCTGGAAACTGAGTAGAATTAAAACAATTGTAGAACAATCGCTTGTCTTGTTTGCTGGCCTTGCTATTGAACACAGGAACACCCAACACAACACTTAAAATGTTTCCTAACATGCATGTTGCACATAGGTTACTGAACAGCAAGGGACCTTGAATATTGAAGCACATTGGCACCAAAAAACATCAAGAATACAGAAAAAACAGTCACAGAAATGTTGCTAGATCATGAAATAATTGGAAGTTAATGCTCGTTTTGACCCTGATGCATGACATTGCGATGTTTGTCCCTGGAAATTAGTCTGTGTCCCTGGTTTTTCAGTAGTTTGTCCCTGGAAACTGCAACAGAGGGTTGGCAGCCCTGGATGAGTTCTTTTTGTCCAGAGTTTCAAAGCCAGAAAAGTTGTATCGTGGATGCCTGAGAGATGTGGGGATGTTTTTTCTCCAGAGTTTAAAAGCCAGAAAAGTGTATCATGGATGCCTGAGAGATGTGGGGATGTTTTCCTGGGTGTGAAAGCCAGAAGGTTGTACTGTGGATGTGTGTAGAGAGAGAGAGAAATGGGGATGTTTTCCAGAGTTTAAAAGCCATAAAAGTGTATGGTGGATGCCTGAGAGATGTGGGGATATTTTCCAGAGTTTCAAAGCCAGAAAAGTGTATCATGGATGCCTGAGAGATGTGGGGATATTTTCCAGAGTTTCAAAGCCAGAAAAGTGTATGGTGGATGCCTGAGAGATGTGGAGATATTTTCCAGAGTTTCAAAGCCAGAAAAGTGTATGGTGGATGGCTGAGAGATGTGGGGATGTTTTCCAGAGTTTCAAAGCCAGAAGAGTGTATTGTGGATGCCTGAGAGATGTGGGGATGTTTTCCAGAGTTTCAAAGCCAGAAGAGTGTATTGTGGATGCCTGAGAGATGTGGGGATGTTTTCCAGAGTTTCAAAGCCAGAAAACTGTATCATGGATGCCTGAGAGATGTGGGGATATTTTCCAGAGTTTAAAAGTGTATGGTGGATGCCTGAGAGATGTGGGGATGTTTTCCAGAGTTTCAAAGCCAGAAGAGTGTATTGTGGATGCCTGAGAGATGTGGGGATGTTTTCCAGAGTTTCAAAGCCAGAAGAGTGTATGGTGGATGCCTGAGAGATGTGGGGATGTTTTCCAGAGTTTCAAAGTGTATGGTGGATGCCTGAGAGATGTGGGGATGTTTTCCAGAGTTTCAAAGCCAGAAGAGTGTATTGTGGATGCCTGAGAGATGTGGGGATGTTTTCCAGAGTTTCAAAGCCAGAAGAGTGTATGGTGGATGCCTGAGAGATGTGGGGATGTTTTCCAGAGTTTCAAAGTGTATGGTGGATGCCTGAGAGATGTGGGGATGTTTTCCAGAGTTTCAAAGCCAGAAGAGTGTATTGTGGATGCCTGAGAGATGTGGGGATGTTTTCCAGAGTTTCAAAGCCAGAAGAGTGTATGGTGGATGCCTGAGAGATGTGGGGATGTTTTCCAGAGTTTCAAAGTGTATGGTGGATGCCTGAGAGATGTGGGGATGTTTTGTTTCCAGAGTTTCAAAGCCAGAAAACTGTATCATGGATGCCTGAGAGATGTGGGGATGTTTTCCAGAGTTTCAAAGCCAGAAAAGTGTATCATGGATGCCTGAGAGATGTGGGAATGTTGTCCATAGTTTGAAAGCCAGAAAATGGTATCTGAGAGATGTCTTGAGGTTTTCCTGAGTTTAACAGCTAGAAGGTAGTGTCGTTTCTCTTTAGGTAAAAGTCAGAAGGTGGCTTGTAGCATGTGGAGGGATGAGACATGTAAAGTTTCCAGGGTTTAAAACCCGGCAGGTTGTATTGTTCTTCTTTGGGTAAAAAGCCGGAAGGTAGTATCGAAAAAGGAAGAAAGGAGGATGATAGTATATATTTTGGCTTTTTACCTAAGAGGAATGATAGTGCATGCTGGTTTTTAACTTGTAGGTGACCTCTCCAAAAAGTTACCTCGACTTTGCTTTGAGGGTCTAGTGGGAAAGAGGAGTGTGTTTGTGTGTGGGTGTGTGTGCGTGTGCGTGCGTGCGTGTGATTGTGTGTGTGTGTGTATGTGTGTGGGTCTGTGCGTGCGTTTGTATGTGGGTGTGGGGGTGGGGATGTGTGTGTGAGTGTGTGTTTGTGTGTGTGTTTACATGTGTGTGTGTATGTGGGTGTGGGTGTTTACATGTGTGTGTGTGCCTGCCTGCCTGACTGAATGTGTATTGTTGTCTTTTGTGACGGTCGAGAAACGAGTTGTAGCACATTTGGAGCACTTCTTGCCAAGAAAAGCTACGACGGAAATTTGACAGGCTCAGCCACAAGTCTAGGTCATTGGATTTAGAAAAGACTGAATTTCAACAGGTGGGGTCTTCCGGAATTCCTTGTATCAGGAAAATGTTAGCCGATCTATGGTCGATTAAAAAGTTCAGAGTTAGATAGGGAGGGGAAAAGAGAAGGTTTGAGTGAGTGGTGTTTGGGAAGATTATAGGGATGTGTAAGAAGACAATTTGACGTTCGTTTCTCAACAACAAAAATATCACTGTCAGCTGAATAGGAAAATGTTCATGCATTGGAAGGCTGAAACCGCACTTTGAAGCTAAGCACTAAAGTAAAAGATTGGAAGTGTGAAAAAACCCGAAAACAAGACAGAAAAAAATCGACTTAAGCAAAGGTCAGGTTTACTGCAACGTACTCTTAAGTTTTATCAGTTGTTCAAAATGTGTCTATTATGATGAACGGTGACAAGGCACCCGATGAATCCCACCACGTTCTGCCGTTTTTTTACAACTAGTTTTTAAACCAGTTTTACCTTCTCTGTGGCTTCTGAACTCAGGGTAGTTCTCTCTCTAAGCAGGCATTTAACCCTTTCACCGCCAGCGCTGCATGTTTGCACCACAACGATTTAACACCCATGTCACTAAAAGGCATCAAACCAGGGTCTGTTATCCAAAGATCCTTTTCTCTTAATTTTGGGAGGCAAGGATAAGCCTTACTTTAAGTATATCACAGAGGAATACCCAATATTACAGACAGATTTTGTTCTCTACCCAGGTACATTTAATGGAATATTTTCACTGAAGAATGGCTGGCGGTGAAAGGGTTAAACCAGTTTTACTTTCTCTGTGGCTTCAGAACTCAACGTAGTTCTCTCTCTAAGTACGCCTTCGTAATTTGCATCCTTCCCTTTTCACACAGCTCAGAACTATTCGGAGAGGGTGAGATTATCATCCAATTGATTGCAGATCCTTATGGACGTTCTCCTTGAAGACTGGGCTGTCTTCTCGCAAAGGGTGTCTGGTTTTTTGGCGTATTCAGTGCAGCGTACTACTACTATCGTTGGGCCCATGAGCTAAGAGGCTGTTTCGCATCTTGTCATAGATTTGGATGGCTTTCCGCTGGCTTGGCCTTTTCCTAGTCATTGCTTGATTGGCACATCTTCAAAATCCTAAGGTTTGCTTTTCGGAACCACCCCCCTGGTAATAATATGGATCCACGTGATCCAATGGGGGACCCAGTTCGGGTAGAACACCCTTGCTGGGCAATCCCCCGGCCACCCAGGCCAGAGGACAGGTGATAAGTCTTTGGGTTCCCTTTGGCCTGCGAGAGTAGCCTGGGATACCCTTAGTCTTTTTCGGCGTAGGGCTTACCCCTGATCGATTTGTCGAAGTGGTTGGCTGCTAGAACCAGGCGCCAAGACCACTCGAGATTAGGCTAGAACTATTCTTAGGTATTAGGTGCTTTATAGTCACAGAGGCGTCTCTCTGAAATTCGGGTTGCTCCCACCTGGAGAGCGCGTCTCTCCTGCTGAAAACCACAAGAATGATTAGGGTTAAGAAAGACACCTGACACGCGCCAAAGACACTGAAAAGAAAAGAGTAACATCCGGTCCCTTTTCCCTATATGAGTAGTGAGGACAGAAACACTGGTTATGTCCCTTTTAAGCGTGACACATTTACTCGTCGATAGGCCAGTTGAATTCTCCGTTCAAATTCCAGTAGTTTTTGGATAGCCGCCACTGTGAATGGTGTAACTACCCCACTAACGATAACTCTATCAGCCCGGCTCGCCGTAACTCTTAAGTAGTCCATCTTACCCTTTTAGGGTCTTTGCACGCGCTCCGTTTGAAGGGAAAAGAAACTTTAAAAGTGTCGGGAAGAGCTCGGATGATGGGGGGTAAATCAAGTAACGAGTGCGGAAAAAAACAACACAAAGAAGAAGAGGAGATGCTCTCAAAGGGAGGTTAGAAAGGAGCAGCGTGATCTGTCTTTATCGTGTAGGGAAATGGACGATCGTTTTCAGTCTTTTTAACCCTTTCACCGCCAATGTTGCATTGATCCACCACAATGACTTACCACCTACAGTGGAGTCCAACTATAAAGAACTCACTTTTAACGAAATTTCGCGATTAACGAACGGACTTCAATTTCCCGGCAAATGCCCTTCTATTTGTCACTTGCAAAGCCATGGGTATAACGAACAATAAATCCTTTTGAAATAACGAACATCCGCTTTTTACGAACACATGTTCTACGCCCCAGGATAATTTTATTTACTTGGAAAAATAGCCTATGACGAACTCGGCCTGTGCGATGCGCTGCAAAAACCTAGGCCTTCAAACTCCAAGCTAGAACGTGTTGTCAAAAGGAAGGAAGTTGGAAAATATGAACTGCGCATGCGTGAACTCATTTAGATTCACACTGGGTCGTCTGCTAGGCCTAGGCTTCTTACAGATCATTCGGTTTCTCAAGGTCGCTTTACAATTTGCGCTCAAAATAAAGATCGAAAAGTTCGTGAAAGCCTATAACAAACTAAATTTGTGCAATGTGTTGTCACTTAATGGACAAACTTGTTGAAAAGTGTGCCAAAACAGATCAGCGTCAGACAACACTGCTGAACTTCTTCAAGCCTTGTACATCCCGTGATTAAGACAGACGATCCAAACTGGTCAAGTTTATGTTTTCGGTTATCATTGGTGAGTGTTTGAACTGTTTTTGTTTTCAACATACATGTATAACGAAATCCTGATACAACGAACTGAGTCTGTGTTCCGTTAAAATTCGTTTTACCCGGACTCCACTGTATGTCACTAAAAGGCATCCAATCCGGACCTATTATCCGAAGACCCTATTTTCTTAATTTTGGGAGGTAAGGATAGGCCTAATGTTATGCATGTCACAGAGGAATTCCCAATATTGCAGATATTTTATTTTCTCTACCCAGGTAAATTTTATGGTAATTTTTGGCTGAAAATGGCTGGCGGCGAAAGGGTTCAGTATTTCTCATCCTACCTAAGTTCTTCTTCTCTTCTTCTTCGATCGCTCAGTTTCCTATCAATTATGAGCGCAGATGCGTCATGCTGCCGTTATGAGCCTATGTAAGAAATAATTAGGCCTAGCCTGTTTGTCTTCGGCTGGAGGAAATCTTAAGTGTTTCTTGAAAAAAGGCAGGAGAATGAACCCCGGTAAAGGCAGAATGATAGTAGATGACAGTAAGCAAAGGGAAAAAGCAGAGTCAAAGAGAGTGACAGATCAGAGGAAGCTACAAGCACAGAACTTCCAGAAGGTGGGGGAACTATTTATACAAAAGACCCCCCGGTATCCCCACGGGGGGGGGGAGGGGGGTGTAAGTTATTCAATTTCATGCTGCCACACCAGTTCTTGTCTCAAATTTGAGTTGCTTTTTGCTTCTCCCTGTCTCGATTTCAATGGCTGAGACAAACTTCATCATTACAGGGCATCAGAATTGTCAGAGGATCTGCTAATTTCAGAGGACCAAGAATTTCTGACAGAGGAACGGCTTCCCTTGTTAGAGTTTTTGCCTTTTTTTTTTTTTATCCAGTGATTTATTTTCTGTTAACCCTTTCACCGCCAGCCATTTTTCAGCCCCAAAAATACCATTAAACTTACCTGGGTAGAGAAAATAAAATATCTGCAATATTAGGAATTCTTCTGTGACATGTATAGCACTAAGCCTATCCTTGCCTCCCAGAGTTAAGGAAATAGGGTCTTTGGATAACAGGCCCTGATTTGATGCCTTTTAGTGACATGGGTGTTAAACCATTGTGGTGCTAAACTACGACATTGGCGGTGAAAGAGTTCAGAATTTCTGAGAGAGGATTGGCTTCTCTTGTCAGAGTTTTTGCCTTTTTTGGGGTATCCGGTGTGATTATCTTTTCTGTTAAATAGCCTTCTAGAGTTATTTCTCCTACATGAAGCCTTTTTTGTGATGTCAGGAACTCATTTCAGTGCTGTCCCTCTTCAGGCTAGGGCCTTGATGGCCCTTTTACTGCGGTTTTCAGAGGATTGGGACTTCAGACTATTCCGATGCCTGTTATTTATTAGAATATAAATTCATACGAACCATTTGTGGGGGAGGGTTATATCAGCTTTTTGTGTGTGTAGTTCATTTTCGGTGTGCTCGTTTTCGCAATTTATTTTTTTTTAGTTCGATTTTGTTTCTTTCTCGTTCTCGAGAAAATATTCTGGTGATTTGTCAATAAAAACAAAAACACACATCCCAAAACTAACAGCTGTGATAACCAGACAAGGGAAATGCGCGGGGGCCTCGGTACTGCTCTCGTGTTGGCAGGGCAGGCGAGGCCAGTGCGTCTCCGGGTCCTATGGGCACCCCCGGGTGCGTTTCTTTCTCCCGTTGTGTTGCAGTTCTTTTGTGTTCCAGCATAATCTGTGCATTAAGTTTGTGTCCAGACCATGGTGGCTTTATATTTCCTCCATTTTGGTTGGTGAGTTCATTGTAGTGCTCTTTTTTGGGTCTTCCAGTGTAATTTTGTGTGTTTAGTTTGTGTTTAGAATGATGGCTTTTTGGTTTACGCTCATTATGTTGCGATTTTGTTCCCTTCGAGTGTAATTTTTGTGTGTTTAAGTTTCTGTCTGGAATGATGACTAGGTGGCAGAGTGGTTAAGACGTTGCGCCTGCCAAATGTAATGCGTGACTGCAGCATGAGTGACCCAGGTTCGAATCCCGGCCTCCTCGCCCTTTCTTTCTAGTTTGACAGGAAAATCGAACTGAACGTCGAGTCCTTCGGATGGGGACTTAAAGCTAGTCTGACCTGTGCGCTTTACGGCACGTAAAAATCCCACGGCAGTTGAAAGTCGGTGAGAGCAGTGAGAAATCCCGCTGCCTAGTATGGCCAAATTGATAGCTAGGTTTTCCAGGTCTACCCACACACCCTCCTCACCCTGTGCCCCCCCAAAAAAAAAAAGAAAGAAAAATTAAAATAAAATAATTGGGGAGGCGCTGCACTTGCGGTGACGCGCTCTCTGGGGATGAGCAGCCCGAAATTCACAGAGATACGTCTGTGACTAGAATATACCAAATACCAATACCAAATTATGGTGGGTTTTTTTTTTCACTGCCAATATTTTGTTGGTGTATGAATAATGCTCAACGCTTTGTCCACGGAAGATCTAGCAAGCGGAACTGAGAAAGCTTTTCTGTCTGGGCATTCAACAAATGATAAAACTTGAGGAGGTAAATTGAGCAACACTGCAAAAGCGAATTTCTGGTTTTTAATATATAACCTTTAAACGCAAAATGCCAAGCAAGTAAATTTAATATTTTTATCCAGTTTTATTATCATAATTAAAAGGTTTGGGCTGTACGTTTTCATGAACAATGCAGTTTGATTCGGAAATCTTTGTTTAACTGCTAAATCTTTTAGCAACATTACAAACAAATTGTTTTCTCTTTTTCTTTTTTTTAAAGGGGAGGGCTTGATTTGAGAGTAAAAATGTAATGACCAAAAAATTCTTTAAGAAATTGGAAACAGACTGGGTTTTTCTGAGAAGAAGCCAAAAATAGCCCAGGAGTGCTCCTGAAGTCGGGATTGGAAACAGACTGGGGTTTTCTGAGAAGAAGCCAAAAATAGCCCAGGAGTGCTCCTGAAGTCGGGATTGGGAAAACATTGATGGAAAGAGTTCAGGATTGGCCATCTTGTCATCCGGAACCACGGTCTAATAAATTTCTGCCAACATTGATGGAAGAAGATTATAAAACAATTCTATGCAGTTCTTCCCCCCCCCCCGCGACTAACACACGGTTGAATGTTAGTGGAACTATAACTGTATATAAATAACAACTACATCGGAGAACTCCTCTAGGTTTGGACAATACGTAATACACAGTTTGTTCTGGGGCCTAAACTTCGCAGTTGTCTAACACAGTCGTCCACCGTAGGCCTACTAGGCTAGTCTTTTCGTCTGCCGTTACAAAATTCTAGGCAGTTCTACCCCCCCTCTCCCCGCCATACTGTACACACAGACACACACGGCTAACTTTGGAAATTATGTTTAACTCTTTCGCCGCCAGCCATTTTTCAACATTAAATTTCCATTAAACTTTCCGGTAGAGAAAATAAATCTGTCTGTATTATCGGGGATTCTTCTGTGACATATTTAAAGTAAGGCCTATCCTTACCTCCCAAAATTAAGAGAAGAGGGTCTTTGAATAACAGACCCTGATTTGATGCCTTTTAGTGACGTGGGTGTTAAATCATTGTGGTGCAAAAATGCGACGTTGGCGGTAAAAAGGTAAAATGCAGTCACCGCTTCAGGAATGGAAAGAAGATTCAGAGAACATTGAAATGTGTCATTTCAGGATTGAGAGAATATTTTACTTTCACCCTTGTAGAAACAAAGGGACACTTTGTTTAAAATAACAAAAATTAAAATGCCATCGCGCAGTTTGTTTTTTTCCTTAGCAAAGGAATGTGATGAATCAGTTAAATCTAATACTTAGGATTTTTTTTTGTGTGTGTGTTATTTTTGTGTTTTCTTTTTTTTTAATGCAAAATACTTTGTGTCTGTTGCTGACGTATATCATTTCATGTTTGAAAGCGGTTCTGGTGGAATGTTTTGGCACCAAATTCTCACAGCTAATGGTACAGAGAGAGAGGGACACTCAGAGAGAGAGAGAGAGAGAGAGAGACTCAGAGAGAGAGACACTCAGAGAGAGAGAGAGAGACTCAGAGAGAGAGACACTCAGAGAGAGATTTATTGCCCAATTCTGTAACATGCGTGTGATGAAAAATGTCGCTTTGCTTGTGGACGATTTTAGGTTGCGGGAGTGGCTGGTGTCAGTGAATGGTGTGCATCGATTGGGTGTGAGGTGTGAAAGAGAACGGGCTTCGTCATGCAAGCGAAGAGAAAAGCTTATTTGAAATTGTTGGCTCGTTTTCTTTCTGAATTGAGTTTCGTTTGTTCTTACTGCCTTAAAAGTTTGATTAGAGAAAAAAAGAACAGGAAATGTTTGCACCGTTCGTTAAGATCTGTGTAAGCGTTAACATTATTCACGAGATATTTCTATTTCCCTATGGCAACACAGTGAGCTGCAAGTCATATTAAGAGCAGGCTATCACTGTGTTGCCATGGGGAAATAGAAATATCTCGTGAATAATGTTAACGTGTACACAGACCTTAAGCGTTTGCTTTTTCAATGATGATGATATTATAATCCATGTGCATCTTTCAAATCTCACAGCTGCTGTGTGTATGTTTGCAAAGTTTTCGGTCATTGCGTAAGACTGCGCTTTATTGGTGTGAATATTTACGCAGCAGCTGTGCATGTAAACTTAACATTCCACCCACAGTATCTGTGTGTATAGCCACATCTGTAATGAAGCGGAAGTCTTTACTAACATTTTGTTGCATTCAGATTCTGTGTTGCAGTAGTGTTGTTTTTTTGTTAAGACCTTTTAGTTGTTTAGGACGCTTCTACTTGTAACTTTTACTTATCAATATGTTTGAAAAATCTTTAGCTTTGAATCGAGCCAATATTATCATTGAAATATTAGCATTCAGTGTTGCTTTTCTGCTATAACTTTGTGATTGATCTGAAGTTGCTGCATTCGTGTTACAAGATGAAACATATTGAATTATCATCCATTTGTTTTGTGTTTGTTTTGCTTATTATATATGAAATGGTGGCAAAGACAACAAACCTGATACCGCACTGTACAGTTTGAAAGAGACTTGTTCTGGGGCTTCGTAACAACTTATGCATGAAGTGATCCAGGCTTTTCAAAATAAAACACAACGCTTGTTCATTGACAGTTCTTTTGTTGTTTGCCTTTTTCTTCTTTCCCGCTTTGTACGCAGCATTTTGTTATTGTTGGATTATTATTCTAAATTTCTAAGAAAAACATCTATGGTTAAACTCAATCGTCACTAGAGAGTTATCTTCCCGTCGCTTTGAACAGACCCTTCCGCCTTACCTCTCCAGTGCTCTTCACACCTTCACTCCTTCCCGCTCACTCAGGTCCTCAAACACCAAACTTCTGAAAGTTTCAAAAACAAATCTAAAAATCATTTGGCGACCGCAGTTTCAGTTTCGGTGCCCCTGCTGTTTGGAATTCCCTCCCAGTCAATCTCCGCCATAAGCCAACTATCTCCACTTTCAAAGCTAAACTCAAGACTCGCTACTTTCATAGCTCATTCGGTTCGTACATTTTTCCTTCTTGATCTTGTGCCTGGGTGAATGATTGGGTAATAATGTTTTGCATGACTGCGGGTGTATCAGTGAATGGAAGCGCCTTGAGTGTAAAATAATTATAGAAAGGCACTATAGAAATGCTATCAATTATTATTAAAAATAACCCTTTGGGATTGATTCGAAAAAGACAAAAAAATTCATGAAGAGCTAGGGATTAAATTTTGAGAAACGATGACCAGCTTCATGGTAAGAAATCAGAATCTGTACCTTTATTATTTGGCGGATTCATTTTTGGCTCACTCGTGTTTAACGCTATATAAATTTTCCTCATTATTGTTATTATTCCGCTTATGATAACACGTTTAGGCAATTACCCCTCATTTTATTGGTAATCTTGTACTTTAGACACCCCTCTCAATCTTTTTTTGTTGTTGTCCCACATGTGCATGTTCGAGTGAGCCTTGAAGGCTTTGCCACTCGTCTTTTCTTAAAATGAACAAATCGTGGGTGAAATTCTAAAACCTCGTATCTCAATTTTGGTAGTTTTGAGAAAAATGAAAAAAACAAAAAAATTAACCGCATTTACCACAATTGATTAAGTATGATGAATATGTTGTTCAAGACATTGCGAGTTTAGTCCTGCATTTTGTTAAAATTACTTTAAACACATTGTTTTTAGACTTGAAAAGAACGAAGATACGAGGTTTTTGTCGTTAACTTGATCTGAATTTGGGACTTAGGAGTTTTTCTTCTATTTACACAACCTCATTTACCCCAGATAGAAAGTCGTTAGAGATACGAGCTTTTGGTGGAAGGTGGCGGGACAAATTAGAAAGCTGACTATGTATCTAACTAAAAAAACTAAAAAATCGAGATACAAGGTTTTTGAATTTTACCAACGAAATTCTGAAATGTATTGTGTAGTAAAACTTGACTGCTCCGCAACATACCAATAATATAAAGTCTGCAGTGGTTGTTTGATTTCAAGAGGGGTCGCGGTCAGAGAATACTGAAAATAGATTATAGCGTCGAGTTGGCTACACACAGACCATTTTTTAAGAATGGTCATTTTGACACTTAATGTCCCTTTCGTGGTGCTGGGTCACACAGACCTGCCACTTGCTCCGATTTCAGAGGAGCAGCTCAGATATGTTGAGCATTGCTCCTAGCTCCTCTTGCAACCTCCCCAGCTCCTATATTTTAAAATCTGTCTTGTATACATTTTCCACTCAATTTCACAACAAAGAGCATGCATTCAAAGCACCAGCTAATGGACATCTAAGGGTCAGCATGAGACAGTGAGGGGCTACACGAAAATGGATCTCAAATTGACAATGGTCAATATTTCTTACTCTAAAATGGATCTCGAACTGACAAAAACGACTGCATGTTTGAAGAACAAAAGAGAAGGCCGCACATTTCGAAGTGGCAATGGATTTGACTGGGGGGCCAGTGCCAGCCCCTAGATTCTCGCTCCTCTTTTTTATTCTCAGAATGTGGCAGGTCTGTACACATCAGAAGTAAAATAACATAGTGGTCCCAATCCGGTTTGTGTATCCCAAACGGTTGGTGCAAGCCATGTGAACCAATCCATCTTTCTTGAGCGAGTTCAAAGAATAAAACTTTTGTATGCTTTGTGGTACCTTAAAGGTGGACCCTGACGGATGAGTTTTTGCAAGAAACACGTCGAGATCATCAGAAAGACACACTTTTCAAGGATCGGAATGTTCACTCACATTGCTCTGGTTTCCTAGAAATTAAACCGTCAAAACGGCGATTCTTCCTTGGCGGAGATGCCGGAAAGAGTAGCCATTTTGGATGGGGTGGGTGAAGGACGCTCATTGTGGTTGAAGCGTTTTCTTTTTTTTGTAGTGCAGAAAAGAAGAAAGAAAAAAAGGAGCTGTTTCCTTTGTTGTGAGCGAAAATCCTTTAGATAATCTGTATAAAATTTGTAAAAAGAAAAAAAAAGGCTTGTATTGCGAAAATGTTGTGCAAACGATTTGGTCTAAACGCAGGCGGCCATTAGAAAAGAGACGGCACACGCCTTCTCTTTGGGTGAAAGAATTTGACTTCCAGCACCTCCGCCAAGGAGGAATCGCCGATTTGACGGTTTGATTTCTAGGAAACCAGAGCAAAGCGAGTGTTGCAATCTCTATAAAGGGTGTTTTCCTGGTGATCTGGACGCGCTTCTTACAAAAACTCATCCGTCAGGGTGCCCCTTTAAGAATTACCGTATTTTTTTAATCATAAGGCGCATTCCCTCCAATTTTACAAAAAAATCAGATTTTGTTATTGCATTTTCTTACGAATTTATCAATCATATCATGAGGCGCAGGGGCCTCAGTCTTGGAGAAACGTATCACCTTATAGTCTGAAAAATACGGTAGAATCCAGCTACCCCCCATGGGGATACCAGGGGGTCTTCCATACAAATAGTTCCCCCACCTTCTGGAAGTTCTGTGCTTGTATTTTCCTCTAATCTATCTCTTCTCTTTCACTCTGTGTCTTTTTCCTTGCTTTGTGGCATCTACTATCTTTCTGACTTATTGGCCCATTCTCCTGTCTTTTTCCTTGCTTTGTGTCATCTACTATCTTTCTGACTTTTTCGCCCCATTCTCCTGCCTTTTTTCCAAACAAAAAAATCTTCCTTATAGTTTTCTCCTTTGAGCTCCTCCGAAATCGGAATGTCTCTGCTGAATGCAGCGAGGAGACCAGTGAAAACTTGAAAACCAGTGAAAACTGGAAAACGAACACATACGTATCCATTGTGGCCTTTTGGCCCGGGAACGCAGAAGAAGAAGAAGAAGAAGAAGAAGAAGATTCTTGCTGTAAGAGGTTGACCGTACATTCCTTTCTCACATGGTTTCTTAATAATTAAGACTGCATGAGAGAAGAATCAAAATGTGTGTTTGTTGGAGTGTGTGTGTGTGTGCATGGATGCACATGTGTGTGAGCGTACACGTACATGTGTGCGAGTGTGTGTATGGGCATGCGGGTGTGTGTGAGCGTACACGTACATGTGTGCGAGTGTGTGTATGGGCATGCGGGTGTGTCTGTGTGTGTGTGTGTGTGTGTGTGTGTGCATGGATGCACATGTGTGTGAGTGTGTGTATGGGCATGCGGGTGTGTCTGTGTGTGTGTGTGTGCATGGATGCACATGTGTGTGAGCGTACACGTACATGTGTGCGAGTGTGTGTATGGGCATGCGCGTGCGTGCAGGTGTGTGTGTGTATGTGTGCATGGATGCACATGTGTGTGAGCGTACACATTTGTGTGTATGGGCATGTGCAGATGTGTCTGTATGTGTGTGTTTGCATCTTTGCACTAGTATGCAATGAGAGAGAGAGAGGAAGAGAGAGCATACACAAAGCATAACGATGGCTTGGAGTCAAAACGGACTATCTTTAGATAGTCCATTGACGCATTATTGAACATACTGCGAAAACTAATAACTTGTACAGTGGGACCTCCCTTTTAAGACCTCCAAAATGAGGTCTATTAAGGGAGGGTCTTCTAAGGGAGGTAATTTTAATACTTACAAAGAAGAGCAATGTCTCAGAGAAGTAGGTCTTATATGGGAGGGAGTCTTATAAATGGGAGGTCTTATAAGGGAGGTTCTGTTAACCGCCGTTTTGTCCAAATTCCGCCGTTTTGTCTATAGACAAAACGGCGGGGTTAGATCCTCCGTTTTGTCCAAATTTTCTATTATGATTTGGACAAAACGGCGGTTCAACAATCCCACGGTTGGACAAAACGGCGCCCGATTTTGAACCGCAGTTTTGTCCAAATGAAAGTTGGAGTTATAAAAACTCATTCTTGACAAGTTCTCATTTAAAAAAAAATCTTTGTTAAATAAAATGAATAACAAGCTGACCACTGACACTGGTCACTTTGGCCTAATTTTACCGTTTGAATGCTAATTAGCGTATTAGGAGATCATATGAACAATTGTTGATGTGGTTGACCAGTGGTCAGTGTCACTGACCAGTGGTCAGTGTCACTGACCAGTGGTCACTTTGGCTTATTTTCACTGTTTGACTGCAAATTAGTGTATTAGGAATTCAAACGAACAAATTTTGATGTTGACCAGTGGTCAGTGTCACTGACCAGTGGTCACTTTGGCCTCTTTTTTAAAAATGTGGTTGACCATTGGTCAGTGTCAGTGTCACTGACCACTGGTCAACCACATCAAACCTTGTTCATTTGAACTCCTAATACACTAATTTGCAATCAAACAGTGAAAATAGGCCCAAATGACCACTGGTCAGTAACACTGACCACTGGTCAACATCAAAATTTGTTCATTTGAACTCGTAATACACTAATTTGCAGTCAAACAGTGAAAATAGGCCAAAGTGACCACTGGTCAGTGACACTGACCACTGGTCAACCACATAAAAGATTGTTCATTTGAACTCCTAATGCACTAATTTGCAGTCAAACAGTGAAAATAGGCCAAAGTGACCACTGGTCAGTGAGGGTGACCGGAATAACGTCGAATGTACGGTTGCGCCTAAGGTCGAAACAAAATGGCATGACTGACAAGTGTGCCTAATGTCGAAAATTTCATGTAAGTTTTACGTTTGAGCCTACGGTCGAATGCACAGTTGAGCCCAACGTCGAATTTCAAAGTTGTGCCTAAGGTCGAATGTACGGTTGAGCCTAAGGTCGAATGCATCGTTGAGCCTAAGGTCGAATGCACAGTTGGGCCCAACGTCGAATTTCAAAGTTGGGCCTAAGGTCGAATGCACAGTTGGGCCCAACGTCGAATTTCAAAGTTGTGCCTAAGATCGAATGTTTAGTTGAGCCTAACATCTTTGCAATTCGACCTTAGGCTCAACTTTGCATTCGACCTTAGGCTCAACTTTGCATTCGACCTTAGGCTGAATCGTACATTCGACCTTGGGCGCAACTTTGCAATTCGACGTTAGGCTCAACTTTGCATTCGACCTTAGGCTCAACCGTATATTCGACGTTAAGCACAGCTCTGCAATTCGACATTAGGCTGAAGTGTGCATTTACTTATTTTCGACCTTAAGCACACCTGTACATTCGACCTTAGGCGCAACCGTACTTTCGACCTTATTCCGGATTCCCGTCAGTGACACTGACCACTGGTCAACCACATCAACAATTGTTCATATGATCTCCTAATACACTAATTAGCATTCAAACGGTAAAATTAGGCCAAAGTGACCAGTGTCAGCGGTCAGCTTGATATTCATTTGATTTAACAAAGTTTTTAAAAAAAAATGAGAACTTGTCAAGAATGAGTTTTTATAACTCCAACTTTCATTTGGACAAAACGGCGGTTCAAAATCGGGCGCCGTTTTGTCCAACCCGCCGTTTTGTCTATAGACAAAACGGCGGATTGTTGAACCGCCGTTTTGTCCAAATCATAATAGAATTTTTTTTTAAAATAAAAGTTCTTAGTTTTTGCAATATAACATCAATGGACTATCTAAAGATAGTCCGTTTTGACTCTAAGCCATCGAATTTTAAAATCCCAAAAGAGAAGAAAAAACCAACAAACTTGACCAACAGTTCACTTTACGCTTCTTTACTTTTTAGGGACACGTCGGTCATTGACAACAGCAGCGTCACAACAAACTGCACAAACCAACAAGGGAGGAATGAAGAAACTAAGCAGAAAAGAACAAAAGAAAAAAGAAAGGAGGAATAAGGGAGAGAGGGACAGACAAAAAGTAAAACTCCCATTAAGAGCCAGGCTCGTAGAATAGATTCAGAAGACACCCCCACCACCCCCTCTCTGTCAAAGCGAACAACAAAGAAGCAATAACAATTAGGGTCGGTTTTGAGTCAATTTGTTTCTTCTAGACAATGGGCACTCTTGAAGTTTTGTGACTGGAGTGGCGTGAGTGTGGCTTAAGCGCGACGATTGCAGTGCCTGTCGTGCAACCACATCTTCAACCAAGGAGAAAAGAAAACGGAAATCTAGAAAAAGCAAGATCAGCGCATAATCTCCCCCCCTCACCCCCTCAACCACTTACCCTCGGGTTTTTAAAATCAAAACATTGTAGCGCTTGAAAACAACAAGAACAAAATAGGGTTGAAACAAAAAAAACGTTGCCATACGAGGGCCTCTCATTATATTTTGCAATGTGAAGATTATGATAATGTCACGAAAACGTAAATAGTGTCACGAGATAAACCATGATCACAATACTTATGTTGCAAATTGTCATTATTTTCCGAATTGTCATAGCCGTTGAGCAAATTCAAATGTCCACCAAGGTTGATCCTAAGCTGTGAAAATCTCTATAATGCCGAGATTTTCGATCTATAAACGTGTGCATTTATGCTCAAGGACAGACATTCAAACAAACGTATTAGATGTTTATAATTTGTTTTTGAGACTTTGTACGGTCAGATATAAAAGTTAACAACGGGCTCAATAATTTTCAGCTAAGCAGACGAACGTTAGAAGAAAGTGTCCGTTACAATCATCAAGTGACTGTTGTGACTGTTATGACCATAGCCAGTGCAAAGCCTCTTTTAGGAAAATGATCTCTGGATAAGTGCTGATGAGATGGAAAACATAATGAGCATTTCATCAGGAAGCCTTGATAAAAGCTTGCTAGAATAACTGTGTATGTGGAAACGTTATGACCGTTGAGTACCCCACTAGTTTACGTAAGAGCAGAGAAGGGGTATGGTTGAATAAAGCACCCACACTACACAAAGTATTTGATGGCGAGAAGTCAGCTGGCCATCTAGGACATCGTGACTGATGAGACATTTATCTGTCAGTATGATCCAAACACCAAGCAATAAATAGCCGTGTGTATGTTCTGGATGAGAAATCATTAGTAAATGTCCACAGAAAACAGAGCAGTAGCAACATTTCTCAAACAAAGCGTCACCTTGAATTTTTAATGAAAACCTGGTTCCAAGGCCCCAGTTCCTTTCCCAGAGAGAAGAGCTATCATTGGATTGAAAAATAAGCATCCTTTTCCCAAAAGGCCTTTTTGATTTGCCGTCCAAGCACTGATACCTGCTTTCCCCCTATTTTATTCTGACAACGCAAGTGAGCACACTTGCAGAGTTCAGTTGGTCTCCATTCCACCTAGGTTTTTTACTTACTCCCTTGTGACTTTTTCCTATTATTTTATATGAAGCTTTGGCGAAGGGGGGAGCAAATGTAGAAAGTTAAAGATGCTTGAGAATTCGCAGAGGGCGCTATTATTGGCATACCCCAGTCGACGTGGACTGGTGCCATAACCATTTGGTTTGAAAGAATATCAAAGTGTGTCTGTTCTAGTTAGGGATACCTCTAAAATCTGGACTGGCCAGAAGGAGGGTGAGCTCATCCAGTTCTCCACATTGCAAAATATAATGAGAGGCCCTCGTATCCATATACCGGTACCTGTTAAGGGGGATAATTTCCATGACCGAAAAAAACAAGACTGACGACTCTTTCCGTCAAAAAAGAAGGGTTTTTTTTCATTAAAGGTAAAAATGTGGATTTTGCCCAAAACCTTTCAATAGATGGATAGGAATCTTGTTCGTTTCCTCATTGTTGATACTGTTGTGTAGGTCTTCCTTTGAAGTCGCCACCATCGTTGTTTCCTGTCGTCTGCTCTGCTCTGCAGTTGAGTCTAAACGGGGGTCGTTCGCCAAGTCGGCGAATCAGTAGGGATAGGGTTAGAATTGATCGACCGGAAAAGGGATAGGGTTAGAAATGGGGTAAGGGATAGGGTTAGAACTGTAAACAACCGAAATAAATGATTTTAAAAAATTTCATCACCAAAATAATTGACGGAAACTTCAGTATGTGAGAACAATAGCACAAGCTAAGTGTTCATTTCGACTGTTGTGGTTGGCGAACGGCCTCTGTTTAGACGCATGTTGCTCTGCTCTCCCATTATCTTTCTGTGACGTCACCAGTTTCCGTGTTCCTCGTCACTTCCGTCGTTGATGGCTGGCGGAGGGCGGGAAGTGGTTACTTGTTGTAGGAAGAGTGGTAATGTCTCTGTAAATAAAAAAAGAAAGAATATCAAGACAGTCACACGCGACAGTCCACAATATAATCTGACTTATCTGTATTGTTAAAAAACCGGGACTTTACTGGTGTTGCACTGCCTCCGGGCATTGCCTCCAGGATCATTCCCGCCATCTTTATATCTACTAATGTCCCTTATGTGTCTGTTCCAGGCCGGAGGACGTTAAACAGATGTTCATTCATTCACAGTCCACATTGTTTCCTCGCATTATTCATCGTTAACACTTATCTGTATTGTTAAAAATTCGGGACTTTACTGGTGTTGCACTGCATTGCCTCCAGGATCGTTCCCATCATCTTTATACTGTGTCTACTAATATGTGTCTGTTCCAGACCGGAGGACGTTAAACAGGTTGTCATTCATTCACAGTCCACATTGTTTCCTCGCACTATTCCTGCAGTGCCTCCCTGAAGAAGTTGCCTCCATCCAGTCTCTGGACTTGGAGGCCTTCAAGAGGGGCCTTCTTTTTCTTCTTCTTCGATCGCTCAGACAGTTTCCTGTCAATTATGAGCGCAGATGCGTCATGCTGCCGTTATATGCGCCTAACTAAGAACTAGTTAGGCCCACTCAGCAAGTCCGACTTCAGCTGTAGCCGAAATCTTGTTGAAAGTGTTTCATGAAAAAAAGGCAGGAGGAGAATGGACCGGTAAGGCAGAAAGATAGTAGATGACAGTAAGCAAAGGGAAAATGCAGAGTCAAAGAGAGTCATATATTAGAGGAAGTTGCAAGCACAGAACTTCCAGAAAGTAGGGGGAACTATTTATACAAAAGACCCCCGGTATTCCCACGGGGGGGGGGGGGGGGGGGGGGGGGGGGGGGGGGGGGGCCTTCGAAAGCGTCTCTATTAAACAAAGCTATTCCTCTGCCCCCCCCCCCCCCCCCAACCTCCCCATCTTGCAATCCCACACCTAAAAACAGGTATCAAGACGCCGATGTAAAATACTTAACACTAAACCACCGTTTACAAACTTAGTATTTTAGTTATATTGTTGGCTAAGGTTCGGGATCACTTTGTAATTTTTGCATAGAAAATGTTCACCCGGAAACAGAATAGGGTTAGGATCCGCCTAGAATAATAAAAACCGAAAACAGCAGACTTTGAGATTGAGGGTCGTAAACAATATATGCAGAAGGGGGTTGCCTAAAATACAAGGTTGCCAGGATTGGGCTCTCATGCAATGCAAAAATGACCCTGGGGGTGGGTGGGTGGGGTGGGGGTGTCTATAAATGCTCAGCAATAATGACCCCTGGGGGCTGGGTGGGTGGGGGGTCCCGGGGGTCACTTAACTTGTCTTTCGTATAAATCGTTCTCCCCTCTTCTGCACGTTTTGTGCTTTGTATTTTCCTGTAATCTGTCACTCTCTTTGACTCTGCCTGTTTTCACGATCTGAGTAAAATCATTCAATGCGCCTTGTATGTTTATTTACTTCTTCCAGCTGTTTGTTAGGTGAAGACGGGGTAAAAAGCCCATGCCGGCGGGTAAGAAGCCCATGCCAATTATCTCATGAAATAAAGCAAATTTCTGTCACATTTTGCCCATGAGACGAGTGTTAATGCTTAGCATTCGTCTCATGGGCAAATGTGACTGCAATTTGCTTTATTTAATGAGATAATTGGCATGGGCTTCTTACCCGCCCGTGGGCTTTTTACCCCGTCTTCCCCTAATAATGTCAGTTTCTACTTTAACTCTTGTTTTCCTGTTTATTTTCCTTGATGATCTTGGAAACTGGTTTATTTTGTTTAAATTTATTCATTGTTAGGGGAAGACGGGGTAAAAAGCGCATGGGCGGGTAAGAAGCCCACCTCAAATTATCTCATGAAATAAAGAAAATTTCAGTCAAATTTGCCCATGAGACGAATGCTAGACATTAACGCTCGTCTCATGGGCAAAATGAGACTGAAATTTGCTTCATTTCATGAGATAATTGGGGTGGGCTTCTTACCCGCCCATGCGCTTTTTACCCCGTCTTCCCCTAAGCATGACAGTTCTTGTGCGTTGTATTTGCCAGCTGCCATATTACGTACATTACAATGGTAAAAGTAGGCACATTATAAGCTTCAAGCTTGTTGATGCCATTATTCATCTTTGTATAAATTGTTGTATGTGTTATTGGTGAATAAAAACCTATTTAAACCAAATCACAAATGTAAATTTTGGTTGGATGAGTTGTAAACATGCGCGCGCGTGTGTATGTGAACTACAATTTTGCCCGACTTTTAGTGTTCACACATTCAATGAATAAATCAATATACTCCTTAATATTAATTGATTCTTAAACGTGTAGTTAACCCGCACATTTTTTGGAAGTGAGTATATAAGATTTTGGATCATTCTGTTTACAAGAATATGTTTTTTGTGTTTTTTTAGCCAATCATGCATTGGCATAGCTAGCACCAACATGCGCATGCGCCTACGCGTCCATACAATCAGCAGATCCGGTGTTTCGACTTGATTAGCAAAAACAACACTAAATTAGGAGAAATCTTGATTATGATCACTATAGTCGATAATTGGCTGAATTAGTCACTTGGTTATCATTAGTCGCTGCGTTCGTTATTATAGGCTAATACGATAATTACGTAGGCTGTGGTTATAGGGATGCACGGACAGACAGAAGCCTAGACTAAATCACAGAGCTTACTTATCATTTCCTTTGAACGATAGGCAAACGAGAAACAAACAGCCGGAGAAAATGCCCTGGGAGTTTTCATTAGCGTTCATAATTATGCAAAAAAACCCAGCACACAGCGAGTAGGGCCTACGTTGTATGGAAAACAAGGCGAAATTAGGAACCTAACGAAGCAAAACTATAAGCAGGTAGAACATCGGAAACAAACACAGTCCTTTTGTTGCTGGAAACCATCAATTTGCGTAAGTATAAAGGCTGGGGTGGGGAGGGGGAGTCGGATCGCGTGGATCCATATTATACACTGGGGTGTGGTACTGAAAAGTAAAACCTTTAACCCTTTCACCGCCAAAGTCGCATTTTAGCACCACAGTGATTTAACACCTATGTCACTAAAAGGCATCAAATTGGGGTCTGTTATTCAAAGACCCTAATGTCTTAGTTTTGGGAAGTAAGGGTAGACCTTATTTTATGTATGTCACAGAAGAATCCCCAATACTGCAGATGGATTTTGATCTCTACCCAGGTAAATTTAATGGACATTTTTGGCTGAAATATGTCTGGCGGTGAAAGGGTTAAGATGAGCTAGCAAGAACGCCGCGACCGCCTAGGAGGAGGCCTGGCCAGCTGGGGCCCATCACGACGACAACCAAAGGAACCTTCATCCAACGACAACACCTTTTATCTGCACGAACCCTACAACAAAGCACTCATCTGCCACAATCCGCCTTCCTCCACGACGTTCCCTCATCGCGATTGCATCGTCTCCATTCCAGGAAGACCTCACCGTCTTCAGGAGTACCGTCCATAAGGGTCTCGGACCGATTGGACGCTAATTTCATCATCATCACGGAGGGGGAGTCATTCCCAACTGGGGGTCCGTGGTGAGAGGGTCGACTATACTGACTCTCTCATCATGTGATGATTCCGAAGCAAGGTGGCAGATTGCTATCGACGTCCTACTGGGTGGCAGCCGGTGGGAAGGGCGACACAGGAGCTCCTCCCTCATCAGATGGGAGTTGAGGGACTTGCGGGCTGACAGGACGACATGCTTGGATCATCTCTGCTGATTTGACTTCGTCAATGATCCGCCGGCACCCAGCAGTAGGCTTTGGCTGTGCTGTTGCCCATGGGATGGGAGGTGCGGACTCATCTTCCGGGGTGTTTGACTTCAGCGCAGCCCCACTGTTGGGAAGGAGACCCCTGTTATGACACATTTTATCGCCGGCGACAAAATGTGAGTACTACAAGTCACATTTTGTCGCCGATTACTTTTTGAACTTCTGTACGTTAGAAGGGTAAATATATGGAACGTTTCTTTTTCTTTCTCTCTCTCTCTCTCTCTCTCTCTCTCTCTCTCTCTCTCTCTCTCTCTCTCTCTCTCTCTCTCTCTCTCTCTCTCTCTCTCTCTTATTTTTTTAAAAATCTTTGTTAAATAAAATGAATAACTAGCTGATCACTGACACTGGTCGCTTTGGCCTAAATTTACCGTTTGAATGCTAAGTAGTGTATCAGGAGATCATATGAACAATTGTTTATGTGGTTAACCAGTGGTCAGTGTTACTGACCAGTGGTCACTTTGGCCTATTTTCACTGTTTGACTGCAAATTAGTGTATTAGGAGTTCAAATGAACAATTTTTTATGTGGTTGACCAGTGGTCAGTGTTACTGACCAGTGGTCATTTGGGCCTATTTTCACTGTTTGACTGCAAATTAGTGTATTAAGAGCTCAAATGAACAAGGTTTGATGTGGCTGACCAGTGGTCAGTGTCACTGACCACTACTGACCACTGGTCAACCACATCAAACCTTGTCAATGACCACTGGTCAACAACATAAAAATTGTTCATTTGAACTCCTAATACGCTAATTTGCAGTCAAACAGTGAAAATAGGCCAAAGTGACCACTGGTCAGTGACACTGACCACTGGTCAAGCACATCAAAATGTGTTCATTTGAACTCCTAATACACTAATTTGCAGTCAAACAGTGAAAATGTCATATTTTGACGCCGGCGACAAAATGTGACTTAGGGCGACAAAATGTGACTTGTAGTACGTCACATTTTGTCGCCGGCGACAAAATGTGATCGGCGACAAAATGTGTCATAACAACCCCTCTTGAAGGACCACGCCCGCCTGCAGAGACGACTCGACTTGGCCTGTATGTCTCCTGACAGTTTGCGACGACACCAGCTTCCGGTACGGAGCAGGTCGCCCGGTGGCCCTGAAGACGGCCTTTGGGGGAGAAGACTGCTCAGACTACACCAACGAAACAAGACCAGCGGACTACAGGAGCACCTGGACAACCTTCGGCTTGTAGGGTTAACATTCCTAGCTCGTTAAAATTCCTAGCTCGCTACTATGAGAGTGACTATTTGCGACAACCACAAATTTCACTTTTTCGCTGCTTTAACCAATTACCTAACCCTAACCCTAACCCTATCCCTAACCCTAGAAAAAAGTGAAATTTGTCGTTCATGCTCAATGTCGCAAAATGCCGCAAATAGTCAGTCTTATAGTATAGCGAGCTAGGGATTTTAACCCGACACGGCTTGTCTCGCAATGCTCTAGTCTCCTACCGCCTAGTAGATGCCAACACCAGCATCAAGATCAAGATCCTACACGGATGCTGACTTCAGCATCAGGACAAGATACTCTTCGACTCGGATTCCGTCCGAAATGTTCCAGTAACCGGAGGTGCACCCTCGTCTGTAAGGGGTGTAGCAACGTAGTGCCGGAATCATCGACGACGACGTCTGTCACGTCAAGAACTCCTGTCCCATCATCACCTCCATCATCATCATCACCACCTCACCGAGAATACTGTCCTGAAGAGTCAATGCCTAATAGGACGCTAAACTCATCATCATCACCGGATTGGGGAGTAAGTAGAGGGGGGAGGTTGGGGAAGAAGGGGGGGAGGTCAGGTTAGGGGGGAGGGGGTGGGGTGGGGGTGCAGCGGGGATTTATAGACTAGTTACTACGCCCCTGCTAACTTCGTTTCGCGTTCACTTTATT
>CM065711.1:18284380-18301880 GCA_017654935.2 Phymorhynchus buccinoides
CCACCAACCATCCATTGGGGGGGGGGGGTGGGGGGGGAGTCTCCGTTGTACAAAATCAGTTCCCCCACTTATGGACATTCTGTGCTTGTAACTTCCAACCTCTATTTGTCGCTGTCGTCTTTGACTCTGCCTTTCCCTTCGCCTACTTCCTATACTGTCTGTCTGCCTAACTGGTCCATTCTCCGGCAACTTTTGTTTCAAGACACTCTTACGCAGATTATTAGCCAGCACCGAATGAGACGGGACATGCTGAAGCATTGTGACAATTCTTACTCTTAGTCAGGAGGCCCATATCAGCAGCATGCAAGTTTCTTCTACTTTGCATTCACACGACAGGAAAGCGAGCTGGTAACCCTTCCACTGCCTCAGAAAAACTAAGAATTCTCAATCTTCTTATCACAAAATTTAAACGAGACCTAATTATAGAATCGTCCAACAAGATAAAATGGCACTCTAGCCCGCACACACGAGTGAAACCCGTTAGTACGAATTCCAGCAGCGACAGAGGCCCAATTTACTCGTTGTAAGCATTGCTCGTTCAAACCATTTATCGATGTTGTCAACACCCTGACGAACCATTCAATCTGGTCCTCACATCATACTGTGATGTGCGTGTGGTAAAGTAGTGAAAAAGTACCACGCGAAAAACGGAAACAACACACTTACCGCAAACAAAGCATGCGAGTCTGCTAAGTGACCCAGTATCCTGTATCTCACAAGGGATGTTAAATGCCGATTCCATTACACTTTGAAACAGTTTATTTAACACAGATAACATTCCAAAAAACATCAAATCCAACACAACCGCGACTTTAAGAGAAAGTTTACAAATTTCCTGGAAGTACACGATCAGTGCGCACAAGAGTGAGCTCCAGTGTCGTCGCTTGCCACGAGCTGCAGACACCCAAGTTGTAAATCGGGCCAATCCAGAATGCCGCTACATATCGATGGGGGTCAGTCAAGACTGGCGATGTTCGTTGTCAGTGATGTACTCGTTTCTACCAGGTAGTTGTGCAAGAAAGCTTGACTTTGGGGGATGGGCGGATGTGGTTGCTAAGTGCGTTTCTCTTTCTAAAAGTCGCGTAGTTTTTGCATAAAAAGCTGACTTGGGAGTCAATAGAATTGTACGTGTATATGCAAGTGGCTCGCGTCCGCTGAGCCGTTGTATGCAGATTATTAACAAGGAAAAGCAAGGCTTGTGGTCGGGAATTGTAATTTGAACACCACGTTAAACACGGGCTATCGTTTTTTAAAACCTTACTCGTACTAAAATGGGTTTCCCTGTAATGTCCACCAAATAAAAAAAACCACACACAAAACCACATCTAGGGCTCTGACATCAACAGTTATGACATCATCAATGACATCACACACAGAAGGCAGTCAATGAGAGGATAAAGAAGAGGACGGGACTAACCATATTGTCGGTGGTGGCCAGGTAAATGGCGCGATAGAAGCGCCCGTTGTAAACGGCCATGTACAGATGGTTCAATTGAAGCTCGGGGACTTTGGTGGGCTGCTGCACATCCGGACTGCCGCCGTCCTGCAGAGAGACAAGAAGAGCACAGTCACTATCGACACTTTTAAAAAAATTATTATATATATGGCCTTTGCCCGGGAATCATGGGTGAAAGTATAACACTCTCTCGATTCTGAAATGACACCCGTTTCATTGTTCTATGAATCATTTTCTGAATCCTGAATGACCAGGGCTCCCAATCGTCATCCGCAAAATAAGGGGTCCCAGGGACTACTTCACTTACAGCATAGAGAGGTCCTAGAGAAATAAAAACATAGAGGGTCCTATAGGAGGGATAGAGGGTCCCAAATGACATTGATGAATGCTAAACATTATTTTCATAGTGCATCCCTGGGACCCCCTGCACATTTCTTTTAGAGGGTCCTTTAGAATTTTCTAGTGCTTCATAGACCCCCAAGTGGGGGTCCCTGGGAGCCCTGATGACACCGTTTCATTGTTCTATGAATCTCTCTATGAATCACACTCTCTCAATCCTGAAATGACACCCGTTTCATTGTTCCATGAATCGTCCTCCCAGTCCTGAAGTGGTGACCGCACGGTAGAGAATAATTTCCAATGTGTGTGTGTGTGTCTTTGTGTGTATACATACAGGATGGTGGGGGATTTAGTGACAGAATTGCATTGTTATAGGACTTTCATCGTGTTTTTGTTCAGCTTTCACACATTTGTATTCCTTCCTCTTTCCACCCTTCCTCTCCACAGTTCCCTTCATTCACACACACATTCAACCTTCAATCGTTTTTGTTTTTGTATAATACAAAGGAACCATGTTTTAACCAGACGTTCTGCTAGCCTACCAAAAGTTTTGGTGGACAGTACCGGCAACAGGAAAATATTCCGGTACTGGCCATCACACAGCCGGTGTAATCAAACTTCGCTGTCAGAAAATATCTGTACATAAATCTATGCGATCGTAATGCGTCATTGTATTTTTGCCTTTTAAGACCAAGTTACGTCACTTTTTTGATGTTGTCGTCATCATCAGACAAACAGAACGACAGTAAGACGTCAGAGGGGTGGCTTCCTGATCCCAACCCGGAGAGCATTTTCTTTCTGCCCACAAGCATGCACACACTCTTGCAATTTACATAAGTTTGACTCAAAACGTTTAACGCGCATCTGCCTGACGTAGGTGTGACATTTCCTACATAGCAAAGTATTAAGCCAATATTGGTAGTAGGGTTCTATTATACTTACACAAGAGGGCAATTTACATAAATGAAAAACGTCGGGCATCTTAAAGACGTAGTGTGTCTTTCCTTACCCCCCCGAAAGAAATTATCAGGTACCGGTACGCCATACCGATGACATTAATTTTTATCGGTACTAGACAAAAAAACATCGGCAAAAAACGGCATATGCCGGTCTAACAGAACCTCTGGTGTTACTAGCATGTATTAGCACATATTGGAATAAGGTCATTTCCATTATCCCTTTCACCCGAGGTTTTAATTAAACCCGAATCGCAAAGGTACAGATGTGCCACCCCCCCCCCCCCCCACCCCCCTTCATTTCTCGGTTAATTGTATTTTTCCGTTTTGGCCTTTCTTACCATACATAAAGCTGGTATTTTAGGAACAATTTTTAGCTAATAACCTTTTTAGGGAATACTAACCCTAACCCTAACCCTAACTCTAGCCCTAAACCTAACACCTACCCCACTATGTACTGCAGTACACACGCGATTTGTCACAGTTTTGGTGGTTCGTTGCGTTTTTTCCGTCTTATAGGGTGGGGGGTAGGGTTAGGCTTTAGGGCTAGGGTTAGGGTTGAGGGTTAGTATTCGAAAAAAGGTTATTAGCTAAAAATGTTCCTAAACTACAGCTTTATGTATTGGTAAGAAAAAGGCAATAAACGGAAAAATAGAATTCAACCGAGATAGGTAGGGAGGTTATTGGTTAGGGTTAGAGTTAGGGCTAGGGTTAGGGTTAGGGTTAGTATTCGAAAAAGGTTATTAGCTAAAAATGTTCCTAAAAATACTACAGCTTTATGTATGGTAAGAAAGGCAAAAACGGAAAAATAGATCAGATCTTCACCGAGATGGTAGGGGTTAGGGTTAGGGTTAGGGTTAGGGCTAGGGTTAGGGTTAGTATTCCAAAAAGGTTATTAGCTAAAAATTGTTCCTAAAATACAGCTTTATGTATGGTAAGAAAGGCAAAAACGGAAAAATATAATTAACCGAGAAATGCAGGGGGGTGGGGGTGGCACATCTTGACCTTTACCCAAAAATCTTACAAACAAAACAATGCCATCAACAAAACTTAACCCTTTCACCGCCAACGTCGCATTCAGGCACCACAATGGTTTTTAAACACCCATGTCACTAAAAGGCATCAAATCAGGGCCTGTTATCTGAAGATCTTAATGTTTGAAGACAAGGAATAAAGGATAGGCCTAATGTTATACATGTCACAGAGGAGACAATATTGCAGGGTTTTTATTCTCTCTCTACTCCGTTAAGTTTAATGGCATTTTTGGGGGGTTGGAATTTGGCTGGCGGCGAGAGGGCTAACAGACTACTTGTAGACAAGCACGCATCAGACACAAATGCCAACAATCACATCGATGCCCTGGAGACCAGACGGACCCACCCCAGACAGTCCTCCCAGACCTGTTTACCCCTATTTGGCAAAGTTGTAATTTATGAAACAAAAAAAACGTAATTTTGAGAGAGAAAAAAACTGTAATCCAACGCGTGACCAATGAACGTCGATATCGTACTGACCTGAGTGTGCAATACTAAATGTCCGTCAAGCAGTAGACACAGAACACATGCTCGTCACCTAGTGCTGAACGACGTATTCCTGGAATTTTTAGGTAACTTTCCCGGAATTTCTGTGCCACTTAAGTGCCTTTTGATGTCTTTTCTTTTGATTTTTTCGACCAGAAGATACAGAAGCTTCGGAATGCACTCGCTTGGACGCCATTTTGAAACAGAAAAGGAAATGGCGCGAAATGACTTTTCACCGCATCGTTTCAAAAGCTTCGCTTACTGTAGTGGTTTTTTTTATATTTAGGATTTTGTTTTCCCTTTTTCTTTTCCGTAGCCATAATTACCGTAATTTGACTTTTCCCCCCGGTAAAAATTACGGCAAAATCGGGATGGTAAACAGGTCTGACCTCCGACCCACCATCGAACTCTCTGCAAAAACCAACCACCTGCCCCCACAAAAGACTGATGAGACATATCTATAAATAGCAATACTAAAACAAAAAGATACTACTGTAATAACAATAGTGTTTCCACCCGACATGGGTTTTTTTCTTTCTCAAAAAACCAACAAAAACTTGAATAAAACACAAAACAAATACAAACTACTCACGGGACAGAAGCGTTTGTTCATTTTCACCATCAGGTCTTCAAGACTGCTTAACGCTGTGTGAGGAACAATCTGAAACGGCAAAACATGGAGAAATGTTTTTTGGAAGAGCTTCTTGTAGTAGTAGAAGTAGTAGTAGTAGTAGTAGTAGTAGTAGTAGTAGTAGACGACTTAGTAGTAGTAGTAGTGGTGGTAGTAGTAGTAGTAGTAGTAGTAGTAGTAGTAGTAGTAGTAGTAGTAGTAGTAATAGTAGTAGTAGTAGTACAGTAAAAAAAACCCAGGGTTCGTACAGAATTTTGGAAATAAAAATCCATACTTTTTCCAGACCATTTCTGCAACTTTCCCATACCACAAAGAGGCCAGATGCACTCACCTCTCAGATGATGTCTGTGGCATATAAAAGTCATGCATCATCATTGCCGGGGCCGAACAAAAAAAATAAAAAAAACGAACTTTTGTCAGGGCCGACTTGCTCTGTTTTGCCGCTTTCTCCAGCTGCTGGTGCTTCTTGCCTTCAGCATGGCATTTCAGTGCCCCCACACCCATGTTCCGAACATCAAAGTCCTTTGCGCATAGTAAGCACCGCGCTTTGTACTTCGACCCATCAGATGATGGGGCTATCCAATCCTTGAACTCGCTAGGCCTATGTTCCATCCAGCCACGTTTGGCTAAACACGCACTTTAGCGAAGCAAATGACCGCGCTTCCAACAAGAGAAAAGAAAACCGACTTCCGGCGCATGCGTATTGCGTACAAGGGACGTCACTTCGCCGGCCAAGAAAGAAAAGTTTGTCTGCCAGTAACCATGCCGCTCACTCGTCAAGTATGCGTGCCGTGGTAGCGTTGTTATTATCATGTAAAATCGAAGTGAGATTCTCTTTGTCTTCAGTCAGAAAACAAATTGCCTGTCGCCGTGAACTGTGCCAGACTGAAAAATTCAAGACTTTTCCAGACTCAGGCAACCAAAGTTGATAATTCCATGCTTTTCCAGGCCTGGAAACCATTTTTCCATTTTTTAAGACTTTTCTAGACTTTAAAGACGGTACAAACCCTGAAAAAATGTAGAATTGTTTTTTTAATGAGCTTGTAGTAGTAGTAGTAGTAGTAGTAGTAGTAGTAGTAGTAGTAGTAGTAGTAGTGGTAGTAGTGGTAGTAGTGGTAGTAGTAGTAGTAGTAGTAGTAGTAGTAGTAGTAGTAGCAACAACAGCAGCAGCAGCGCAAAAAAAGTGTCGTTTCTCAAATTCTCATAATCCGGCGACGCCTCCTCTAGGCAATTTAAAAATCCTGCAATTCAGGACATCCTGAAAGAAGGAGCATCCATGGATTTAGTACTCAAGATGTAGGTAAAGGAAGGGGTGAGTCACGCACGACCGCTAAGTACCCCGGTCCAGCCAGGGGCACTCGGGCCCCACATGATGCATGCAGAGGGAAAGCATAGTTTTCGAGTCATGCAGTGATGCACAATCAATGTTAAACACCGGCACTGGCAACGAAGCAGCAGTGCAATTACAATTCATTTTACAAACCAGGGCTCCCAAGGACCCCCATTTGGGTGTCTATGAAGCACTAAAGTTTAAAAGGACCCTCTAAAAGAATGTGCAGGGGGTCCCAGGGATGCACTAGAAAAATTCTGTTTAGCATTCGCAATGCCACTGGGACACTCTATCCCGCCTCTAGGACCCTCTATACTGTAAGTGAAGGAGTCCATGGGACCCCTTGTTCTGCGGGACGATTAGGAGCCCTGCAAATTGTCCATTTTACCGTCCCTAACACAAATCCACGATCCATTACCGTTCCAAGACTATAACAGAAACAAGGAAGGAAATTACCAGGAGAAAAGAACAAAAAAAGAACTACTCGCTCCTTCCGATTAACTCTTCTACTACCAAGTATTACTTAGACTGTTTACTGTAGCGCACCAAGTAATTTTTGCCGTTGCACTGATTTTCGCACACACTCACTTTAAAAATTCATTAAAAAAATACTCGCTCGAATCATCACTAAATTTACCTGTGTCGATCTGCTGCTGCAAACCCAAGATCGTTTCAACACTTTCGATGCTCTTTTTGATTCGCCTAAGTTCAGATTCTGCCACTTTTTCCACACTAAATGCTTCACCGGCACTATCGCCATCTTGTGGAGGTTCACGCCAAAAGTTGTCAGTTTCCATCATCGAAAAACGCGACGAAAATCGATTGAAAATTACAAAATTTAGCCTACAAATGAAGATGGCGGAAGATTGTGCTTTCCCTGAGCGAACTGCGCATGTCACGGAAGTAAAGGTCACTTGATATAAATAGCGCAAAGGGGGACACCGGGTTTCCCAAGGTTGCTGGCGGTCAAACTCGCCCACGGCTTGCAACAGTAAAGTCTGACTCGGCGAGTTTACCCGCCGACGGCAGTAGAAGAGTTAAAAAACAACAAACAAACAAACAAACAACTACTAATCATCTAAATTTACACACACAGATACATGCATATACACATGCACACACACACACAAAAACACTGAATCACACACGACATCACACACACACACACACATACACACACAATCAACAATTCCAATTTCCAACCCCATCCCCCCTCTTACCACAAAGTTGGACGGGTCCACGACACTCTGCACATAGACGGCGAAGAACACGTCCACGTCCGGCAAGGGGACGTAGCCCGGCAGCGGCCACGTGTCGTACGCCACGCACAGACTATCCCCGTACGGATTGGGAGGCACCGCCGCAGTAGCAGGCACGGGCGACGTAGCGCCCGCACCCGCACCGGCCCCAACCCCTAACACCGCTCTCCCAACATTCTTCCCCCCTGCGGAAGAAACAGGACAGTCCAAACTTGTTGCTCCTACTGCTGAGGGGGAGACCGGTAATTTCGAAACTGGCGCTTTCTCTCCCACCATCGTAGAGGCCGATTTTCCCTCCGTTTCACCACTTCCAGACACCAATCTCTCCGCCCTCGGAGGCGACGAACAAGAAGAAGATGGAGAACCAGAGTTTTTTGACCGGGTGAGGGTCAGCGGGACGGAACCGATATCACCACCGTTGTCGTCGTTATTATTATTATTGCTTATTATTATCACAGAAGGTTGCACTTTGCGAAACGCCGACGAAAGAACAGCGGTGGACGAAGAAGCAGAAGCGGAATCTCTCGACGTCAACGCTCGAGCTTCCGAAACTGGGCTGGGAGGGGTGGGAGGGAGGGGAGGGGGGGAGCTGGTGGTGGAGGAGGAGGGGGCGGGGGTGAATGCGGCAGGCTCTGGGGGAGGGGTGGGGGTGGAGGGTGGGCAGATTGGAGGAGGAGGAGGAAGGGGTGGAGTCGTAGGAGGCGGGGGCGGTGGCGGGGGTGAAGAGCGACATGTCGATGACGTGGCCGCCCTCGACGACGAGTTGCTTGGCGATTTCCTCGTTGATGTTGACGTCGTCTTCGCCGTGCGTGTCCAGCAGCATCACCTTCAGGGGGTCCCTGTGTGTGTGAGCATCATTAAGATCATTATCGTCATCATCATCATCATCATCATCATCATCATCATCATCGTGTCCAGCAGCATCACCTTCAGGGGGTCCCTGCGTGTGTGAGCATCATTATGATCATTATCGCTATCACTATCGTCATCATCATCATCATCATCATCATCATCATCGTGTCCAGCAGCATCACCTTCAGGGGGTCCCTGCGTGTGTGAGCATCATTATGATCATTATCGTTATCATCATCGTCATCATCATCATCATCATCATCATCATCATCGTGTCCAGCAGCATCACCTTCAGGGGGACCCTGTGTGTGTGAGCATCATGATGATCATTATCGTCATCATCATTGTCATCATCATCATGATCATCATCATCATCATCATCATCATCGTGTCCAGCAGCATCACTTTCAGGGGGACCCTGTGTGTGTGAGCGTCATCATCATCATCGCCATCATCATCATCGTCATCATCATCATCATCGTCGTCATCAACATTATCATCATCATTATCATCAGCATCATTATGATAATCATTATCATCATCATCATCATCGTCATCATCATTATCATCATCATCATCAACATTGTCACCACCATCATCATCATCTCATCATCATCAACACCATCATCATCATCGTCATCATCATCAACATTGTCACCACCATCATCATCATCATCACTATCGTCATCATCATCATCATCATCATCACTATTGTCATCATCATCACTATCACCATCGTCATCATCATCATCATCATCATCTTGATGGAACAGCGACACGTTAAAAATAGACATGCAAACCCCACAAGAACCTGTTAACACAGAACACCATTCCAAATCTCTTTGTCTAGTACCTCAGTTTTCACCATTTCTTCTTCTGCGTTCCCTGGCCATATGGCCATAATGGGCAAGGTGTCAGGGTGTGTGCGGTGTCCAGTTTTCACTGGTCTCCACCCCCCACCCCCCTGCATATAGCTGACAGGATTTGATTTCGGATGAGCTCAAAGGAGAAAAAACAGGTAAAGGTCAAGATGTGCCACCCCCCCTACATTTCTCGGTTAATTGAATTTTTCCGTTTTTGCCTTTCTTACCATACATAAAGCTGTCTTTTACGAACCTTTTTAGCTAATAACCTTTTTGGAATACTAACACTATCCCTAACCCTAGCCCTATAAGACGGAAAAACGCACGGAACCACAACTGTGACAAATCGCGGTGTACTGCAGTACATAGTGGGGGGTAGGGTTAGGTTTAGGGCTAGGGTTAGGGTTAGGGTTAGTATTCCAAAAAGAGAATTAGCTGAAAATGTTCCTAAAATCCAGCTTTATGTATGGTAAGAAAGGCAAAACCGGAAAAATACAATTAACCGAGAAATGCTGGGGGGGTGGCACATCTTCACCTTTACCGAAAAATAATTTGGAAGATTTTTTTTTTAAAGGCAGGAGAATGGGCTAATAAGTCAGAAAGATGATAGAAAGCAGAAGGAAAAGGCAGTCGTATCGCATTTGGACTGAATCGTGTGCAGCACAGCGCCCAGATGTTGCATATCTATTGTCGTGTTTGCCATCAATGCCAGCAGACATTTTTCATTGGGGAAGTCCATTGTTCTGGAGGACAAGATGGTCATTCCTGGAGACTCTTTCATCATCGTTTTTTAATTCCTGATTTATAATAATAATAATAATAATAATAATAACTCTTATATAGCGCCGTTCTCCTGGCGCAGCAGGACTCACAGCGCTTTACAAAAAACATATACAATAATCATGAAGAAAAACAACATAATTATACAAAAGTGGAAACACAACCATAAAAAATCCATGAAAAAACCCCAATTAGCCCATTATCGCACTGCACGCACACATAGACCAACTCAGCAAAAACTCACAGAGGGTGAACTGAAGGGGAGAAGACACAGGAGATCAACAGAGGTATTTTTTGAAGAGAACAGTTTTCAGGCCAGTTTTGAAAGAAGACAAAGATGGAGAGCTGCGGAGAGAGGAAGGGAGGTTGTTCCAGATGTGTGGTGCTTGGAAACGGAAAGCTCTGTTTCCAACTGTTTTGTATTTGGTGACAGGTGTGCAAAGAAGTTTGAGGCTACTTGATCTGAGGTTGCGTTCTGGTGTGTAGGCAGAGAGAAGAGAGGAGAGGTAGTCTGGAAGAGAGCCTTCGAAGTAGCGATAGGCAAGAGTGGCCACTTTGTACTCTACTCTAGCGTCAACAGGGAGCCAGTGCAGTGAAGCATTCCTGAACTACTCTCATCCACGTTATCCTAAGTATCCCTCTTGGATTAAGGCTGTGTCGGACATAGGCTCGAACACCAAGGCTACATCAAAATGTTGTTATGCTATGCATAGTTATGCGGGGATTGTCTTTAGCCATGGCAGTAGCATAGCATCATCACTCTCCAAAATCTCCCCGAAGACGGAATGTGGCTGCCCATGTGGCGGGGTAATCAAAAACGGTCACACACGTAATGTTCTCATCCCTAGCTGGTGCATTTGTACCATAGTGTTCAAGTGCTTTGGCTGTTGGGATGATCCCTGGAGTCTTTTAGCCAGGGGAAGCCAACAACAACAACAACATAAAAACAAAATTGTCATTTGCGTGGACATACCCATACTTACCTATCTATTATACATACTTGTGGCGGTGCCATAGCCGATGAGGTTTAACCGAGGCGTGGTTACCGCTACACCTATCTGTATTAATAAAAAAAAATCGGGACTTTACTGGTTTTCGTACTGCCTCCGGGCATTGCCTCCAGTATTGTTCCCACCATATTTGTATTTACAAATGTTCCATACAAGTCTGGTTCAGACCGAGAGGATGTGAAGCACCATTTTCGCCGCGTGGACATACCTGCCGAAAACTTCGGCGAAGTAGGTCTTGTTCTTGGACCGCTCCACCAGCTGCGTGATAGTGATGGGGTTGCACATGAACACCTCCAGACCCACCAGCACACAGCACGCCGCCTAAAACAACAACAACAACATAACAATCATCAATCCAAACGTGGACCGCTCAACCAGCTGGGTGATAGTGATGGGGTTGCACATGAACACCTCCAGACCCACCAGCACACAGCACGCCGCCTAAAACAACAACAACAACATAACAATCATCAATCCAAACTTGGACCGCTCCACCAGCTGTGTGATAGTGATGGGGTTGCACATGAACACCTCCAGACCCACCAGCACACAGCACGCCGCCTAAAACAACAACAACATAACAATCAAAAACTGAATTTATTCTTTTAACATTAAGTTCATTCCAAAAAATCATTAATCAGAACGAGTTCAGTCAACAAAATGCCCCTTTCAACAACGTCCCCCTCCTCTTGAAAAGTCACACATTCAGAATCAATGCACTTTGGAACAGTCAGTAATGTGGGGGTTTTGTGTGTGTTTTCTGTCTGTCCCAAGGATATCTCCCGAACCGCTTAACCGAATCGCTTCACATTTTGTGTGGTGATGTGTCACCATAAGCGGAAGGCATCCGCGCAACAACAAAAATCAGTAATGTGTACTGACTGTTCCAAAGTGCATTGATTCTGAGTGTGACTTTTCAAGAGGAGGGGGAAGTTGTTGAAAGGGGCATTTTGTTGACTGAATTCGTTCTGATTAATGATTTTTTGGAATGAACTTAATGTTAAAAGAATAAATTCAGTTTTGCTATGAGCTGGGTGCGTTTTATTGAGTTCATGAGTTTTCGGAGATGATTGTCTTTCTGGGCCTTAACTTTTGGTCGCTAGTGTATGTGCCAGATTGTCGCTTCGGACAACTTACAGATACTGCAACAGAGGGGGAAGATGCTTCCCGACGATTGGGCTAGAATTTGTTTATAGTGGAGATGCCTTGCCCAGGGTACATCCCCACTCTCTCTGGCCAAACAGATTTGAGGACAGATGGCGTTGGGGAAGGTCCCCAAAAGGCCAACCAATCCCTTTAGCTGCAGCACAAGAAACCAAATGCCTTGTAGCTTGAGTCTTCTTCTTCTTCTGCGTTCCCAGGCCATATGGCCATAACGGAGGAGGTACATATGTATCCAATTTTCAGTTTTCATTGGTCTCCCCGCTGCGCATAGCTGACACATTCCGATTTTGGAGGAGCTCAAAGGAGAAAAAGGAAGATCTTTGTATATAAAAAAAAAGGCAGGAGAATGGGCCAATAAGTCAGAAAGATAGTAGATGACAGAAAGCAAAAGGGGAAAAAGGCAGAGTCAAAGAAGAGAGTGGCACATTAGAGGAAGCTACAAGCACAGAACCTCCAGAAGGTGGGGGAACTATTTGTACGACCCCCCCCCCCCCCCGGGTATCCCCACGGGGACTAGGTTGAGAGTCAAAGTGTTTCATAAAAATAAAAATAAATTTAAACTAAGCTGAAAAATCAAAGAATGAAATAGTGAGGCTAAGTGAGGAGATAACGAAATTGAACAAAGGGGGGATTAGAAAGAGAGGTTTTCCCCCTTTGTTCAATTTTGCTAAGCTGAAAAACGCTTGGTTTCCATTAGTGCACACGATAAATCTGTTGCGAAGCTCTCGCCTAACACAGGCTAAATTAGGGAAGCATTTACCTGATAGGGCAAAGATCGGTTGACCTTGGCGTCCAAGGGAACTAACTGGTCCCAGGGCAGCGAATCTGTGTAGCCGAGGTCCAGGAAGAAGCAATTCGCCTAGCACACACACAGACAAGAAACATGATGGATAGCCATATAAACATACCATATTTCAGTGATCGCGTTTACTGGTAATTATCAGTAAAATACTGATTGCAAAACCAAAATACTGAAAAACAATTTGACCTGTCAGTCCCAGGGACTGATAAAGTTTTGCTAGGACTGATAAATTGTTTAACAGAGGCTTTGATATTGTGGTTTTCACTGGTTTTTGTTTCCCTGGGACTGGTTTTGACACCGGTTGTTGGGGGGCATTGTCGCTGATGGGACTGGTTTTGACACCGGTTGTTGGGGGGCATTGTCATTGTCGCTGATTGGGACGCTGATGGTTTTGACACCGGTTGTTGGGGGGCTGATGGGACTGGTTTTGATTGTCGCTGATGGGACTGGTTTTGACACCGGTTGTTGGGGGGGGCATTGTCGCTGATGGGACTGGTTTTGACACCGGTTGTTGGGGGCATTGTCATTGTCGCTGATGGGACTGGTTTTGACACCGGTTGTTGGGGGGGCATTGTCGCTGATGGGACTGGTTTTGACACCGGTTGTTGGGGGGCATTGTCGCTGATGGGACTGGTTTTGACACCGGTTGTTGGGGGGGCATTGTCGCTGATGGGACTGGTTTTGACACCGGTTGTTGGGGGGGGCATTGTCGCTGATGGGACTGGTTTTGACACCGGTTGTTGGGGGGCATTGTCGCTGATGGGACTGGTTTTGACACCGGTTCTTGGGGGGGCATTGTCGCTGATGGGACTGGTTTTGACACCGGTTGGGGGGCATTGGGGGGCATTGTCGCTGATGGGACTGGTTTTGACACCGGTTTGTTGGGGGGCATTGTCGCTGATGGGACTGGTTTTGACACCGGTTGTTGGGGGGCATTGTTGCTGATGGGACTGGTTTTGACACCGGTTGTTGGGGGGCATTGTTGCTGATGGGACTGGTTTTTAAAATTCCTGGTGCGATTACAGTATTTTCTGGGCTACAACCCACTACTTTTTTCTTCAACTTTGACCCCTTCGGCTAAAACAACGATTGCGGCTAATTTGCGAATATTTCCCCTTTCGTATTTTGTAGGCTGGTCGTCAACTCCAGCCTGTGCGTGTTGACATCGTCAATCTCGGTAAAAACAAACCGTTCTCATGCCGATAGTGAGGAATTTAATCAGCGATATCACGATCTGGGCCTGTATTCACGTTGAGATAGCATGAGACTTAGCATGATGCTAACTTAGAAGCTCTTCCAATGTCCTATAGGATTTAATAGGACTTTTGGAAGAGCTTCTAAGTTAGCATGATGCTAAGTCTCATGCTATCTTAACGTGAATACAGGCCCTGACCACTAAATGTCACCATTTTCATGTACTTTTTTTTCACTGAGCAGTTTATGATCAAAGTTTTCACATGAAACAGTCGCGATCGTGTCGATCTTTAGGAACTGTGCAAACGAAAATGTGAAGTCAACTTCCAAGTTGAAACTAAGTGATCGGTCTCGCTCCACAAGTTGGAACTAAGTGATCGGTCTCACTCCACAAGTTTAGAGTGGCACAGTGGTAGCGCGTTCGCTTCGTGTCAAGTAAACCCGAGTTCGAACCTGGGTACAAGGGATTTTTCCTCTCACTTTGCACTAGGCCTTGCGGTCTGAACGTGGAGTCTTTTGCATGAGACGATAAACCGAGGTCCCGCGTGCTCATGCACTTAGCACACGCTAAACCCAGTGGCAACGAAAAAGTTGTCATTTGGTCAAAATATAACCCCCTCCCTTCCTTCCTCATCAGTCACACAAAAATCGCATGCCAAAAAAAAAAACCCCACTGCGACGTTCTCTCCATGTGGGAGCAACCCGAATTTCACAGAGATGCCTCTGTGACTATAAAGTACCTAATAATACCTAATACTTAAGTGTAATTCTATTTGACTTTTCGTGGCAAACCCACCTGGTTGTGGTTGACCTATCGTATCCTAACGCGGTGATGCAGAAGGTCGCAGTGGGTGATACAGATGACACATTTTTTGCACTTTAGTAGGCAGAGAAGGGGTTCAGTTCACGATTACTGAAGCGTAAATCTATTTGACTTTTCGTGGCAAATCCACTTGGTCGTGGTTGACCTCTCATATCCTGACGCGGTGATAAAGGTCGCAGTGGGTGATACAGATGGCACATTTTTTGCACTTTAGTAGGCAGAGAAGGGGTTCAGTTCACGATTACTGAAGCGTAAATCTATTTGACTTTTCGTGGCAAACCCACCTGGTTGACCTATCGTATCCTGACGCGGTGATAAAGGTCGTAGTGGGTGATACAGATGGCACATTTTTTGCAGTTTTGTAGGCAGTCAAGGGTTTAAGTTCACGATTACTAAAGCTTAAGGGCGTGTACACATATATGCAGAGATTCTGTGCGGAAACATGTGCGCAATCCGTAAATAAGTAAAAGAAAGAAGGGAAAAGATTTGCGCACGTGTCCGAATTTCCCCTAATCCGTAAATGTTTACCCTTCTTTCTTTCACTTACTTCTGGGTTTCCGTACGGAACTTACACGTCTAATGTGCACACGGCCTAAAAACCTATTTACCGTAATTTTCAGACTATAGGGCGATAATTTTTTCTCCAATTTCTACCTATGCGCCTAATAAACGAGGGCGCCCTATTAGTGAACAAAATCGTGAGAAGAGAGGCAACGATTGCTGTGCTCAGTACAGTCTACTGTGAGTCACAACATCGAAAGTGGTAACGAGTCGTCGATACGACGAATACTCCCGTGTCGTCGATACGACGAATACTCACGTTAAAATGCTTCAAAATCCCTATTATCATCCGAGATACCGTCCAACAGATGCCATAACCCTTCATTGGATGTAAAAAGCATCGTTGTAGAGCTTAAAATGCCATAATTCTACCAGTTTTCGCGAAGAAAAGTCCAAACACAACAACCGGAAGTCGCAAAAACGGAAGTTTTGATTATTTGAGAAGGGAGTCAACTCTCGTTTATGACAGCAGTAATGGCGGTCGGTAAGTGTTTACAGGACGTGTACGGGCTTCAAACTTCGACTTTCTTTTGCAAGGTGTGTATCGCCTTATAAACGAGGGCGCCTTTTACTTTAATTTTTTCAGATTTTTCTTGAAAAACGCCTGATTCGCCTTATACACAACAGCGCCTAATGATCCGAAAAATACGGTAACCTTTTTTTTCTTGGGAAACTTACCTGATCGTCGTTAACCTCTCGTATCCTGACGCGGTGATACAGAAGGTTGTAGTGGGCGATGCATATGCTTTGCCCTTCTGCAATTTGGGGGGTCGGGGGGCCAGGGGGGCCAGGGGCGACGCTTTGTACAATGTCGACAGCTGCTCCTCAAAAGCCTCCAGCTTTTCCTGAAACATCAAATATTATAAATACTAGTGCAACGCCTAGTACTGGCAATGCACCGTACTGGTAACGCCTAGTAACGGTAACACCAAGTACTGGTAACGCTGAGTACAGCAAATTTGAAGCGATTCGGTTAAGAAACGGCGGAGTTAAGGCTCCGTTTCCCGTTGGCGCTGCTCTGCTCTTCAAATTTGCTGCCAGGCTTTGCCCGGGCCATAGCAAGCCTGACAGCAAATTTGAGGCGATTCGGTTAAGAAACGGTTGAGTTATTCGTGAAAAGGTGAAGTAGCATATAGCGCGCGCGTTTCTGAACCAATTCGCTCGGATAGTCACCGTCCCCGGTCATCTTCCTGCCAAATTCGAAGGCAATCGGTCCAGAAACACCAGAGATACGGGCGCCGAGAGGCCGGCGGATGCGCGTTTGCCGAACCGCGCAAATGACACGGCCGCCTCGGTTGCCGTTGTCATCGCCCCGTTAGGGCTCACAGCAAATTTGAAGCGATTCGGTCGAAAAACGGCGGAGTTATCAGGCCCGTTTTGTGCTTCAGACAGACAGACAGACACTTGGCTTTTTACTATATGATGAACACAATATCGGGGTTTCTGATAATGTACAGATTGTGCTTATTTACGCACTAGAACTCTCAAATCATGCGTGCGTACCAGGGCTCCCCAATTGTCCCGCAAAACAAGGGGTCCCAGGGACTCCTTCACTTACAGCATAGAGGGCCCTAGAGGAGGGATAGAGGGTCCCAATGACATTGTGAATGCTAAAAAGAATTTTTCTAGTGCATCCCTGGGACCCCCTGCACATTCTTTTAGAGGGTCCCTTAGAATTCTAGTACTTCATAGACCCCCAGAGAGAGAGAGAGAGAGAGAGAGAGAGAGAGAGAGAGAGAGAGAGAGAGAGAGAGAGAGAGAGAGAGAGAGAGAGAGAGAGAGAGAGAGAGAGAGAGAGAGAGAGAGAGAGAGAGGGAGAAAGAGAGAGAGACAGAGAGAGAGAGAGAGAGAGAGAGAGAGAGAGAGAGAGAGAGAGAGAGAGAGAGAGAGAGAGAGAGAGAGAGAGAGAGTAGCGGACTCACAGAGTAGTCCTTTCCGATGATTCTCAGGCAGCAGTGTT
>CM065711.1:18309380-18314192 GCA_017654935.2 Phymorhynchus buccinoides
ATCATCATCATCATCAGTATTATCAGCATCATCAGCAGCATTGTCATCATCATCATCATCAGTATTATCATCATCATCATCAGTATTATCATCACCATCGTCAGTATTATCATCATCGTCAGTATTGTCATCATCATCATCAGTACTTATCATCATCATCGTCAGTATTGTCATCATCATCGTCAGTATTATCATCATCATCGTCAGTATTATCATCCTCAATATTATCATCGCCATCGTCAGTATTATCATCGCCATTGTCAGTATTATCATCATCATCGTCAGTATTGTCATCATCATCGTCAGTATTATCAACATCATCGTCAGTATTATCACCATCACGGTCACAGACCTGCCTACTTGGAATTTTCCCAATCAGTAGCCCAGCCATCAATTTTCAGTAGCATGGCAAATTTTTCCGTAGCATCCACAAACGACGGCAATCAATTTGTTCTCTTCCTGAGCCGAAACCTACTGTTTATGTTTCGCCGATTGAACGTGTTGACTGCAATCGTCTCTACCGCCATGATTCACAGAGAAGTCCTGCATGGCAGAGGTTGCAGCAGAGCATGGTTCGCACCGAGTCGACTTCTGACGATGCAAGGCCACTCCTCCGTGTAAGCCACTCCTCCGTGTATTTTGAAAACTTGTGCGTCAGGCCGATGCTTTTTCTTAGAACAAGATGGTGTGCCAGATGATTTTTCGTTTTCTGGTTTGGGTTCGGTTTTTTCGTTTGAAACATCTCCCGAATTGCTACTGCTGCTGGAGTCCGCCATTTTTTTTCTCAGAGAAAGTAATAAGAACGCATGCGCAGTCACTGATAAAAAAAACCGGAAGTGACTAGGTTATCGCGCGTGACACGGCGTCTGCTCTTATAAACAGACAAAACCGGGAACGGCATAAGCAAAAATAAAATGCGGCGGCAATTTTGTTTTTTCCGTAGCAACGATAAGGTTGCCATAGCACCGTAGTTAAGCTTTATTTTTCGTAGCTGCTACGTCCAAATCATAGCAGTAGGCAGGTCTGGCTGTCAATATTATCAACATCAACCCAAAAAATTTTTTTCGGGTCCCCCCCAAGGCGGATTATTATCATCATCGTCAGTATTATCACCATCATCGTCAGTATTATCAACATCATCGTCAGTATTATCATCCTCATCGTCATTGTTATCATCATCATCGTCAGTATTGTCATTGTCGTTATCGCCAACCAACATCATCATCATCATCACTATCACTACAATCATCATCACGATAGTTGTCAACATCATCTTCATTCGCTCCATAATTATGGATACCAAGGGAGTCTTTTGTACAATTAGTTCTCCCACCTTCTGGTAGTTGTCTTCCCGTGGTGGGGATACCTGGGGGTGAGGGTGGGGGGGGGGGGGGGGGGGGGGGGGGGGGGGGGGGGGGGTGGGGGGTCTTTCAGACAAATATTTCCCCCAACTTCTGAATGTTCTGTGCTTTGCAACCTCCTCTAATTTGTCACTCTGTTTTGACTCTGCCTTTTCCTTTCAATAACACCTGGTACTATCATCTACTGAACTACTTACCTTCTGCATACCGGCCCATTCTCCTGCCTTCTTTTTCCAAAAACAATGTTCCAATACAATTTTCTCCTTTGAGCTCCTCTGAAAATCGGAATGTGTCGGCTGTACGCTAGCGTGGAGACCAGTGAAAGCTGAAAACCGGGTGACACGTGCGGCACTTTACCCATTATGGCCTTTTTGGCCTGGGAACGAAGAAGAAGAAAAAGAGGATGAGGAGGAGGAGGAGGAGACGAAGAAGAAGGAGAAGGAGGTGGTGGAGAAGGAGAAGAGCGAAGGAAGGATGAGGATGCGGAGGAAAAAAAAAAACGGAAGGAGGAGGCGAGAGAAGAAGGAGGAGGAGAAGAATGAGGGAGGCTGAGGAGGAAGAGAAGGAGTGAGGGAGGAGAATACGAAGGAGGGATGAGGAGAAGAAGAAAAAAAGAAGGTTGAGGAGGAGGAGGAGACAAGGAGGAGGAAGTGGTGGAGGAGAAGAATGAAGGAGGAGGAGGAGGAGGCAGACGAAGGATGAGGATGATGAGGAGGAGGAGAGAAGAAGAATAAGAATAAAAATGAAGAAGAGGAGAAGGAGAATGAGGAGGAAGAGGAGAAGAAGAAGAGGAGTGAGGAGAAGAAGAAGTAGGATGAGGAGGGAGAAGGAAGGAAGAGGAGAAGAAAAAGAAGAAAGAGGATGGAGGAGGAGACAATGAGGAGAAGAATAAGGGATGTGGAGGAGGAGTAGAAGGATGAGGATGGAGAATGCGGATTAGGAGAAGATAGCAGGAGAGGATGAGGAGAATAAGAGGAGGAGGGTGGAGGATGAGGAGGGAAGGGGGATGAGGAATGCAGTAGTAGTATGTAGAGCATGAGGAGGAGGAGGAGAAGAAACCGTATGAGTCCGGAGAAGAAAAAGAAAGAGAGTTACGAGGATTGAGGTCGAAAAATAAGAGGAGGGGGGGAGGAGGAGAAGAAGGAAGAATTGAGGAGGAGGGGGAGGGGGAGGAGGAAGAAGAAGAAAAAGAAGAAGAAGAAGGAAGAAGAAGAAGAAGAATGAAAAAGAGGAGAAGAAGAAACATGAAGAAAAGAAGAAGAAAAAGAAGAAGAAGAAGGAAGAAAAAGAAGAAGAAGAAAAATAAAAAGACGTATGAAAACGTCACTGACCGCACTCCTGCATGTGCTTAATGCCGTACATGCAGCAATTGACGGCCTGGGCGGGGATTTCGGCAATCTCCTCCGTCAGGCAACGAGCGTTGGCCACGCCCACTGTCTCCACGTTGCCGTAGTCGATGAAAATCACGTCAACCTCCTGCGATAAAAAGGTGGTCAGGGCTCCCAGGGACCCCCATTTTTGGAGGTCTATGAAGCACTAAAATTCTCAAGGACCCTCTAAAATAATGTGCAGGGGGTCCAAGGGATGCACTAGGAAAGTAGCTAATAGATGGCTGTACAATTTGATGCATTTTCTTTAAGGGAAGTAAATCTGTGTGCAGACCATATCTTGGTCACTTCTAAACTCACTTTGCTCCCTTAGACCACATTTTTTGCTCTGACTTTGCTTTTGTAGTGGTTCGTTGTAATGGGAAATCCAATCGGTGTAGAGAGTTTTTTATATAAGTAAAAATGGTCTATATGTAAAAAAAAAAGTCTAAACTGGTTGTGTTTTTTATTAACGTTTGTTGCGCTAAACCTCCCTCACGTATCCCCTATTCCTCTGGCATCGGTTCCCATGGCTTTCAGCTATCCCCAAGTAAGGACCTTGTAAGGGACCTGTAGGCCTAAGGATAATGTTCATTTTTTTAGCCAACGATCTTCAAAGGAACACTAATCTTTCCCAGCATTGTGAACAATGTCTTAAGCAGATACAAAAACTATGGCTGACACAGATACACAAAGTTTTCTCCCCCCCCCCCATCTCGCAAACGCCAAACACCAGGATAAAAAACGAGATTTCAGACCAAGTTTTCTTGACAACTCGCGGTGCATTGTTCGTCTGCTAAGCGGTCAGTTTAAACGGGAAGGTGGGGGAGGGGGGGGGTATGGTGGGCTTTCAGTTTCTAGGTGCTGAGTGATGTTTTTCAAGTGTAAAAGTGCTGCTTCTGCTATCTATTTTTAGTATGGTCTTGCTGCTCAGGGCAGTTGTCAGGACCTTGAAGTGAATGTAAGCACTTGCAAGGCCTTACTTGGAGATTTCAATTGGTCAAGACTTATAAGGTCTGGTAAGGCCCCTATGAACCCTGCTCTCGCCTGTCCGTCTCTCTGTCCATCTGTGTCTCTCTCACACTCGTGCGCAAGTTATTTTTGCAGTGACATTTTTTTCTTTTCTTAGTCAACCCAGCGATGCCTTTAAAAGGCGTGCTTCACTGATTTTTGTCTTTACTATTTGCGGCCAGCCACCGGCTCTGGTGCTGCTGCTAAAGGGATGGGTTGGCCTTTGGGACCTTCCCCAATGCAACGCCAGCTGTCCTCAAATCCCTATGGCCACGAGAGTAGGGATATACCCTGGGCAAGACATCTCCACTATAAAACAAATTATAGCCCAGCCCTCTGCCAGAATAGTATAATTATGCCCTCTCTGCTATCCGGCAGTCATAGTCGGAAGCGACGGGAGTGGTGTACAATTGCTGCTCTTCTCTTTTCCCTTGACAATGAAAACAAGTTTTGTTCGTTAGTTTCCGTCTCTCTCTATCTCTCTCTCTCTTACAATTCTTTTTAGTTAATTACAAATGTGTGGACGGTGTGTTTTATGCGATGCAATCTTGGGTAGGGGAGGGAGGTGGTGTGAAGGGGAAGAGCAGGCGGACAAGAGAGCGGAGGAAAGCAGTTACGTGAGACAAGATGGTTCACTGAATAATTTTTATTCTAAAGAAAGACGTTGTCTTCATTGCATTATGGTTTTCTTTCTTTCTTTTTGGGTAGACTGATGTTTCTTTATTAAGCCTACTAAAATGGATGTACAGTGGAGTCTGGGTAAAACGAATTTTAAGGGAACACAGATTCAGTTTGTTGTATCAGGATTTCGTTAAGCATGTACATGTATGTACAATGTATGTTGAAAACAAAAACGGTTCAAAACACTCACCAATGAAAACCGAAAAACATAAACTTGACCATTTTGGATCGTCTGTCTTAAGCACGGGATGTATAAGGCTTGAAGAAGTTCAGCAGTGTTGTCTTGACGCTGATCTGTTTTGGCACACTTTTCAACAAGTTTGTCCATTAAGTGACAACACGTCACACAAAATTAGTTTGTCATAGGCTTTAACGAACTTTTCGATCTTTAT
>CM065711.1:18314692-18322192 GCA_017654935.2 Phymorhynchus buccinoides
TTTTGGAATACTTAACCTATCCTACCCTAGGCCCAATAAAACGGAAAAACGCAATGAACCACAACTGTGATAAATCGCGGTGTACTGCAGTACATATGGGGGTAGGTTAGGTTTAGGGCTAAGGTTAGGGTTAGGGTTTTTAGTATTCCAAAAAGAGAATTAGCCTAAAAATGTTCCTAAAATCCAGCTTTATGTATGGGTAAGAAAGGCAAAACCGGAAAAATACAATTAACCGAGAAAATGCTGGGGGGGGTGGCACATCTTCACCTTTACCGGACCGAAAAATAATTTGGAAGATTTTTTTTTATAAAGGCAGGAGAATGGGCCTAATAAGTCAGAAAGATGATAGAAAGCAGAAGGAAAAGGCAGTCGTATCGCATTTGGACTGAATCGTGTGCAGCACAGCGCCCAGATGTTGCATATCTATTGTCGTGTTTGCCATCAATGCCAGCAGACATTTTTCATTGGGGGAGTCCATTGTTCTGGAGGACAAGATGGTCATTCCTGGAGACTCTTTCATCATCGTTTTTTAATTCCTGATTTTATAATAATAATAATAATAATAATAATAACTCTTATATAGCGCCGTTCTCCTGGCGCAGCAGGACTCACAGCGCTTTACAAAAAACATACATACAATAATCATGAAGAAAAACAACATAATTATACAAAAGTGGAAACACAACCATACAAAAATCCATGAAAAAACCCCAATTAGCCCATTATCGCACTGCACGCACACATAGACCAACTCAGCAAAAACTCACAGAGGGTGAACTGAAGGGGAGAAGACACAGGAGATCAACAGAGGTATTTTTTGAAGAGAACAGTTTTCAGGCCAGTTTTGAAAGAAGACAAAGATGGAGAGCTGCGGAGAGAGGAAGGGAGGTTGTTCCAGATGTGTGGTGCTTGGAAACGGAAAGCTCTGTTTCCAACTGTTTTGTATTTGGTGACAGGTGTGCAAAGAAGTTTGAGGCTACTTGATCTGAGGTTGCGTTCTGGTGTGTAGGCAGAGAGAAGAGAGGAGAGGTAGTCTGGAAGAGAGCCTTCGAAGTAGCGATAGGCAAGAGTGGCCACTTTGTACTCTACTCTAGCGTCAACAGGGAGCCAGTGCAGTGAAGCATTCCTGAACTACTCTCATCCACGTTATCCTAAGTATCCCTCTTGGATTAAGGCTGTTGGTCGGACATAGGCTAGAACACCAAGGCTACATCAAAATGTTGTTATGCTATGCATAGTTATGCGGGGATTGTCTTTAGCCATGGCAGTCCTAGCATAGCATCATCACTCTCCAAAAATCTCCCCGAAGACGGAGTGTGGCTGCCCATGTGGCGGGGTAATCAAAAACGGTCACACACGTAATGTTCTCATCCGTAGCCGGTGCACTTGTACCATAGTGTTCAAGTGCTTTGGCTGTTGGGATGATCCCTGGAGTCTTTTAGCCAGGGGAAGCCAACAACAACAACAACATAAAAACAAAATTGTCATTTGCGTGGACATACCCATACTTACCTATCTATTATACATACTTGTGGCGGTGCCATAGCCGATGAGGTTTAACCGAGGCGTGGTTACCGCTACACCTATCTGTATTTGTTAAAAAATCGGGACTTTACTGGTTTCGTACTGCCTCCGGGCATTGCCTCCAGTATTGTTCCCACCATATTTGTATTTACAAATGTCCCATACATGTGTCTGGTTCAGACCGAGAGGACGTGAAGCACCATTTTCGCCGCGTGGACATACCTGCCGAAAACTTCGGCGAAGTAGGTCTTGTTCTTGGACCGCTCCACCAGCTGCGTGATAGTGATGGGGTTGCACATGAACACCTCCAGACCCACCAGCACACAGCACGCCGCCTAAAACAACAACAACAACATAACAATCATCAATCCAAACTTGGACCGCTCCACCAGCTGTGTGATAGTGATGGGGTTGCACATGAACACCTCCAGACCCACCAGCACACAGCACGCCACCTAAAACAACAACAACAACATAACAATCATCAATCCAAACTTGGACCGCTCCACCAGCTGTGTGATAGTGATGGGGTTGCACATGAACACCTCCAGACCCACCAGCACACAGCACGCCGCCTAAAACAACAACAACATAACAACAAAACTGAATTTATTCTTTTAACATTAAGTTCATTCCAAAAAATCATTAATCAGAACGAGTTCAGTCAACAAAATGCCCCTTTCAACAACTTCCCCCTCCTCTTGAAAAGTCACACATTCAGAATCAATGCACTTTGGAACAGTCAGTAATGTGGGGTTTTTTGTGTGTGTTTTCTGTCTGTCCCAAGGATATCTCCCGAACCGCTTGACCGAATCGCTTCACATTTTGTGTGGTGATGTGTCACCATAAGCGGAAGGCATCCGCGCAACAACAAAAATCAGTAATGTGTACTGACTGTTCCAAAGTGCATTGATTCTGAGTGTGACTTTTCAAGAGGAGGGGGAAGTTGTTGAAAGGGGCATTTTGTTGACTGAATTCGTTCTGATTAATGATTTTTTGGAATGAACTTAATGTTAAAAGAATAAATTCAGTTTTGTTATGAGCTGGGTGCGTTTTATTGAGTTCGTGAGTTTTCGGAGATGATTGTCTTTCTGGGCCTTAACTTTTGGTCGCTAGTGTATGTGCCAGATTGTCGCTTCGGACAACTTACAGATACTGCAACAGAGGGGGAAGATGCTTCCCGACGATTGGGCTAGAATTTGTTTATAGTGGAGATGCCTTGCCCAGGGTACATCCCCACACTCTTGGCCAAACAGATTTGAGGACAGGTGGCGTTGGGGAAGGTCCCCCAAAAGGCCAACCAATCCCTTTAGCTGCAGCACAAGAAACCAAATGCCTTGTAGCTTGAGTCTTCTTCTTCTTCTGCGTTCCCAGGCCATATGGCCATAACGGAGGAGGTACATATGTATCCAATTTTCAGTTTTCATTGGTCTCCCCGCTGCGCATAGCTGACACATTCCGATTTTGGAGGAGCTCAAAGGAGAAAAAGGAAGATCTTTGTATATAAAAAAAAGGCAGGAGAATGGGCCAATAAGTCAGAAAGGTAGTAGATGACAGGAAGCAAAAGGGGAAAAGGCAGAGTCAAAGAAGAGAGTGGCACATTAGAGGAAGCTACAAGCACAGAACCTCCAGAAGGTGGGGGAACTATTTGTACGACCCCCCCCCCCCCGGGTATCCCCACGGGGACTAGGTTGAGAGTCAAAGTGTTTCATAAAAATAAAAATAAATTTAAACTAAGCTGAAAAATCAAAGAATGAAATAGTGAGGCTAAGTGAGGAGATAACGAAATTGAACAAAGGGGGGATTAGAAAGAGAGGTTTTCCCCCTTTGTTCAATTTTGCTAAGCTGAAAAACGCTTGGTTTCCATTAGTGCACACGATAAATCTGTTGCGAAGCTCTCGCCTAACACAGGCTAAATTAGGGAAGCATTTACCTGATAGGGCAAAGATCGGTTGACCTTGGCGTCCAAGGGAACTAACTGGTCCCAGGGCAGCGAATCTGTGTAGCCGAGGTCCAGGAAGAAGCAATTCGCCTAGCACACACACAGACAGAGAAAACATGATGGATAGCCATATAAACATACCATATTTCAGTGATCGCGTTTACTGGTAATTATCAGTAAAATACTGGTTGCAAAACCAAAATACTGAAAAACATTTGACCTGTCAGTCCCAAGGACTGATAAAGTTTTGCTAGGACTGATAAATTGTTTAACAGAGGCTTTGACATAGTTGTTTTCACTGGTTTTTGTTTCCCTGGGACTGGTTTTGACACCGGTTGTCCCTGGGGGGCATTGTCGCTGATGGGACTGGTTTTGACACCGGTTGTTGGGGGGGCATTGTCGCTGATGGGACTGGTTTTGACACCGGTTGTTGGGGGGCATTGTCGCTGATGGGACTGGTTTTGACACCGGTTGTTGGGGGGCATTGTCGCTGATGGGACTGGTTTTGACACCGGTTGTTGGGGGGCATTGTCGCTGATGGGACTGGTTTTGACACCGGTTGTTGGGGGGCATTGTCGCTGATGGGACTGGTTTTGACACCGGTTGTTGGGGGGCATTGTCGCTGATGGGACTGGTTTTGACACCGGTTGTTGGGGGGCATTGTCGCTGATGGGACTGGTTTTGACACCGGTTGTTGGGGGGCATTGTCGCTGATGGGACTGGTTTTGACACCGGTTGTTGGGGGGCATTGTCGCTGATGGGACTGGTTTTGACACCGGTTGTTGGGGGGCATTGTCGCTGATGGGACTGGTTTTGACACCGGTTGTTGGGGGGCATTGTCGCTGATGGGACTGGTTTTGACACCGGTTGTTGGGGGGCATTGTCGCTGATGGGACTGGTTTTGACACCGGTTGTTGGGGGGGGCATTGTCGCTGATGGGACTGGTTTTGACACCGGTTGTTGGGGGGGGCATTGTCGCTGATGGGACTGGTTTTGACACCGGTTGTTGGGGGGCATTGTCGCTGATGGGACTGGTTTTGACACCGGTTGTTGGGGGGCATTGTCGCTGATGGGACTGGTTTTGACACCGGTTGTTGGGGGGCATTGTCGCTGATGGGACTGGTTTTGACACCGGTTGTTGGGGGGCATTGTCGCTGATGGGACTGGTTTTGACACCGGTTGTTGGGGGGCATTGTTGCTGATGGGACTGGTTTTGACACCGGGTTGTTGGGGGCATTGTTGCTGATGGGACTGGTTTTTAAAATTCCTGGTGCGATTACAGTATTTTCTGGGCTACAACCCACTACTTTTTTCTTCAACTTTGACCCCTTCGGCTAAAACAACGATTGCGGCTAATTTGTGAATATTTCCCCTTCCGTATTTTAGGCTGGTCGTCAACTCCAGCCTGTGCGTGTTGACATCGTCAATCTCGGTAAAAACAAACCGTTCTCATGCCGATAGTGAGGAATTTAATCAGCGATATCACGATCTGGGCCTGTATTCACGTTGAGATAGCATGAGACTTAGCATGATGCTAACTTAGAAGCTCTTCCAATGTCCTATAGGATTTAATAGGACTTTTGGAAGAGCTTCTAAGTTAGCATGATGCTAAGTCTCATGCTATCTTAACGTGAATACAGGCCCTGACCACTAAATGTCACCATTTTCATGTACTTTTTTTTCACTGAGCAGTTTATGATCAAAGTTTTCACATGAAACAGTCGCGATCGTGTCGATCTTTACGAACTCTGTGCAAACGAAAATGTGAAGTCAACTTCCAAGTTGAAACTAAGTGATCGGTCTCGCTCCACAAGTTGGAACTAAGTGATCGGTCTCACTCCACAAGTTTAGAGTGGCACAGTGGTAGCGCGTTCGCTTCGTGTCAAGTAAACCCGAGTTCGAACCTGGGTACAGGGGATTTTTCCTCTCACTTTGCACTAGGCCTTGCGGTCTGAACGTGGAGTCTTTTGGATGAGACGATAAACCGAGGTCCCGCGTGCTCATGCACTTAGCACACGCTAAACCCAGTGGCAACGAAAAAGTTGTCATTTGGTCAAAATATAACCACCCCCTCCCTTCCTTCCTCATCAGTCACACACAAAATCGCATGCCAAAAAAACCCCCACTGCGACGTTTCTTCTCTCCATGTGGGAGCAACCCGAATTTCACAGAGATGCCTCTGTGACTATAAAGTACCTAATAATACCTAATACTTAAGTGTAATTCTATTTGACTTTTCGTGGCAAACCCACCTGGTTGTGGTTGACCTATCGTATCCTAACGCGGTGATGCAGAAGGTCGCAGTGGGTGATACAGATGACACATTTTTTGCACTTTAGTAGGCAGAGAAGGGGTTCAGTTCACGATTACTGAAGCGTAAATCTATTTGACTTTTCGTGGCAAATCCACTTGGTCGTGGTTGACCTCTCATATCCTGACGCGGTGATAAAGGTCGCAGTGGGTGATACAGATGGCACATTTTTTGCACTTTAGTAGGCAGAGAAGGGGTTCAGTTCACGATTACTGAAGCGTAAATCTATTTGACTTTTCGTGGCAAACCCACCTGGTTGACCTATCGTATCCTGACGCGGTGATAAAGGTCGTAGTGGGTGATACAGATGGCACATTTTTTGCAGTTTTGTAGGCAGTCAAGGGTTTAAGTTCACGATTACTAAAGCTTAAGGGCGTGTACACATATATGCAGAGATTCTGTGCGGAAACATGTGCGCAATCCGTAAATAAGTAAAAGAAAGAAGGGAAAAGATGTGCACACATGTCCGAATTTCCCCTAATCCGTAAATGTTTACCTTTCTTTCTTTCACTTACTTCTGGGTTTCCGCACGGAACTTACACGTCTAATGTGCACACGGCCTAAAAACCTATTTACCGTAATTTTCAGACTATAGGGCGATAATTTTTTCTCCAATTTCTACCTATGCGCCTAATAAACGAGGGCGCCCTATTAGTGAACAAAATCGTGAGAAGAGAGGCAACGATTGCCGTGCTCAGTACAGTCTACTGTGAGTCACAACATCGAAAGTGGTCACGAGTCGTCGATACGACGAATACTCCCGTGTCGTCGATACGACGAATACTCACGTTAAAATGCTTCAAAATCCCTATTATCATCCGATATACCGTCCAACAGATGCCGTAACCCTTCATTGGATGTAAAAAGCATCGTTGTAGAGCTTAAAAATGCCATAATTCTACCAGTTTTCGCGAAGAAAAGTCCAAAACACAACAACCGGAAGTCGCAAAAACGGAAGTTTTGATTATTTGAGAAGGGAGTCAACTCTCGTTTATGACAGCAGTAATGGCGGTCGGTAAGCGTTTACAGGACGTGTACGGGCTTCAAACTTCGACTTTCTTTTGCAAGGTGTGTATCGCCTTATAAACGAGGGCGCCTTTTACTTGAATTTTTTCAGATTTTTCTTGAAAATTGCCTGATTCGCCTTATACACACACAGCGCCTAATGATCCGAAAAATACGGTAACCTTTTTTTTCTTGGGAAACTTACCTGATCGTCGTTAACCTCTCGTATCCTGACGCGGTGATACAGAAGGTTGTAGTGGGCGATGCATATGCTGCCCTTCTGCAATTTGGGGGGGTCGGGGGGGGCCAGGGGGGGCCAGGGGGCGACGCTTTGTACAATGTCGACAGCTGCTCCTCAAAAGCCTCCAGCTTTTCCTGAAACATCAAATATTATAAATACTAGTGCAACGCCTAGTACTGGCAATGCACCGTACTGGTAACGCCTAGTAACGGTAACACCAAGTACTGGTAACGCTGAGTACAGCAAATTTGAAGCGATTCGGTTAAGAAACGGCGGAGTTAAGGCTCCGTTTCCCGTTGGCGCTGCTCTGCTCTTCAAATTTGCTGCCAGGCTTTGCCCGGGCCATAGCAAGCCTGACAGCAAATTTGAGGCGATTCGGTTAAGAAACGGTTGAGTTATTCGTGAAAAGGTGAAGTAGCATATAGCGCGCGCGTTTCTGAACCAATTCGCTCGGATAGTCACCGTCCCCGGTCCATC
>CM065711.1:18332192-18342192 GCA_017654935.2 Phymorhynchus buccinoides
TTATCATCATCGTCAGTATTATCACCATCATCGTCAGTATTATCAACATCATCAGTATTATCATCCTCATCATCAGTACTATCATCATCATCGTCAGTATTGTCATTGTCGTTATCGCCAACAACATCATCATCATCATCACTATCACTACAATCATCATCACGATAGTTGTCAACATCATCTTCATTCGCTCCATAATTATGGATACCAAGGGAGTCTTTTGTACAATTAGTTCTCCCACCTTCTGGTAGTTGTCTTCCCGTGGGTGGGGATACCTGGGGGGGGTGGGGGGGGGGGGGGGGGGGGGGGGGGGGGGTCTTTCAGACAAATATTTCCCCCACCTTCTGAATGTTCTGTGCTTGCAACTTCCTCTAATTTGACACTCTGTTTGACTCTGCCTTTTCCCTTTCAATGACCCTGGTACTATCATCTACTACCTTTCTGGCATACCGGCCCAATCTCCTGCCTTCTTTTTTCCAAAAAACAAATCTTCCAAATACAATTTTCTCCTTTGAGCTCCTCTGAAAATCGTAATGTGTCGGCTGAATGCAGCGGGGAGACCAGTGAAAACTGAAAACCGGACACATACGCACCTTACCCATTTATGGCCTTTTGGCCTGGGAACACAAAAAAAGAAGAAGGATGAGGAGGGGGAGGAGGAGCGGGAGGAAGAGGAGAAGGAGGTGGTGGGAGGAGGAGAAGAAGAAGAAGGAGGATGAGAAGGAGGAGGAGGAGGAGGAGGAGGAGAAGGAGGAGGAGGAGGAGGAGAAGAAGGAGGAGGAGGAGGAGGAAGGAAGAGAAGGAGGAGGAGGAGAAGACGAAGGAGGAGGAGGAGAAGAAGGAGGAGAAGGAGGTGGAGGAGGAGGAGGAGAAGAAGGAGGAGGAGGAGGAGGAGGAAGGAGAAGAAGGAGGAGGAGGAGGAGAAGACGAAGGAGGAGGAGGAGGAGGAGGAGGAGGAGGAGGAGAAGGAGAAGAAGAGCTTGAGTTAGGAGGAGGAGGAGAAGGAGAAGGAGGAGGAGGAGGAGGAGAAGAAGAAGGAGGAGGAGGAGGAGAAGAAGAGGAGGAGGAGGAGGAGGAAGAAGAAGGAGGAGGAGGAGAAGACGAAGGAGGAGGAGGAGGAGAAGGAGGAGAAGAAGAAGGAGGTGGAGGAGGAGGAGAAGGAGGAGGAGGAGAAGGAGGAGGAGGAAGAAGAAGCAGGAGGAGGAGGAGGAGAAGAAGAAGGAGGAGGTGGAGGAGGAGGAGGGGAAGGGGGAGGAGGAGGAGGAGGAGGAGAAGGGGGAGAAGGAGAAGGGAGGAGAAGAAAAAGGAGGAGCAGGAGAAGAAAAAGAAAGAGGTAGAGGAGTAGGAGAAAAAGGAGGAGGGTGGGGGGGAGGAGGAGAAGAAGAAGAATTGAGGAGGAGGGGGAGGGGGAGGAGGAGGAGAAGAAGAAAAAAGGAGGAAGAGGAGGAGGAGGAGAAGGAGGAAGAGGAGAAGAAGAAGAAGAAGAAGAAGAAGAAAAAGAAGAAGAAGAAGAAGCAAAAGAAGAGGAAGCAAAAGAAGAAGACGTATAAAACGTCACTGACCGCCTCCCATGGCTTAATGCCGTACATGCAGCAATTGACGGCCTGGGCGGGGATTTCGGCAATCTCCTCCGTCAGGCAACGAGCGTTGGCCACGCCCACTGTCTCCACGTTGCCGTAGTCGATGAAAATCACGTCAACCTCCTGCGATAAAAAGGTGGTCAGGGCTCCCAGGGACGCCCATTTAGGGGTCTATGAAGCACTAAAATTCTCAAGAACCCTCTAAAAGAATGAGCAGGGGGTCCCAGGGATGCACTAGAAATAGCTAATAAATAGCTGTCAATTTGATGCATTTGTTTCAAGGGAAGTAAATATGTGTGCATACCATATCTTGGTCACTTCTAAACTCGCTTCGCTCCCTTAGACCACAATTTTGCCTCTGACTTTGCTTTTGTAGTGGTTCGTTGTAAGGAAACCAATCGGTGTAGAGTTTTTTTCTATAAAGTCTACTGGGTTTTTTATTAACTTTTGCGCTAAACCTCCCTCACTATCTGTATGCCTCTGCAGGGTTCCCAGGGCTCTCAGCTATCCCCAAGTAAGGACCTTGTAAGGACCTGTATGCCTAAGGATAATGTTCATCTTTTAGCCAACGATCTTGAAAGGAACACTTTCCCAGCACTCTGAACAATGTCTAAGCAGACACAAAAACTATGGCTGACACAGATATACAGGTTTTCTCGCAAAACGACACCAGGATAAAGAACGAGATTTCAGTCCAGTTTCTCTTGACAACTCGCGGTGCATCGTTTGTCTGCTAAGCGGTCAGTTGAAACGGGAAGGGTGGGGGAGGGGGGTAAGGTGGAGTAGGTGCTGAGCGATGTTTATCAAGTGTAAAAGTGCTGCTTCTGCGATCTGTTTTGAGTATGGTCTTGCTGCTCAGGGCTTGTAAGGACCTTGAAGTGAATGTAAGCACTTGCAAGGCCTTACTTGGAGATTGGTCAAGACTTATAAGGACTGGTAAGGCCCCTATGAACCCTGCTCTGCCTGTCCGTCTCTCTGTCCATCTGTGTCTCTCTCACACTCGTGCGCAAGTTATTTTTGCAGTGACATTTTTTTCTTTTCTTAGTCAACCCAGCGATGCCTTTAAAAGGCGTGCTTCACTGATTTTTGTCTTTACTATTTGCGGCCCGGCTCTGGTGCTGCAGCCAAAGGGATGGGTTGGCCTTTGGGGACCTTCCCCCAACGCCAGCAGTCCTCAAATCCCTTTTGACCGAGAGTGTGGGGATGTGCCCTGGGCAAGACATCTCCACTATAAAACAAATTGTAGCCCAGCCCTCTGCCAGAATAGCATCTGCCCTCTCTGCTATCCGGCAGTCATGGTCGGAAGCGACGGAGTGGTGTACAATTTGCTCTTCTCTTTTCCCTCTCAATGAAAACAAGTTTTGTTCGTTAGTCCGCTCTCTATCTCTCTCTCTCTTACATTATGTTTAGTTAATTACAAATGTGGACGGATGGTTTTGTATGCATCTGGTAGGGGAGGGAGGGGGGTGAAGGGGAAGAGCAGGCGACAAGAGAGGAGGAAGCGTTACGAGAAAGATGGTTCACTGAATAATTTTATTTCTAAAACGTTGTCTTCATTGCATTATTGTTTCTTTCTTTCTTTTTGAGTAGACTGATTTTCTTTATTAGCCTACTAAAATGATCTACAGTGGAGTCCGGGTAAAACGAATTTTAACGGAACACAGACTCAGTTCGTTGTATCAGGATTTCGTTATACATGTACATGTACATGTACAATGTATGTTGAAAACAAAAACAGTTCAAACACTCACCAATGATAACCGAAAACATAAACTTGACCAGTTTGGATCGTCTGTCTTAAGCACGGGATGTACAAGGCTTGAAGAAGTTCAGCAGTGTTGTCTGACGCTGATCTGTTTTGGCACACTTTTCAACAAGTTTGTCCATTAAGTGACAACACATCACACAAATTTAGTTTGTTATAGGCTTTCACGAACTTTTCGATCTTTATTTTGAGCATGAATTGTAAAGCGACCTTGAGAAACCGAATGATCTGTAGGAAGCCTAGGCCTAGCAGACGACCCAGTGTGAATCTAAATGAGTTCACGCATGCGCAGTTCATATTTTCCAACTTCCTTCCTCTTGACAACACGTTCTAGCTTGGAGTTTGAAGGCCTAGGTTTTTGCAGCGCAGCGCACAGGCTGAGTTCGTTATAGGCTATTTTTCCAAGTAAATAAAATTATCCTGGGGCGTAGAACATGAGTTCGTAAAAAGCGGATGTTCGTTATTTCAAAAGGATTTTTTGTTCGTTATACCCATGGCTTTGCAAGTGACAAATAGAAGGGCATTTGCCGGGAAATTGAAGTCAGTTCGTTAATCGCGAAATTTTGTTAAAAGCGAGTTCGTTATAGTTGGACTCCACTGTATGTTACTTGACAGTACATATCCCCTTGCCATAAAGGCTTGTGTATGCTAATGGCAATAAAAATCTATTTGAATTTGAATTTGAATATCTCTCTCTCTGTCCCTCTCACTCTCCCTCTCTCATGATTCTACCCACGGTGTCAGACTTTTTGTAGAGCACTCTGGCGCGGTACCAGCCGTCGTCTTGGCTGTACAGCGCCGCACAAAACACCCCGGGCTGCAGCTGACTGAGCGTGGGCAGGGCCAATTCCTGAAACAATCGAGAAAACCCTGTGTTACTTTTAAAGCACGATGGAGGCACGAGGAATCCACCCGCTCCCCCATCTAGAAACATGTCTTGTGTGCTGAATCTGACCTCCCTGGGCGTGTAATCATGGGTACGTTTTAAGACACTCAACACGGGTAGTAAGTAGTATGTAAATTAGACTAAACTCACCAAACGATTAACTCACTCGGGACGAATGAGCCGGATTCGGCTCATGGCTTGCACAACCGTTTAGGACGAATGAGCCGGCTCCGGCTCATAAGAGTTTTCAAGGTTTTGATTTCTGGCGTGTAACCAGCTTTCCGGTAGGAAGTCATAACCTATTTTCAGTTTGCTTTGACCGTGCCTCTCTTGAAATCAACCAATCATTGCAGACTTTATTTTCAGCTTTGGTTGTAGAGGGGGGTCAAAGATCGGAATGTGAGATTTTCCTTCTTTCTATGTGTTAGCTGTTTTTGTCAATAGAAGACAAACAACGAAGGTAAGGAATCTGATATTTTACGATCGTTTAGTGCATGGTGATGCTAATCTTTTCTGAAAATATTGATGCCTAACTCTTCATAACTTGGTTTTGGTGATTATTTTACGAACCTAGTCAAATGCCCAGTCCCCACAGAACAAGGGGAAATAATTCGGCCAGTCCCGAGTGAGTTAACTGCTCAGCTTAATTTACATACTACTACAACCATGTTGACTGTCTAAAGATGTTACTCATGATTACAAGCCCAGATTTTGAAGACAGAATGAAGACTGTTTAAGAGTGATCAAAATGAATTAAAAACAAAACGGTGCAACGCTGCATTACACTGTTTAGCAAGTGATGAAAAGGAATTCTTTTAAAACCAAAAATGGTGTAACACTAAGGCCGGGTTCACATTAGACGCGTAAATAAGTGGAAGAAAGAAGGATAAAAGTTTACGCATAGAGGGGAAATTTGGACACTTGCGCTAATCTTTTCCCTTCTTTTTTATTCTTTTTTTTTTTTCTGTCCTATCTTCTGGGCCGTACAGTGGCGTTGCTCCCACGCCGCTCATTCCGAATCCCAATTCGCAGCTACACCCCGGTTTGCTCAAGTCGCAGAATCCAAGACCAGCAGTCCAAGGGGAGCGAATCTATGTCAGGCCATCAGGAGGCAACCAACCGAGGAGACACTGCACTTCTGCTGAGTCACTTCGGTGGAGTTCAGTGGAGCCTGTTCAGGACACCACCTACTAAGCCCCCTACTGACGACACTATTCTCTTAGTCGCGGAGCCAGCGTGAGTGAGGTCCTCCTCCGAGGGCGCCACCACGACCATCCACCGACAGCTCCCCAGAACACACTGATCCCCATGACTTTGACCCGAACGCACCAAGGCATAGGCTGGATTGGAAGCCGAAACTGAGGTCACCATGAGAGCAGGGCATGCAAAGCCACAGAATTTGAGACATTTTTTAATTTTATGATTGATGGAAAATGAGGCCGATGATAACGATGATGATGATGCTATGGAGTTCCGTATCGGTCTGAGACTGCATGGCAGGGCTGCAGTCTACGCTTCCTTTCATAATGATATCCCGGCGTTAACCAGGCCCGAGAACTACAGACACCTGCAGTGTTGGTCATGAAATTAGAGCAACTCTCTTAGAATCGCATCCGGTTAAGCGGACGAAGCTCGACTGAGTGGTTTCAGTCTTCCCACTGAGCCCATAGCCACTCACTCTGGGTAGGAGTCGGTCCAGGACCGAAAAAACCCTCGCCTCTGATGGGACTCGAACCCAAGACCTCCCAGCCAGTAGTCCGCGACGCTAACCACTACACCACGGCGGCTGGGGATCTTTTCCCTTCTTTGTTTCACTTATTTATGGACTGTGCACAGGTTTCCTGCATGGAATATCCTGCTTGTGTGTGTGTACACGGCCTAACAGTGTGTTACCTGTTCGGCTTCAAGGATCATGTCGGTGATGACCTGGAGGTAGAAATTGCCGGGGTCTGTGGACGTCTAATGTGTACCCGGCCTAACAGCGCGTTACCTGTTCGGCTTCGAGGATCATGCCGGTGATGACCTCGGCACAGGAGTCGGCCCGCTGGAGGTAGAAATTGCCAGGGTCTGTTGACGCCGCTGCGTACACATTGGCGTCCTCCCTGGAAATGAAACATTAACCCTTTCACCGCCAATGTCGCATTTTTGCACAACAATGGTTTAACACCCATGTTGGTAAAAAGCATCAAATCAGGGCCTGCTATCTGAAGACCCTATTTTCGTAATTTTGGGAGGTAAGGATAGGCCTAATGTTATACATGTCACAGAGGAATTCCTAATATTGCAGATAAAAAAAATTATCTCTTCCCAGTTAAGTTTAATGAGGGGGGGTTTGGCTAAAGAATGGCTGGCAGCGAAAGGGTTAAAGACCTCCCAATATAAGACTCCCTCCCGTATGAGACCTACGTCTCTGAGACATTGCCCTTCTTTGAAAGTATTAAATTACCTCCCTTATAAGACCTCATTTTGGATGATTTTTGAAGGTCTTATAAGGGAGGTTCCACTGACAGACCTGCCTACTTGGAATTTTCCCAATCAGTAGCCCAGCCATCAATTTTCAGTAGCATGGCAAATTTTTTCGTAGCATCCACAAACGACGGCAATCAATTTGTTCTCTTCCTGAGCCGAAACGCACTGCTTATGTTTCGCCGATTGAACGTGTTGACGGCAATCGTATCTACCACAGAGAAGTCCGCATGGCAGAGGTTGCAGTGAGCATGGTTCGCACTGAGTCGACTTCTGACGATGCAAGGCCACTCCTCCGTGTAAGCTATTTTGAAAACTTGTGCGGCAGGCCGATGTTTTTTCTTAGAACAAGATGGTGTGCCAGATGAGTTTCGTTTTCTGGTTTGGGTTCGTTTTTCTTCGTTTGAAACATCTCCCAAATCGCTACTGCTGCTGGAGTCCGCCATTTTTTCCAGAGAAAGTAATAAGAACGCATGCGCAGTCACTGATAAAAACGGAAGTGACTAGGTTATCGCGCGTGACACGGCGTCTGCTCTTAGAAACAGACAAAACCGGGAACGGCATTATATACTTTATATACTTAAAGCAAAAATAAAATGCGGCGGCAATTTGTGTTTTTTCCGTAGCAACGTTAAGGTTGCCGTAGCTCCGTAGCAAAGCTTAATTTTTCGTAGCTGCTACGGCCAAATCGTAGCAGTAAGCAGGTCTGCACTGAAGTCCTTTCACCCAGCTCACTGCAGAAAATGGTGAGGTGGGCATTACACTGGAGACTTTCGTTTCGTGATTCTTCTTCTTCTTCTTCTTCTGCATTCCCAGGCCATACGGCCATAATGGGTAAGGTATGTATATGTCCAGTTTTCAGTTTTCACTGGCCTCCCCGCTGCGCACAGCCGACACATTCCGATTTTGGAGGAGCTCAAAGGAGAAAAATGATTTGGAAGTGAAGGGGTTAAAAAGTGGAGTTCAACTGTACTGAAAATTGTTCAACACTTAATCTTTAAAAGCTCTATGCACTTACAAATTGTTCAACACTTAATCTTTAAAAGCTCTATGCACTTACAAATTTTCCTCCGTGGGGATACCGGGGGGTCTTTTGTACAAATAGTTCCTCCACCTTCTGGAAGTTCTGTGCTTGTAACTTCCTCTAATTCTGTCATTCTCTTTGACTCTGCCTTTTCCCTTTGCTTACTGTCATCTGCTATCTTTCTATCTCACTGGTCCATTTCTCCTGCCTTTTTTCTATAAATTCTTACAGATTTCTTCAGCCGAAGTCGGACATGGCTGGGCCTAACTATTTCTTAGTTAGGTGCATAACAGCAGCATGACGCATCTGTGCTCATATGACAGGAAACTGTTTGAGCAAACGAAGAAGAAGAAGAAATTAAGCTTACAAATTAATAAAGTAGATAAATCGATAATACTAAACAAAGCAACATAAATAGATCACAAAATATACATAAATCGCACACACAAATGCACACACACAGAAAATTCAAAATAAGTTTCTTTATAAAAACAAAAAATCTAACATCACTCAGACTATACAAACATTTATCTGGAAAATCAAATCAAATCCCATCTTCATACAAAAGTTGGATCACACAAATTCTTGTTTCCTTCGTGGTTTGTGAATCCTTTCAGACGAAAAGTCCGCTGAATTTAGCGTTATTTACACACAAAATCAGCTAACGAGGCCAGGGAGAGGGGAGGAGAGGAAAGGTTAGGTTGGGGAAAAGGGTGGGGGGCTGGCAGGGAAGAGAAAAAGGGGGTAAGGTAAGGGAGAGGAAAGAGGATGTCAAATAAATCGAGAAAAATTAATTCAATGAAAGTTGTTGAAAATGGTGGATCTTACCCTGGATCGAATAGGACAGCGACTGGTACGTTGAAATCCTGAAACAAACCAAGGGCAGTCGTTCCTTTTGTTTTGGCTATTTGTTCATTCACAATAGTGCTCCGTTCATTCATCGTTTTATGTTAACTATACTGATGGAAGTTCAGCTTAACGTCGCGTATCGGCTTTCGCCATGTACGACGGGCTGAACAAACCAACCAGGGTATAAACAAAAAATTATTTTCCTGAATCACTGTCTTAGCCAAAAGGCCGAGAAGCGATCAGAATATTTCTAAAAACTATACTGATTTGTCATTTTGTCTTATATACAGGGCTGCCTATGACCTCTGCAGCCGTTTCCAGGGACAAACTACTTCAAAAACAGGGACTTATTTCCGGGGACAAAACATCGCATTGTCATGAATCACGGTCAAAATGAGCATTAACTTTTGATGATTTCATGATCTAGCAAAATTTCTGCGACTACTGGATTTTTTTGGGTAGTCTTCCTCTTGATACTTTTTGCAGGCATGGGAATTGTCAGAGACAAAAAACAGCGTTAAAATATAATATTATCATAAAGATTGAAGTATTTAGTAACAAAAACTTTGCCCTCCAAAAAATTTTCTCGTGGAAAACCGCGGACAATTCCCATGCCTGTTTTTGGCGTCATTGTGCTTCAATATTCAAGACCCTTTGATGTTCAGTAACCTCTGTGTAACATGTTTGTCAGGAAAATGTCAACAGTATCTGTTCTTGTGGGTGTTCCTGTGTTCTTCTTCTTCTGCGTTCCCAGGCCATATGGCCATAACGGGTAAGGTACGGTATGTGTCTGGTTTTCAGTTTTCACTGGTCTCCCCGCTGCGTACAGCCGACACATTCCGATTTGGGAGGAGCTCAAAGGAGAAACATTATTTGGAAGATTTGTTTTTGAAAAATAGGCAGGAGAATGGGCCAATAAGTCAGAAAGATAGTAGATGATCGTAGAAAGCAAAGGGAAAAAGGCAGAGTCAAAGAGAGTGGCAGATCAGAGGAGGTTACAAGCACAGAACTTCCAGAAGGTGGGGGAACTATTTTTGACAAAAGACCCCCGGTATCCCCACGGGGAGCTCCTGTGTTCAACAGTAAGGTTACCGTATTTTTCGGCTCATTAGGCGCTGCTGTGTATAAGGCGAATAGGGCAATTTTCAAGAAAAATCTGAAAAAATCCAAGTAAAAGGCGCCTTCGTTTATAAGGTGATACACACCTCACAAAACAAAGTCGAAATTTGAAGCCCCGTACGCGTCCTGTAAACGCTTACCGACCGCCATTACTGCTGTCATAAACGAGAGTTGGCTCCCTTCTCAAATAATCGAAACTTCCGGTTGTTGTGGTTCCAATTCTTCGCGAAAACTGGTAGAATTATGGCATTTTAAGCTCTACAACGATGCTTTTTACATCCAAGGAAGGGTTGTGGCATCTGTTGGATGGT
>CM065711.1:18347192-18357561 GCA_017654935.2 Phymorhynchus buccinoides
CACACACACTCACTCACATGCACATACAAACACACACACACACATCTTAACAACATCATACAGTATTTATACAGCGCTGAATCTTGATAGAAATCAAATTAAAGCACACACACACGTTAGCATTCATAGCGCATTCAAACAAAAATGCAATACAAAGCGCACACACACGTTAGCATTCATAACACATCCAAACAAAAATACAATACAAAGCGAACACACACGTATGACATAAATGCTATACAGCAGAAACAGACCTAAAGGCAAGAGAGGGAAGCGAAAGAGAGTGGAGCCTCAATGACGGGGAAACAGGCGGGTTTTGAGGTTAGATTTGAAAGCAGAGAGGGTCGGTCGCTGACGGAGGGAAAGAGGAAGTTTGTTCCCACATGTCGGTCCTGAGACAGCAAAAGAGCGCCGACCAACAGTTGAAAGCTTATACCTAGGGATCTGGAGAGAAAGAGGGTCAGAAACTGAGCGTAAAGTGTGAGCTGGCGTATAGATGGAAATATTGTCGCAGAGGTAAGATGGAGCAGCTTTATGGATAGATTTATAGCAAAGGGTTAAAACACACACACACACACACACACACACACACACTCACCTTGGCCACCCAGGTCTTTAGCTCATCAGGTACGCTGGTGTCAACTTCCAAAACCGCGTCCTCTTCATCGTCTGAAAAAGACGACCGCTCTGTACGAAAACTGCTCACATCCAGGGGCGAGAGTAAAACATTCTCCGGTAAATGTTCAGAAAAGCCCCCTCCTCTCTCTGCCCCCTTCCATTCATTTCAGGCTGTTCCATCGACCACTGTCGCATTCTCAGATTGCTGTGTTCTGAATTTACGTGCACATGATCATAACTTTTATTTTGTTGTGTATTTTGACACTAAGCTGACCCTAAACCTATCCCTAACCCTGTCAAAAAAACTGACCAATGCATCTTTGTAATTATTGCACTGTGCCGCGCCTATTTTGTTGTATGGAATGTGCATGTCTAATGAGCTTTGGATATTTATTCGTGTTTTATTTTTGTAACTGTGCTCCATGAAAATGGGCAGAGGCCTGAATTCAATAAAACAATTTTCATGTCAAACAATTTTTATTTTCTCTCTCTCTCTCTCTCTCTCTCTCCAAAACCTATCCACTAATCCAGTGTATCAATTGACTGACTCCATTTACCTGCTGCTTCACCGGTACCGTTGGTTTTCCCTTGGTCCTTCAGCCTTTGGAATCGGGGCGGAAGAATTTTTTTCCGCTCTCCTGGCTGCAGGGGAAGAAAAGAAAGTCATTCTCTGCTATTTTAACCCCATAATGTTTAACAGGCTTAACCCTTTCAACACCAATGTCGCATTTTTGCACCACAATGGCTTAACACCCATGCCACTAAAAAGCATCAAACCAGGACCTGTTATCTGAAGACCCTCTTTTGATAATTTAGGGAGGTAAGGTTAAGCCTGTTATACATTTCACACAGGAATTTGCAATATTGCAGATTTTTTTTTTCTCTACCCAGGTACGTTTAATGGTATTTTTTTTACTGAAAAATGGCTGGCGGCGAAAGGGTTAAACACACACACACAGAATCAGAAATACATAGATGCCCACCCTAATTTTCAATGGCAACAATGGAATAATTAGTTTGTGAGCCAGAACCGGTATTCTAACATTCTCTCCCCGGTAGGCATATCTGTGCAGTCCACACTTTCAATTACAAACAATTCAAAACTTAAAATGTTACCACCAGACCTGCCTACTTGGAATTTTCCCAATCAGTAGCCCAGCCATCAATTTTCAGTAGCATGGCAAATTTTTCCGTAGCATCCACAAACAACGCAATCGATTTGTTCTCTTCCTGAGCCGAAACGCACTGCTTAATATGTTTCGCCGATTGAACGTGTTGACGGCAATCGTCTCTACTGCCATGATTCACAGAGAAGTCTGCATGGCAGAGGTTGCACTGCAGCGAGCATGGTTCGCACCGAGTTGACTTCTGACGATGCAAGGCCACTCTTCCGTGTAAGCTATTTTAAAAACTTGTGCGGCAGGCCGATGTTTTTTCTTAGAACAAGATGGTGTGCCAGATGATTTTCGTTTTCTGGTTTGGGTTCGTTTTTCTTCGTTTGAAACATCTCCCGAATCGCTACTGCTGCTGGAGTCCGCCATTTTTTTCAGAGAAAGTAATAAGAACGCATGCGCAGTCACTTTGATAAAAACGGAAGTGACTAGGTTATCGCGCGTGACACGGAGTCTACTCTTAGAAACCGACAAAACCGGGAACGGCATAAGCAAAAATAAAATGCGGTGGCAATTTTGTTTTTTCCGTAGCAACGTTAAGGTTGCCGTAGCTCCGTAGCCAAGCTTTATTTTTCGTAGCTGCTACGGCCAAATCGTAGCAGTAGGCAGGTCTGTACCACTAACGAAGCAACCTTCAATCTTCCAGAACTAGAAGTCTGCGCAAAATCATACTTCATGGACACACCACAATCGATTTTTCCTACTTGACATACTTGGCAACAATACCAGTACACAAAAAGTATACAGTAACGCACGCACGCGCACACGCACACACACACACACACAATCATGTATATATAATATACACACACAAACACAAACATGCACACACACACACACACATATAATATACACACCCAAACACACAAACACACACATACGCACACGCACACACATATAATATACACACACAAACACGCACATGCAAGCACACACACACACACTCTCTCTCTCTATCTCTCTCTCTCTCTCCCCCCTCCCCCTCTCTCTCTCTCTCACACCCCCTCCTCTCTCTCTCTCTCCGCACCTTCAGCGCCCTGTCACGATAATCCATCACGTCTTGGAAAGCCTGACGCGCCATCTTCCTCCCGCCGTTGTTCCCCCCTCCTCCTCCCTCTCCCCTCTCCTTCCTCGTGATCACCCTCTTCTCCTCCCCTCCGTTCTCCGCCGTCCACGTCTCCACCACCAAGGGGGAGTACTCCTCCATGGAAAACGTCACCGTCCTTCGCGGCTGCTGCGGCGTTGTGGACAATCCAGGCGAGGGCGACCTTCTACCTCCTGCTTCTCCTCCTCCTCCCGCGCGCGAGGGAGCGTCTCTCAACAAGGGCCGCTTGTGGCCGAAGCTTCGAGGCTGGCCGGGTCTGGAGGAGGGAGAGAAGGAGGAGTAGTGGCGGGAGGCGGACTGTCGGTTGCCGTAGCTGCCCCAGCCGCTTCCCCACCCTCCCGCGCCCGCGCCCGCCCCTCCTCCCCCGCTTCGGGAAGAAAAGGGCGCGCGGCTGAGCTGGGAGTGCATCTTGGGGCGTCGGGTGGGTAGGCCCTGGAAAAGATGATGACAACGATAACGTAAAACTAACAGTAACGCAAGGTGACCTCAGTCAATGTTCCAACTAGAGCCGGAATTCCGTATGCGAGATGTTAACGGCGAAAATCGACGGCAATAATCGCATTTTTTTCGCCAACAGAAAAGTCATTCTGTACACATGGGTGCAAATACACAAAATGAAAGGCGGGAATCCATGGGGTAGTGTCCCCCTGCAGCTGAAGCAAAAATTGATTTATGAAGGTATTTTAGTTTGCTTTTTCCACAATTTATACAAATGCTTATCTTAAAGTGTTTAAAAAATACAGTAGACACACAAAGATCTTGTTTGACAAACTTTTTAAAAAGGAACTTCCTTTTCTGGTAAAATTCAAAAACAGGAAATCCTTGTACACCAGGAAAAGTTGCACTCATGTGTACACCCATAGGCTAGTGAGCAGATTTTATTTCATAGGCTGGTGGAGTGAACAACAAAAATTTCTCGCCGTCAAAAATAGTCTGAAAATCAGCGGAACTAAAACATCACGCTATTTTTTTTCCAGCGAGCATGGCTTCCAAAAGCGTGGAGAAACTTGTGATACTGGTAAAAAAAACAATGCTAGCAATTCCGTAGGCGCAATCTTTTTTTTTTTTTTTTTTAGCATGATGTTTTTAATAGCGCCATCGAAAATTGCAGCCGATTTTAGGGTCAAATGGAATTAATTGCAAGCAACTTTTTTCATTGATGTCGAAAGAAAATAGCGCATATCGATGGCTTGGAGTCAAAACGGACTGTCTTTAGATAGTCCATTGACGTATTATTGGATTTATTACAAAAACTAATAACTTGTATCAAACAATGACTGCAGAAATATAAAAAGGGGGTTTTGCTTTTTATATTTCAGCAGTCTTTTTTTTTATACAAGTTATTAGTTTTCGTAATAAGTTCAATAATATGTCAATGGACTATCTAAAGATAGTCCGTTTTGACTCCAAGCCATCGATATGGAAGTCCAGCTTACACAGGAATCACCTTGCTGTCAGTAGTGGGACAAGTTTTTTCGACAGTCATCCTGGAAAGAATGAAATGATCACCAGCTCAGATGAACAAGCGGGATTCAGGAAGAACTGATCTTGTACGGATCAGATCCTCAGAAATCGGAATGTGTCGGCTGTACGCAGCGGGGAGACCAGTGAAAACTGAAAACCGGACACATACGTACCTTACTCATTATGGCCATATGGCCTGGGAACGCAGAAGAAGAAGAAGAAGTACGGATCAGATCCTCAGAAATCGGAATGTGTCGGCTGTACGCAGCGGGGAGACCAGTGAAAACTGAAAACCGGACACATACGTACCTTACTCATTATGGCCATATGACCTGGGAACGCAGAAGAAGAAGAAGTACGGATCAGATCGCCACACTGTGTGTCATTGTACAGCAGTCCTTGGAGTGGAACTCCTCTCTGATTGTCATCTTTATTGACTACGAGAACGCATTTTTAGGTATAAGGGTATTACTACATTGGAACCTCCCTTATAAGACCTCCCATTATAAGACTCTCTCCCACATAAGACCTACTTCTCCGAGACATTGCCCTTCTTTGCAAGGATTAAAATTACCTCCCTTAAAGACCCCTCCTTTATAAGACCTCATTTGGATGATTTTTGAAGGTCTTATAAGGATGGAAGTTCAGTTTAACGTCGCGTATCGGCTTTCGCCATGTACGACGGGCTGAACAAACCAACCAGGGTATAAACAAAAATTTATGTTCCTGAATCACTGTCTTAGCCAAAAGGCCGAGAAGCGATCAGAATTCATTAAAGTCTTATAAGGGAGGTGCCACTGTACTATAAAGTCTGAATTATTTTTTTTGGGGGGCATGCAATTTTTGTGTGACTGATGTGGGGGTGTTAAATTTTGACCAAATGACTTCTTCGTTGCCACTGGGTTTAACGTGTGCTAAGTGCATGGGCACATGAGGCCTCGGTTTATCGTCTCATCCGAAAGACTCCACATCCAGACCATAAGGCCTCTAGTGTAAAGTGAGAGGAAAAATCCCCTGTACCCAGGTTCCAACTCGGGTTTACTTGACACGAGGCGAACGCGCTACCACTGTGCCGCTCTACATAATGATAACATCAAAGTGATAGTAATGCAAGGTGACCTCAGTGAATGTTCCAACTAAAGCCGGAATTCCGTATATGCACGATTTTAACCCTTTCACCGCCAAAGTCGCATTTTAGCACCACAATGATTTAACCCTTTCACCGCCAATGTCGCATTTCAGCACCACAATGATTTAACCCTTTCACCGCCAATGTCGCATTGTAGCACCACAATGATTTAACCCTTTCACCGCCAATGTCGCATTGTAGCACCACAATGGTTTAACACCCATGTCACGAAAAGGCCTCAAACCAGTCTGTTATCCAAAGAGCCTATTTTCATAATTTTGGGAGGTAAGGATAGACCTTACTTTGAGCATGTCACGCAGAGCCTTATATTTCCCCTATCTCTTTTCTTCCTCGTCCCTCTTTCTACCTCCCTCTAATTGAATGTTATACCTTATTTGCTATTTATGTTCTTTCTCTCTAAATATCAACCTCACCCTATCCCTTATCACTATACCTAAACACAACGCTGATTTCTTTCTTTCTTTTTTCTTTCTTCTTATTTGAGCCCTTTCTGATGGTGTTTACGCACTCCCACATTTACACATCTTTACTCATCAATTTAACTCTCTTGTGCGGTGAACGGTCGTGAACGTTCAAAAAAAAAATCGGATCGGAAACGTCTAGAACGTTCGGGAACGTACGGATTCCACGTGGCCGGTTTGGGCGCTTCCATTTTGTTTCTATCACATGGCAGTCACGTGAGCGCTTCAGCCTCGCTTTCGCTACAGATTACACTTCCGTCCTGTTGCTTGCAATGGCTTCTAGGCCGATTGGTTTGAAAGATATGAATTTTTGAAAATTAGTGACCGACTTCGGCATTTTCGCGATTTTTCCAATATGGATGACGAACAGTTATGGCGTCCATTGACTGAGGAAAGCGATGAATAGTCCTATTTTTGTGAAAGATGGGACTTATGAGATCGCGAAGTGATGAGTAAGGAGTGTATTCTGACCTATTTCGGCAGCGAGCTTGTGTTTGTTCGATCGATGCGAATTTTTGAAGTCGTGCTACTGATATCGGCATTTTCCCGACTTTTACATCATGGATGATGAGTCGTTATTGCATCCACTGAGTGATGACAGCGATGAAAATTCCCTTTTTTGTGAAAGATAGGAATTATAAGATCGTGAAGTGAAACTTACTGAAAGGGTAAGTGAATGGTTTTGATCTACATTTCCATTTCAGTCGTCTTAGGCTTCAACAGTCTGCAAAAGTAGGCAGTGAATGACTAGTGAATGCAGTTTGCGAATACACTTTGGCATTTTGATTTTTTTTGTGGAGCCATGCATCCCCATAACATCTTGAAATTCCTTTTGCAACTCAGACATACATCTCGGCAACACATTCAAAGCAAAAAAACACACAAAATCTGGTAGGGTATATTTTATTTTATTATTTTTCCGACGCTACCCCGCCTTTTGTACGGAGTGACGTCCCTTGGGTTAGGATTTCAGAGGTGATTGAGAGCACAGAGCGTCAGGCACAAGAGGGTTAATATCCAATAATCCTATACCCCACGCTTTAGATTACACACTTCTCAAACTTCCCATCTTCCGATCAGGTACCGAGCAGAGCTTCGCCCTGACATACAAAATATTCCCCACTATTACAGACTTTTTTTTGTTCTCTACCCAGGTAAGCTTAATGGAAATGTTTTGCTGAAAAATGGCTGGCGGTGAAAGGGTTAAAGTCGAAAATCGACGGCAATTACATGTTTTCGCCACCAACAGTAAAAGTCATTCTGTACACCCATAGGCGTGATAATCGCGAGCAGTCAGTCGAAAATAGCGCGCAATTTTATTTCATAGCCTGGTGGAGTGAAAAAAAAAAATGTTTGTCGCCGTCCAAAAGTCTGGGACTATTGGGAGCCCTGCCTCCCCCACCATGTCTCTCTCACACCTACTGACCCTTTTCATTTTCCTTTTCGTGTTGGATTTCTGCCTCTGGATCAGGTTCTGAAGATGCTGTGTGGCCTGATCGGCCACTGCAAAGTAGGTCTCCACTCCCTGGATGCTGCAAGAAAAAAAAAGAAAAATCCCTAAATTTAAAAAAAAAAAAAAAGAGTTAAAACCCACACGCATTCAACTGTTAGGCCGTGTACACACATAAGCGGTTATTCCATGCGGAAACCTGTGCGCAATCCATAAACAAGTGAAACAAAGAAGGGAAAAGATTTGCGCACGTGTCCGAATTTCCCCTATATGCGTAAAACTTTTATCCTTCTTTTTCTCGTACTTATTTAGGGTTTTCCGTACGGAACTTGCGCGTCTAATGTGAACCCGGCCTTAGTCCTAAAGCATCTTTGCTTAAACTTTGGGAATGAATTTTTGGGGGGGTTTTTAAACACCCATTATTATTGCTGTACATTTTTACACAAACCAGGGCTCCTGATGACGTTGAGGGTGAAAAGAAAAGAAAACAGTTATATATATTTCACACAAGTCAATAAAACCCTGCCACTGTGCCAGTCGGGAAAAAAAGTGAATAAACGAATATAAAAACAATGAATAAATAAATAAATATAATACATAAATAAATAAATAAACAACAACAAGCAAGCACTTGTCACAATTTGTTGATCCTCTAAACATTTGCCAAACCTGTGACAATCTTGATCTCTGAGCAAGTAAAAAAACAAGCTGCTAATATTCTCACACACACACACACACACACACACATACACAACGGTACTAGTTAATTAACAAAAATTAAAAATTGTTATCAAAGACAACAGTGTTAATGCTCTCAACATTTCTACAGTTCCAACACGTAATGAACTGAAGCAACTGACTTCTTGACGTAGATGACGTCAGGGATGGACCTCATGAAGCTGGCGAGGGAAGGGTGACCCAGCTTGCCCATGAAGATTAAGATTAAGATTAAAACTATAGCTCCGTCGACAAATAAGGCCATGTCAGGGATGTCACCACGTTAAATCTTACCACGTATTAAAAAGGGATAAAAACACAAGGTAAAAAAAAATCAACAGTTTGGGGGTTAAAATACTTTTGTTAAAAAAACATTAATCAATCACAAACTTAGGAAGTAAAAACATGACACGTCTAGAATTAAAAACAGCACAGTAGCTTACATCGAGTGAAATATATTAATCTCTTTAAGTAATTAAAGATCGTGTCAGGCGGAACGTCACGGAACAACATTTTCATTGACTCCGCAGTGTAGTGTTTCCTTCTAATGTCGTATAAATCCCAGCAGTCCACAAGGACATGACGAATGGAAATTGGAGAATCGCATGCTACACAGTAAGGCGGGTCCTCTCCTTTCAATAGAAAGGAATGCGTGTAGTATGTATCAGGCATGTAAACTACTGTTCCTCAAAAAAGGAGATTTTTTCAGCCTACTGAAAACTGACAACTTTTTGACAAGGTTCACAAAAAGCTTCAAACTCTTTGTCTTTGTCTCTTTTCCGAATAACATCGCCGACTCTTCGGCCACAAACTACATTCTGCAGCCAGTCACTTCTCCAATGATTCACGTACTTTTTCTTTTTTTTACATTTTGGTTTCGCCAACTCGATACATGCGTTCTCGGCGGACGCCATCTTGGAAATGACAACAGCGGAAGAGCAAAAAGGTGCGAAATGAAGATTGTGCCGTGTAAAGATAATTTTAGTTCAGGTTTTTTTTTGAAGAATTTTTTTTTCGACAGATCGTTCGATTTTGGGAAAAAAATTGACGTAGACGGCGGAGCTCTTTTCATGCCTGCCGTATGTAATCTACATAAAACTGACTTTTTGACGTAGATGACGTCAGGGATGGACTTCATGAAGCTGGCCAGGGACGGGTGGCCCAGCTCTCTGTAAGGCACCGGCTTGCCCATGAACTCCCTGTAGTCGACTGAAACCAGAGAGGCAAACATTGTGCTTAATAGTAATAATAATAATAACAACAGGGACGGGTGGCCCAGCTCTCTGTAAGGCACCGGCTTGCCCATGAACTCCCTGTAGTCGACTGAAACCAGAGAGGCAAACATTGTGCTTAATAGTAATAATAATAATAACAACAATGAAGCATTTATATCATCTTCTTCTTCTTCTTCTTCTTCTTCTTCTTCGTTCGCTCAGACAGTTTCCTGTCATATGAGCATAGATGCGTCATGCTGCCGTTATGCGCCTAACTAAGAAATAGTTAGGCGCAGCATGTCCGACTTCGGCTGAAGAAATCTTTCTAAGAATTTGTAGAAAAAAAAGGCAGGAGAATGGACCAGTGAGATAGAAAGATAGCAGATAACAGTAAGCAAAGGGAAAAGGCAGAGTCAAAGAGAATGACAGAAGTAGAGGAAGTTACAAGCACAGAACTTCCAGAAGGTAGGGGAACTATTTGTACAAAAGACCCCCCAGCATCCCCACGGGGGGAAGCATTTATATATATAGCGCACTCCTCCACCTAATGTGGAGCTCTATCACGCGCTGAACAGAAATTTCAAAGAAAAAAAAAGGTTCAACAAAGATGCACATGATCACTCTTCTTCTTCTTCTTCTTCAGCGTTCAACTGGCTACGCATCAAAACCTCAAACCCAGTGATGTCGCAAACATGGATGTCCTGCGAAGGTCATCTGCCGTCCCCCAGAGTTTGGTTCTGAGGTCCGTCCCCCCAGGCCAGGTCTGTTGCCGAATCCCGTTACAGGTACAGAGGGCAGTCCTGAGGATGTGGGAAGGGGTCTGGTCAGCTTGTCCGCACTGGCATACAGATGAGTCTGCGACACCAGTCCTCCGTAGGCAAGCGCGGAGGCCGCAGTGCCCTGTACGCAGGCGAAAGGTAGTGGTTTGATGTCTCCTCTCCAGTGTCTGGATTGAATCCTTGTGTGTGTGGCAGCCATCATTTCGGTGGAGCCAGTTGGTTTGGAACCTGCCGCGGAT
>CM065711.1:18358061-18365561 GCA_017654935.2 Phymorhynchus buccinoides
GAGTAGTCCGGAATAGAGCCTTCGAAGTAGCGATAGGCAAGAGTGGCCACTTTGTACTCTAATCTAGCGTCAACAGGGAGCCAGTGCAGTGAAGCATTCCTGAACTACTCTCATCCACGTTATCCTAAGTATCCCTCGTGAGTTAAGGCTGTGTCAGGCCAATTGACATAGGCTAGAACACCAGGCTACATCAAAATGTTGTTATGATATGCACAGTTATGCGGGGTTTGCCTTTAGCCCTGGCAGTAGAATAGCATCATCACTCTCCAAACTCCCCGAAGGACGGAGTGTGGCTGCCCATGTGGCAGGGGTAATAAAACAAATGGTTACACTGTAATCTTCTCATCCTATAGCCGATGCACTTGTATCATGGTGTTCAGAGTGCTTTGGCTGTTGGGATGATCCTTGGAGTCGTTTAGCCAGGGTACGCCAACAACAACAACAACATGAAAGCAAAATTGTCATTTGCCGTGGACGATACCCATACTTACCTAGTCTAATAATACAATCTTGTGGCGGTGCCATAGCCGTTGAGGTTTAACCGAGGTGTGGTTACTGGTACACCTATCTGTATTGTAAAAAAAATCGGGACTTTACTGGTTTTCGTACTGCCTCTGGGCATTGCCTCCAGTATCGTTCCTACCATCTTTGTATCTACTGATGTCCCGTGTGTGTCTGTTCCGGACCGAGAGGATGTGAAGCACCATTTTCGCCGCGTGGACATACCTGCCGAAAACTTCGGCGAAGTAGGTCTTGTTCTTGGACCGCTCCACCAGCTGCGTGATAGTGATGGGGTTGCACATGAACACCTCCAGACCCACCAGCACACAGCACGCCACCTAAAACAACAACAACAACATAACAATCATCAATCCAAACGTGGACCGCTCCACCAGCTGGGTGATAGTGATGGGGTTGCACATGAACACCTCCAGACCCACCAGCACACAGCACGCCGCCTAAAACAACAACAACAACATAACAATCATAGTGATGGGGTTGCACATGAACACCTCCAGACCCACCAGCACACAGCACGCCGCCTAAAACAACAACAACATAACATATCAAAAACTGAATTTATTCTTTTAACATTACGTTAATTCAAAACAATCATTAATCAGAACGAGTTCAGTCAACAAAATGCCCCCGCTTTCAACAACTTCCCCCTCCTCTTGAAAAAGTCACACATTCAGAATCAATGCACTTTGGAACAGTCAGTTAATGTGGGGTTTTTGTGTGTGTTTTTCTGTCTGTCCCAAGGATATCTCCCGACCGCTTAACCGAATCGCTTCACATTTTGTGTGGTGATGTGTCACCATAAGCGAAGGCATCCGCGCCACAACAAAAATCAGTAATGTGTACTGACTGTTCCAAAGTGCATTGATTCTGAGTGTGACTTTTCAAGAGGAGGGGGAAGTTTGTTGAAAGGGGCATTTTGTTGACTGAATTCGTTCTGATTAATGATTTTTTTTTTGGAATGAACTTAATGTTAAAAGAATAAATTCAGTTTTGTTATGAGCTGGGTGCGTTTTATTGAGTTCGTGAGTTTTCGGAGATGATTGTCTTTCTGGGCCTTAACTTTTGGTCGCTAGTGTATGTGCCAGATTGTCGCTTCCAGCGGACAACTTACAGATACTGCAACAGAGGGGGAAGATGCTTCCCGACGATTGGGCTAGAATTTGTTTATAGTGGAGATGCCTTGCCCAGGGTACATCCCCACACTCTCGGCCAAAGGGATTTGAGGACAGGTGGCGTTGGGGAAGGTCCCCCAAAAGGCCAACCAATCCCTTTAGCTGCAGCACAAGAAACCAAATGCCTTGTAGCTTGAGTCTTCTTCTTCTTCTGCGTTCCCAGGCCATATGGCCATAATGGAGGAGGTACATATGTGTCCAATTTTTCAGTTTTCACTGGTCTCCCCGCTGCGCATAGCCGACACATTCCGATTTTGGAGGAGCTCAAAGGAGAAAAAATGGAAGATCTTTGTATATAAAAAAAGGCAGGAGAATGGGCCAATAAGTCAGAAAGATAGTAGATGACAGAAAGCAAAGGGAAAAGGCAGAGTCATTTGAAAGAGAGTGGCAGATTAGAGGAAGCTACAAGCACATAACCTCCAGAAGGTGGGGGAACTATTTGTACGCTTTTCTTTCTGGCCCCCCCCCCCCCCGGGTATCCCCACGGGGACTAGGTTGAGAGTCAAAGTGTTTCATAAAAATAAAAATAAATTTAAACTAAGCTGAAAAATCAAAGAATGAAATAGTGAGGCAAAGTGAGGAGATAACGAAATTGAACAAAGGGGGGATTAGAAAGAGAGGTTTTCCCCCTTTGTTCAATTTTGCTAAGCTGAAAAACGCTTGGTTTCCATTAGTGCACACGATAAATCTGTTGCGAAGCTCTCGCCTAACACAGGCTAAATTAGGGAAGCATTTACCTGATAGGGCAAAGATCGGTTGACCTTGGCGTCCAAGGGAACTAACTGGTCCCAGGGCAGCGAATCTGTGTAGCCGAGGTCCAGGAAGAAGCAATTCGCCTAGCACACACACAGACACACACACACAGAGAAAACATGATGGATAGCCATATAAACATACCATATTTCAGTGATCGCGTTTACTGGTAATTATCAGTAAAATACTGGTTGCAAAACCAAAATACTGAAAAAACATTTGACCTGTCAGTCCCAGGGACTGATAAAGTTTTGCTAGGACTGATAAATTGTTTTAACAGAGGCTTTGACATTGTTGTTTTCACTGGTTTTTGTTTCCCTGGGACTGGTTTTGACACCGGTTGTTGGGGGGCATTGTCGCTGATGGGACTGGTTTTGACACCGGTTGTTGGGGGGCATTGTCGCTGATGGGACTGGTTTTGACACCGGTTGTTGGGGGGCATTGTCGCTGATGGGACTGGTTTTGGTTGTTGGGGGGCATTGTCGCTGATGGGACTGGTTTTGACACCGGTTGTTGGGGGGCATTGTCGCTGATGGGACTGGTTTTGACACCGGTTGTTGGGGGGCATTGTCGCTGATGGGACTGGTTTTGACACCTGGTTGTTGGGGGGCATTGTCGCTGATGGGACTGGTTTTGACACCGGTTGTTGGGGGGCATTGTCGCTGATGGGACTGGTTTTGACACCGGTTGTTGGGGGGCATTGTCGCTGATGGGACTGGTTTTGACACCGGTTGTTGGGGGGCATTGTCGCTGATGGGACTGGTTTTGACACTGGTTGTTGGGGGGCATTGTCACTGATGGGACTGGTTTTGACACCGGTTGTTGGGGGGCATTGTCGCTGATGGGACTGGTTTTGACACTGGTTGTTGGGGGGCATTGTCGCTGATGGGACTGGTTTTGACACCGGTTGTTGGGGGGCATTGTCGCTGATGGGACTGGTTTTGACACTGGTTGTTGGGGGGGGCATTGTCGCTGATGGGACTGGTTTTGACACCGGTTGTTGGGGGGCATTGTCGCTGATGGGACTGGTTTTGACACCGGTTGTTGGGGGGCATTGTCGCTGATGGGACTGGTTTTGACACCGGTTGTTGGGGGGCATTGTCGCTGATGGGACTGGTTTTGACACCGGTTGTTGGGGGGCATTGTCGCTGATGGGACTGGTTTTGACACCGGTTGTTGGGGGGCATTGTTGCTGATGGGACTGGTTTTGACACCGGTTGTTGGGGGGCATTGTTGCTGATGGGACTGGTTTTTAAAATTCCTGGTGCGATTACAGTATTTTCTGGGCTACAACCCACTACTTTTTTCTTCAACTTTGACCCCTGCGGCTAAAACAACGATTGCGGCTAATTTGCGAATATTTCCCCTTTCGTATTTTGTAGGCTGGTCGTCAACTCCAGCCTGTGCGTGTTGACATCGTCAATCTCGGTAAAAACGAACCGTTCTCATGCCGATAGTGAGGAATTTAATCAGCGATATCACGATCTGGGCCTGTATTCACGTTGAGATAGCATGAGACTTAGCATGATGCTAACTTAGAAGCTCTTCCAATGTCCTATAGGATTTAATAGGACTTTTGGAAGAGCTTCTAAGTTAGCATGATGCTAAGTCTCATGCTATCTTAACGTGAATACAGGCCCTGACCACTAAATGTCACCATTTTCATGTACTTTTTTTTCACTGAGCAGTTTATGATCAAAGTTTTCACATGAAACAGTCGCGATCGTGTCGATCTTTAGGAACTGTGCAAACGAAAATGTGAAGTCAACTTCCAAGTTGAAACTAAGTGATCGGTCTCGCTCCACAAGTTGGAACTAAGTGATCGGTCTCACTCCACAAGTTTAGAGTGGCACAGTGGTAGCGCGTTCGCTTCGTGTCAAGTAAACCCGAGTTCGAACCTGGGTACAAGGGATTTTTCCTCTCACTTTGCACTAGGCCTTGCGGTCTGAACGTGGAGTCTTTTGGATGAGACGATAAACCGAGGTCCCGTGTGCTCATGCACTTAGCACACGCTAAACCCAGTGGCAACGAAAAAGTTGTCATTTGGTCAAAATATACACCCCCTCCCTTCCTTCCTCATCAGTCACACAAAAATCGCATGCCAAAAAAAACCCCACTGCGACGTTCTCTCCATGTGGGAGCAACCCGAATTTCACAGAGATGCCTCTGTGACTATAAAGTACCTAATAATACCTAATACTTAAGTGTAATTCTATTTGACTTTTCGTGGCAAACCCACCTGGTTGTGGTTGACCTATCGTATCCTAACGCGGTGATGCAGAAGGTCGCAGTGGGTGATACAGATGACACATTTTTTGCACTTTAGTAGGCAGAGAAGGGGTTCAGTTCACGATTACTGAAGCGTAAATCTATTTGACTTTTCGTGGCAAATCCACTTGGTCGTGGTTGACCTCTCATATCCTGACGCGGTGATAAAGGTCGCAGTGGGTGATACAGATGGCACATTTTTTGCACTTTAGTAGGCAGAGAAGGGGTTCAGTTCACGATTACTGAAGCGTAAATCTATTTGACTTTTCGTGGCAAACCCACCTGGTTGACCTATCGTATCCTGACGCGGTGATAAAGGTCGTAGTGGGTGATACAGATGGCACATTTTTTGCAGTTTTGTAGGCAGTCAAGGGTTTAAGTTCACGATTACTAAAGCTTAAGGGCGTGTACACATATATGCAGAGATTCTGTGCGGAAACATGTGCGCAATCCGTAAATAAGTAAAAGAAAGAAGGGAAAAGATGTGCACACATGTCCGAATTTCCCCTAATCCGTAAATGTTTACCTTTCTTTCTTTCACTTACTTCTGGGTTTCCGTACGGAACTTACACGTCTAATGTGCACACGGCCTAAAAACCTATTTACCGTAATTTTCAGACTATAGGGCGATAATTTTTTCTCCAATTTCTACCTATGCGCCTAATAAACGAGGGCGCCCTATTAGTGAACAAAATCGTGAGAAGAGAGGCAACGATTGCCGTGCTCAGTACAGTCTACTGTGAGTCACAACATCGAAAGTGGTCACGAGTCGTCGATACGACGAATACTCCCGTGTCGTCGATACGACGAATACTCACGTTAAAATGCTTCAAAATCCCTATTATCATCCGATATACCGTCCAACAGATGCCGTAACCCTTCATTGGATGTAAAAAGCATCGTTGTAGAGCTTAAAATGCCATAATTCTACCAGTTTTCGCGAAGAAAAGTCCAAACACAACAACCGGAAGTCGCAAAAACGGAAGTTTTGATTATTTGAGAAGGGAGTCAACTCTCGTTTATGACAGCAGTAATGGCGGTCGGTAAGTGTCTACAGGACGTGTACGGGCTTCAAACTTCGACTTTCTTTTGCAAGGTGTGTATCGCCTTATAAACGAGGGCGCCTTTTACTTGAATTTTTTCAGATTTTTCTTGAAAATTGCCCTATTCGCCTTATACACAACAGCGCCTAATGATCCGAAAAATACGGTAACCTTTTTTTTCTTGGGAAACTTACCTGATCGTCGTTAACCTCTCGTATCCTGACGCGGTGATACAGAAGGTTGTAGTGGGCGATGCATATGCTGCCCTTCTGCAATTTGGGGGGTCGGGGGGCCAGGGGGGCCAGGGGCGACGCTTTGTACAATGTCGACAGCTGCTCCTCAAAAGCCTCCAGCTTTTCCTGAAACATCAAATATTATAAATACTAGTGCAACGCCTAGTACTGGCAATGCACCGTACTGGTAACGCCTAGTAACGGTAACACCAAGTACTGGTAACGCTGAGTACAGCAAATTTGAAGCGATTCGGCTAAGAAACGGCGGAGTTAAGGCTCCGTTTCCCGTTGGCGCTGCTCTGCTCTTCAAATTTGCTGCCAGGCTTTGCCCGGGCCATAGCAAGCCTGACAGCAAATTTGAGGCGATTCGGTTAAGAAACGGTTGAGTTATTCGTGAAAAGGTGAAGTAGCATATAGCGCGCGCGTTTCTGAACCAATTCGCTCGGATAGTCACCGTCCCCGGTCATCTTCCTGCCAAATTCGAAGGCAATCGGTCCAGAAACACCAGAGATACGGGCGCCGAGAGGCCGGCGGATGCGCGTTTGCCGAACCGCGCAAATGACACGGCCGCATCGGTTGCCGTTGTCATCGCCCCGTTAGGGCTCACAGCAAATTTGAAGCGATTCGGTCGAAAAACGGCGGAGTTATCAGGCCCGTTTTGTGCTTCAGACAGACAGACAGACACTTGGCTTTTTACTATATGATGAACACAATATCGGGGTTTCTGATAATGTACAGATTGTGCTTATTTACGCACTAGAACTCTCAAATCATGCGTGCGTACCAGGGCTCCCCAATTGTCCCGCAAAACAAGGGGTCCCAGGGACTCCTTCACTTACAGCATAGAGGGCCCTAGAGGAGGGATAGAGGGTCCCAATGACATTGTGAATGCTAAAAAGAATTTTAATAGTGAATCCCTGGGACCCCCTGCACATTCTTTTAGAGGGTCCCTTAGAATTCTAGTACTTCATAGACCCCCAGAGAGAGAGAGAGAGAGAGAGAGAGAGAGAGAGAGAGAGAGAGAGAGAGAGAGAGAGAGAGAGAGAGAGAGAGAGAGAGAGAGAGAGAGAGAGAGAGAGAGAGAGAAGAGAGAGAGAGAGAGACAGAGAAAAGAGAGAGAGAGAGAGAGAGAGAGAGAGAGAGAGAGAGAGAGAGAGAGAGAGAGAGAGAGAGAGAGAGAGAGTAGCGGACTCACAGAGTAGTCCTTTCCGATGATTCTCAGGCAGCAGTGTTTTAGGTCCATTAAACCAACACACAGAGACACAGAGGAGAGAGAGATACAGATTAAGAGAGAGAGAGAGAGAGAGAGAGAGAGAGAGAGAGAGAGAGAGAGAGAGAGAGAGAGAGAGAGAGTGAGAGTAGCTGACTCACAGAGTAGTCCTTTCCGATGATTCTCAGCCAGCAGTGTTTCAGGTCAATGAAGGCGATGACCACTTCCAGGAAACCCTCCTGAGGCAACTCCAAATCAGCTGTACACACACACGCGTGCACACACACACAGATACACAC
>CM065711.1:18375561-18438652 GCA_017654935.2 Phymorhynchus buccinoides
AGGAGGAGGAGGAGGAGGAGGAGGAGGAGGGAAGGGGGAGGAGGAGGAGGAGGAGAAGGGGGAGAAGGAGAAGGAGGAGAAGAAAAAGGAGGAGCAGGAGAAGAAAAAGAAAGAGGTAGAGGAGTAGGAGAAGAAGGGAGGAGGAGGGGGGGGGGAGGAGGAGAAGAAGAAGAATTGAGGAGGAGGGGGAGGGGGAGGAGGAGGAGAAGAAGAAAAAAAAAAGGAGGAGGAGGAGGAGGAGAAGGAGGAAGAGAGAGAAGAAGAAGAAGAAGAAGAAGAAGAAAAAGAAGAAGAAGAAGAAGCAAAAGAAGAGGAAGCAAAAGAAGAAGACGTATAAAACGTCACTGACCGCCTCCCATGGCTTAATGCCGTACATGCAGCAATTGACGGCCTGGGCGGGGATTTCGGCAATCTCCTCCGTCAGGCAACGAGCGTTGGCCACGCCCACTGTCTCCACGTTGCCGTAGTCGATGAAAATCACGTCAACCTCCTGCGATAAAAAGGTGGTCAGGGCTCCCAGGGACGCCCATTTAGGGGTCTATGAAGCACTAAAATTCTCAAGAACCCTCTAAAAGAATGAGCAGGGGGTCCCAGGGATGCACTAGAAATAGCTAATAAATAGCTGTCAATTTGATGCATTTGTTTCAAGGGAAGTAAATATGTGTGCATACCATATCTTGGTCACTTCTAAACTCGCTTCGCTCCCTTAGACCACAATTTTGCCTCTGACTTTGCTTTTGTAGTGGTTCGTTGTAAGGAAACCAATCGGTGTAGAGTTTTTTTCTATAAAGTCTACTGGGTTTTTTATTAACTTTTGCGCTAAACCTCCCTCACTATCTGTATGCCTCTGCAGGGTTCCCAGGGCTCTCAGCTATCCCCAAGTAAGGACCTTGTAAGGACCTGTATGCCTAAGGATAATGTTCATCTTTTAGCCAACGATCTTGAAAGGAACACTTTCCCAGCACTCTGAACAATGTCTAAGCAGACACAAAAACTATGGCTGACACAGATATACAGGTTTTCTCGCAAAACGACACCAGGATAAAGAACGAGATTTCAGTCCAGTTTCTCTTGACAACTCGCGGTGCATCGTTTGTCTGCTAAGCGGTCAGTTGAAACGGGAAGGCGGGGGGGGGGGGGGGTAAGGTGGAGTAGGTGCTGAGCGATGTTTATCAAGTGTAAAAGTGCTGCTTCTGCGATCTGTTTTGAGTATGGTCTTGCTGCTCAGGGCTTGTAAGGACCTTGAAGTGAATGTAAGCACTTGTAAGGCCTTACTTGGAGATTGGTCAAGACTTATAAGGACTGGTAAGGCCCCTATGAACCCTGCTCTGCCTGTCCGTCTCTCTGTCCATCTGTGTCTCTCTCACACTCGTGCGCAAGTTATTTTTGCAGTGACATTTTTTTCTTTTCTTAGTCAACCCAGCGATGCCTTTAAAAGGCGTGCTTCACTGATTTTTGTCTTTACTATTTGCGGCCCGGCTCTGGTGCTGCAGCCAAAGGGATGGGTTGGCCTTTGGGGACCTTCCCCCAACGCCAGCAGTCCTCAAATCCCTTTTGACCGAGTGTGGGGATGTGCCTTGGGCAAGACATCTCCACTATAAAACAAATTGTAGCCCAGCCCTCTGCCAGAATAGCATCTGCCCTCTCTGCTATCCGGCAGTCATGGTCGGAAGCGACGGAGTGGTGTACAATTTGCTCTTCTCTTTTCCCTCTCAATGAAAACAAGTTTTGTTCGTTAGTCCGCTCTCTATCTCTCTCTCTCTTACATTATGTTTAGTTAATTACAAATGTGGACGGATGGTTTTGTATGCATCTGGTAGGGGAGGGAGGGGGGTGAAGGGGAAGAGCAGGCGACAAGAGAGGAGGAAGCGTTACGAGAAAGATGGTTCACTGAATAATTTTATTTCTAAAACGTTGTCTTCATTGCATTATTGTTTCTTTCTTTCTTTTTGAGTAGACTGATTTTCTTTATTAGCCTACTAAAATGATCTACAGTGGAGTCCGGGTAAAACGAATTTTAACGGAACACAGACTCAGTTCGTTGTATCAGGATTTCGTTATACATGTACATGTACATGTACAATGTATGTTGAAAACAAAAACAGTTCAAACACTCACCAATGATAACCGAAAACATAAACTTGACCAGTTTGGATCGTCTGTCTTAATCACGGGATGTACAAGGCTTGAAGAAGTTCAGCAGTGTTGTCTGACGCTGATCTGTTTTGGCACACTTTTCAACAAGTTTGTCCATTAAGTGACAACACATCACACAAATTTAGTTTGTTATAGGCTTTCACGAACTTTTCGATCTTTATTTTGAGCGCGAATTGTAAAGCGACCTTGAGAAACCGAATGATCTGTAGGAAGCCTAGGCCTAGCAGACGACCCAGTGTGAATCTAAATGAGTTCACGCATGCGCAGTTCATATTTTCCAACTTCCTTCCTCTTGACAACACGTTCTAGCTTGGAGTTTGAAGGCCTAGGTTTTTGCAGCGCATCGCACAGGCTGAGTTCGTTATAGGCTATTTTTCCAAGTAAATAAAATTATCCTGGGGCGTAGAACATGAGTTCGTAAAAAGCGGATGTTCGTTATTTCAAAAGGATTTTTTGTTCGTTATACCCATGGCTTTGCAAGTGACAAATAGAAGGGCATTTGCCGGGAAATTGAAGTCAGTTCGTTAATCGCGAAATTTTGTTAAAAGCGAGTTCGTTATAGTTGGACTCCACTGTATGTTACTTGACAGTACATATCCCCTTGCCATAAAGGCTTGTGTATGCTAATGGCAATAAAAATCTATTTGAATTTGAATTTGAATATCTCTCTCTCTGTCCCTCTCACTCTCCCTCTCTCATGATTCTACCCACGGTGTCAGACTTTTTGTAGAGCACTCTGGCGCGGTACCAGCCGTCGTCTTGGCTGTACAGCGCCGCACAAAACACCCCGGGCTGCAGCTGACTGAGCGTGGGCAGGGCCAATTCCTGAAACAATCGAGAAAACCCTGTGTTACTTTTAAAGCACGATGGAGGCACGAGGAATCCACCCGCTCCCCCATCTAGAAACATGTCTTGTGTGCTGAATCTGACCTCCCTGGGCGTGTAATCATGGGTACGTTTTAAGACACTCAACACGGGTAGTAAGTAGTATGTAAATTAGACTAAACTCCCCAAACGATTAACTCACTCGGGACGAATGAGCTGGATTCGGCTCATGGCTTGCACAACCGTTTAGGACGAATGAGCCGGCTCCGGCTCATAAGAGTTTTCAAGGTTTTGATTTCTGGCGTGTAACCAGCTTTCCGGTAGGAAGTCATAACCTATTTTCAGTTTGCTTTGACCGTGCCTCTCTTGAAATCAACCAATCATTGCAGACTTTATTTTCAGCTTTGGTTGTAGAGGGGGGTCAAAGATCGGAATGTGAAATTTTCCTTCTTTCTATGTGTTAGCTGTTTTTGTCAATAGGAGACAAACGACGAAGGTAAGGAATCTGATATTTTACGATCGTTTAGTGCATGGTGTTGCTAATCTTTTCTGAAAATATTGATGCCTAACTCTTCATAACTTGGTTTTGGTGATTATTTTACGAACCTAGTCAAATGCCCAGTCCCCACAGAACAAGGGGAAATAATTCGGCCAGTCCCGAGTGAGTTAACTGCTCAGCTTAATTTACATACTACTACAACCATGTTGACTGTCTAAAGATGTTACTCATGATTACAAGCCCAGATTTTGAAGACAGAATGAAGACTGTTTAAGAGTGATCAAAATGAATTAAAAACAAAACGGTGCAACGCTGCATTACACTGTTTAGCAAGTGATGAAAAGGAATTCTTTTAAAACCAAAAATGGTGTAACACTAAGGCCGGGTTCACATTAGACGCGTAAATAAGTGGAAGAAAGAAGGATAAAAGTTTACGCATAGAGGGGAAATTTGGACACTTGCGCTAATCTTTTCCCTTCTTTTTTATTCTTTTTTTTTTTTCTGTCCTATCTTCTGGGCCGTACAGTGGCGTTGCTCCCACGCCGCTCGTTCCGAATCCCAATACGCAGCTACACCCCGGTTTGCTCAAGTCGCAGAATCCAAGACCAGCAGTCCAAGGGGAGCGAATCTATGTCAGGCCATCAGGAGGCAACCAACCGAGGAGACACTGCACTTCTGCTGAGTCACTTCGGTGGAGTTCAGTGGAGCCTGTTCAGGACACCACCTACTAAGCCCCCTACTGACGACACTATTCTCTTAGTCGCGGAGCCAGCGTGAGTGAGGTCCTCCTCCGAGGGCGCCACCACGACCATCCACCGACAGCTCCCCAGAACACACTGATCCCCATGACTTTGACCCGAACGCACCAAGGCATAGGCTGGATTGGAAGCCGAAACTGAGGTCACCATGAGAGCAGGGCATGCAAAGCCACAGAATTTGAGACATTTTTTAATTTTATGATTGATGGAAAATGAGGCCGATGATAACGATGATGATGATGCTATGGAGTTCCGTATCGGTCTGAGACTGCATGGCAGGGCTGCAGTCTACGCTTCCTTTCATAATGATATCCCGGCGTTAACCAGGCCCGAGAACTACAGACACCTGCAGTGTTGGTCATGAAATTAGAGCAACACTCTCAGAATCGCATCCGTTAAGCGGATGAAGCTCGACTGAGTGGTTTCAGTCTTCCCATTGAGCCCATAGCCACTCACTCTGGGTAGGAGTCGGTCCAGGACCGAAAAAACCCTCGCCTCTGATGGGACTCGAACCCAAGACCTCCCAGCCAGTAGTCCGCGACGCTAACCACTACACCACGGCGGCTGGGGATCTTTTCCCTTCTTTGTTTCACTTATTTATGGACTGTGCACAGGTTTCCTGCATGGAATATCCTGCTTGTGTGTGTGTACACGGCCTAACAGTGTGTTGCCTGTTCGGCTTCAAGGATCATGTCGGTGATGACCTGGAGGTAGAAATTGCCGGGGTCTGTGGACGTCTAATGTGTACCCGGCCTAACAGCGCGTTACCTGTTCGGCTTCGAGGATCATGCCGGTGATGACCTCGGCACAGGAGTCGGCCCGCTGGAGGTAGAAATTGCCAGGGTCTGTTGACGCCGCTGCGTACACATTGGCGTCCTCCCTGGAAATGAAACATTAACCCTTTCACCGCCAATGTCGCATTTTTGCACAACAATGGTTTAACACCCATGTTGGTAAAAAGCATCAAATCAGGGCCTGCTATCTGAAGACTCTATTTTCGTAATTTTGGGAGGTAAGGATAGGCATAATGTTATACATGTCACAGAGGAATTCCTAATATTGCAGATAAAAAAAATTATCTCTTCCCAGTTAAGTTTAATGAGGGGGGGTTTGGCTAAAGAATGGCTGGCAGCGAAAGGGTTAAAGACCTCCCAATATAAGACTCCCTCCCGTATGAGACCTACGTCTCTGAGACATTGCCCTTCTTTGAAAGTATTAAATTACCTCCCTTATAAGACCTCATTTTGGATGATTTTTGAAGGTCTTATAATGGGAGGTTCCACTGACAGACCTGCCTACTTGGAATTTTCCCAATCAGTAGCCCAGCCATCAATTTTCAGTAGCATGGCAAATTTTTTTCGTAGCATCCACAAACGACGGCAATCAATTTGTTCTCTTCCTGAGCCGAAACGCACTGCTTATGTTTCGCCGATTGAACGTGTTGACGGCAATTGTCTCTACCACAGAGAAGTCCGCATGGCAGAGGTTGCAGTGAGCATGGTTCGCACTGAGTCGACTTCTGACGATGCAAGGCCACTCCTCCGTGTAAGCTATTTTGAAAACTTGTGCGGCAGGCCGATGTTTTTTCTTAGAACAAGATGGTGTGCCAGATGAGTTTCGTTTTCTGGTTTGGGTTCGTTTTTCTTCGTTTGAAACATCTCCCGAATCGCTACTGCTGCTGGAGTCCGCCATTTTTTTCAGAGAAAGTAATAAGAACGCATGCGCAGTCACTTTGATAAAAACGGAAGTGACTAGGTTATCGCGCGTGACACGGCGTCTGCTCTTAGAAACAGACAAAACCGGGAACGGCATTATATACTTTAATATACTTAAAGCAAAAATAAAATGCGGCGGCAATTTGTGTTTTTTTCGTAGCAACGTTAAGGTTGCCGTAGCTCCGTAGCAAAGCTTAATTTTTCGTAGCTGCTACGGCCAAATCGTAGCAGTAAGCAGGTCTGCACTGAAGTCCTTTCACCCAGCTCACTGCAGAAAATGGTGAGGTGGGCATTACACTGGAGACTTTCGTTTCGTGATTCTTCTTCTTCTTCTTCTTCTGCATTCCCAGGCCATACGGCCATAATGGGTAAGGTATGTATATGTCCAGTTTTCAGTTTTCACTGGCCTCCCCGCTGCGCACAGCCGACACGTTCCGATTTTGGAGGAGCTCAAAGGAGAAAAATGATTTGGAAGTGAAGGGGTTAAAAAGTGGAGTTCAACTGTACTGAAAATTGTTCAACATTTAATCTTTAAAAGCTCTATGCACTTACAAATTGTTCAACATTTAATCTTTAAAAGCTCTATGCACTTACAAATTGTTCAACATTTAATCTTTAAAAGCTCTATGCACTTACAAATTGTTCAACATTTAATCTTTAAAAGCTCTATGCACTTACAAATTGTTCGACATTTAATCTTTAAAAGCTCTATGCACTTACAAATTGTTCGACATTTAATCTTTAAAAGCTCTATGCACTTACAAATTGTTCAACACTTAATCTTTAAAAGCTCTATGCACTTACAAATTTTCCTCCGTGGGGATACCGGGGGGTCCTTTCCTCCACCTTCTGGAAGTTCTGTGCTTGTAACTTCCTCTAATTCTGTCATTCTCTTTGACTCTGCCTTTTCCGTTTGCTTACTGTCATCTGCTATCTTTCTATCTCACTGGTCCATTCTCCTGCCTTTTTTCTATGAAAAGATTTCTTCAGCCGAAGTCGGACATGGCTGGGCCTAACTATTTCTTAGTTAGGTGCATAACAGCAGCATGACGCATCTGTGCTCATATGACAGGAAACTGTTTGAGCAAACGAAGAAGAAGAAGAAATTAAGCTTACAAATTAATAAAGTAGATAAATCGATAATACTAAACAAAGCAACATAAATAGATCACAAAATATACATAAATCGCACACACAAATGCACACACACAGAAAATTCAAAATAAGTTTCTTTATAAAAACAAAAAATCAAACATCACTCAGACTATACAAACATTTATCTGGAAAATCAAATCAAATCCCATCTTCATACAAAAGTTGGATCACACAAATTCTTGTTTCCTTCGTGGTTTGTGAATCCTTTCAGACGAAAAGTCCGCTGAATTTAGCGTTATTTACACACAAAATCAGCTAACGAGGCCAGGGAGAGGGGAGGAGAGGAAAGGTTAGGTTGGGGAAAAGGGTGGGGGGCTGGCAGGGAAGAGAAAAAGGGGGTAAGGTAAGGGAGAGGAAAGAGGATGTCAAATAAATCGAGAAAAATTAATTCAATGAAAGTTGTTGAAAATGGTGGATCTTACCCTGGATCGAATAGGACAGCGACTGGTACGTTGAAATCCTGAAACAAACCAAGGGCAGTCGTTCCTTTTGTTTTGGCTATTTGTTCATTCACAATAGTGCTCCGTTCATTCATCGTTTTATGTTAACTATACTGATGGAAGTTCAGCTTAACGTCGCGTATCGGCTTTCGCCATGTACGACGGGCTGAACAAACCAACCAGGGTATAAACAAAAAATTATTTTCCTGAATCACTGTCTTAGCCAAAAGGCCGAGAAGCGATCAGAATATTTCTAAAAACTATACTGATTTGTCATTTTGTCTTATATACAGGGCTGCCTATGACCTCTGCAGCCGTTTCCAGGGACAAACTACTTCAAAAACAGGGACTTATTTCCGGGGACAAAACATCGCATTGTCATGAATCACGGTCAAAATGAGCATTAACTTTTGATGATTTCATGATCTAGCAAAATTTCTGCGACTGGATTTTTTTGGGTAGTCTTCCTCTTGATACTTTTTGCAGGCATGGGAATTGTCAGAGACAAAAAACAGCGTTAAAATATAATATTATCATAAAGATTGAAGTATTTAGTAACAAAAACTTTGCCCTCCAAAAAATTTTCTCGTGGAAAACCGCGGACAATTCCCATGCCTGTTTTTGGCGTCATTGTGCTTCAATATTCAAGACCCTTTGATGTTCAGTAACCTCTGTGTAACATGTTTGTCAGGAAAATGTCAACAGTATCTGTTCTTGTGGGTGTTCCTGTGTTCTTCTTCTTCTGCGTTCCCAGGCCATATGGCCATAATGGGTAAGGTACGGTATGTGTCTGGTTTTCAGTTTTCACTGGTCTCCCCGCTGCGTACAGCCGACACATTCCGATTTGGGAGGAGCTCAAAGGAGAGACATTATTTGGAAGATTTGTTTTGAAAAATAGGCAGGAGAATGGGCCAATAAGTCAGAAAGATAGTAGATGATCGTAGAAAGCAAAGGGAAAAAGGCAGAGTCAAAGAGAGTGGCAGATCAGAGGAGGTTACAAGCACAGAACTTCCAGAAGGTGGGGGAACTATTTTTGACAAAAGACCCCCGGTATCCCCACGGGGAGCTCCTGTGTTCAACAGTAAGGTTACCGTATTTTTCGGCTCATTAGGCGCTGCTGTGTATAAGGCGAATAGGGCAATTTTCAAGAAAAATCTGAAAAAATCCAAGTAAAAGGCGCCCTCGTTTATAAGGTGATACACACCTCACAAAACAAAGTCGAAATTTGAAGCCCCGTACGCGTCCTGTAAACGCTTACCGACCGCCATTACTGCTGTCATAAACGAGAGTTGGCTCCCTTCTCAAATAATCGAAACTTCCGGTTGTTGTGGTTCCAATTCTTCGCGAAAACTGGTAGAATTATGGCATTTTAAGCTCTACAACGATGCTTTTTGCATCCAATGAAGGGTTGTGGCATCTGTTGGATGGTATCTCGGACGATAACAGGGATTTTGAAGCATTTTAACGTGAGTATTCGTCGTATCGGCGAGTCGTTACCACTTTCGATGTTGTGACTTACAGTAGACTACTGAACACGGCAATCATTGCCTCTCTTCTCACGATTTTGTTCACTAATAGGGCGCCCTCGTTTATTAGGCGCATAGGTCGAAATTGGAGAAACAAATATCGCCTTATAGTCCGAAAATTACGGTAGCTAACAAGACAAGTGATTGTTCTGTCAAATTTTGAATCAACTCAGTTTCCAGGGACGCCAGAAAGAAAAGTGGATTCCAGGGACAGGGTGCCCTTTTAGACTGTTTCCAGGGACAAATACCCCTTAGGGGGGACAGTAGGCAGCCCTGATTTTCCTTAATTTTTAGGCAGAGGACCTAATAAAACAAAAATAAATCAGCATGACCTAGGAGCAGCTCAGCACTGGGGGAAAAAAGGAGGAAGAAGAGAAGAAAAAGGAGGAGGAGAAGGAAGAAAAGAAGAACGAAGAGGAAGAAGAGAAGACAAAAAAATTCAGGTAAAAGAAGAAAAAGACAAGAGAAGACAAAAAGAAGAAAAACCTAAAACAAAACGAAAGAGGAAGAAGACAAAGAAGAAGATAAAGAAAAAAAAAGAAAAAAAATTCAAAAAAAACAACAACAAAAACAGCGGAAACAAGAACAACAAGCGAAAAAGAAAAAAAAATCAATGAATCATATTAACCAACTATTCCCATTACCTGCCACTGTCTGCGGCCTTTCGGCTTGGGCAGGGGGGCAGTGATTCTCTCCCTTGTTGTTGTCGTCGTCGTGGCAACAGACCGAGCGGAGTTGGTGGCGTGGTTGCTGCCGTCGCCGTCGACCGTATTCTTCCTTCCTTCATCCGGGTAGATGACGTAGCGCTTGGCCACCAAGTTCCTTTCAAAATACAAGCTCGAATCCAAAGCTCATGTCAATGCCACGAGTTCTTGTGCATATTTGTCTTGTCTGTGCATTCCATATCTCTCTCTCTCTCTGTGTATGTCTCTCTCTCTCTCTCTTTCAAAATACAAGCTCCATTCCAAAGCTCATGTCAATGCCACGAGTTCTTGAGCGTCTTGTCTTGTCTGTGCATTCCCCACCCCCCTCTCTCTCTCTCTCTCTCTCTCTCTCTCTCTCTCCCTCTCTCTCTCAAAATACAAGCTCGAATCCAAAGCTCATGTCAATGCCACGAGTTCTTGTGCGTCTTTGTCTTGTCCGTATTCTTCCTTCCTTCATCCGGGTAGACGACGTAGCGGTTGGCCACCACGTTCCTTTCAAAATACAAGCTCGAATCCAAAGCTCATGTCAATGCCACGAGTTCTTGTGCGTCTTTGTCTTGTCTGTGCATTCCATCTCTCTCTCTCTGTCTCTCTCTCTCTGTCGCCTTGTAGTCTCTCTCTCTCGCCTTGTAGTCTCTCTCTCTCTCTCTCTCTCTCTCTCTCTCTCTCTCTCTCTCTCTCTCTCTCTCTCTCCAATCTGTTTGTCTGTCTGTTTCTCTGTCAGTCTTTTCTTCTTTTCCTTAGGCACAGCCAACTTCCTTACGTTCAAGATTCTGCTGCTGTCTTTCTCTCTATCTGTCTGTCTCTCTGTCTCTCTCTCTCTCTATGCTCTCTCTCTCTCTCTCTCTCTCTCTCTCTCTCTCTCTCTCTCTCTCTCTCCCCCTCTCACTCACTCACTCACTCACTCACTCACTCACTCACTCTCTCTCTCTCTCTCTCTCTCTCTCACTCACTCACTCACTCACTCACTCACTCTCACTCTCTCACTCTCTCACTCTCTCTCTCTCTCTCTCACTCTCTCTCTCTCTCTCTCTCTCACTCTCTCTCTCTCTCTCTCTTTCCCATCCCCCTTTCCATTGGGTTTAACATTTGTTTTTACTTTCAAAGCATGCATAAATTACAACAACAAAATACAAGTGAAGAGTGAGGAGGGTGAGCATCTCGCTTGAAGTCCACCTTGTACAAACGTTATCCTACTAGACTAGTACATGCACTGCTATTAGTACTACGAGGCTCACCACTCCACACGAGCGATGTCGGACCATCCCTGAATCATGAAGTCCACCTTGCACAAACGTTATCCAACTAGTACAAGCACTGCTACTAGCACTATGAGGCTCACCACTCCACACGAGCGATGTCCACCCAGCCCTGAATCAACTGGATGAAGTTGGGGGGAGGGTCCCGCTTGAAGTCCTCGCGGTACACGTGCTCTAACCGGGTCGACCAGACGCCGGTGGTGAAGCCCTCAATTTGCTGAGAATGAGAGAAATAGAGAGAGGCAGAGAGAGACAAAGACAAATAATAATAATAATAATGGGCATTTCGAGTGCTTAGGCCGTGCACACACATAAGCGGATATTCCATGTGGAAACCTGTGCGCAATCCATAAATAAGTGAAACAAAGAAGGGAAAAGATTTGCGCACATGTCCGAATTTCCCCTATATGCGTAAACTTTTATCCTTCTTTCTTCCACTTATTTAGGGTTTTCCGTACGGAAATTACGCGGCTAATGTGAACCCGGCCTAAATCTTAAATAAGCCCTAAGCCGCTTACGATAACAAATTAATAAATGAATAAACCATCAAGCCATAGAAACAAATGAATGTCAAAAGTATGTTACACACACACACACACACACGCACATTAAACACATACACTACATACACATACTAAAAAACACACAGACACAGACACACACAGTGACACACACACGAGCGCGCGCACGCACACACACACAACACACGTGCATGGAAGGGACAAAGTACTTTCAAAGGAACAAAGGCAGAAATAGACCGAAAGAGATAAAAAAATTAAAACGATTTTTTTGAAAACATTTTTTTTTTTATTGAACTTTTTTTTTTACATTTTCAAATACAGAACATAAACATAACTAAGAAGGAAAAAAATATAAAAAATACAAACCATATGACAAAAAACAACAACAACAAAACATATACACATACAAACACATACGCATGCACATATTCACACCCACCCACATGCACACACGCGCGCACGCACATATACTACAAAAATTATTATTCGGTCATGCTACTACAGTGGAGCCTCCCTTATAAGACCTCCCATTATAAGACTCTCTCCCACATGAGACCTACTTCTCTGAGACATTGCCCTTCTTTGTAAGTATTAAAATTACCTCCCTTAAAGACCCCTCCCTTATAAGACCTCATTTTTTTCGATGATTTTTGAAGGTCTTATGAGGCTCCACTATACCATTCTTTGTCACTAACCTCTATTAATCCCAATTAAACTTCCCCTTGCTCAATAAACCTTAATTTATCAATTAAATTTAATAGATTTTTTTTACCAGATACATGAGAAGAGAAGCTACCTGTGTCGTACAGACGATAAAACGATACATTATTTCCCAGCCCAAAACTTTAGATACATGTACGCACACACAGATGAACCAAACAAAAACTGAAAAGTGCTCACTAATTCCTGAAGCTTCACTCAGGCTTGAATAAAGAGCAAGCGCACGCACACACACACACACACACACGCACGCACACACAATCACTCACATGCACATACAAACACACACACACACACACAAAATCACTCACATGCACAGTGTTTCCCATAACGCACATATGTGCGTCCCTGAAGCACAAAAATCACAGAGGGACTCTTTGATTTCAGCTCTGGGCGTCCCATGGGACGCACACTTTTTTCAACAGACCGAGACAGCAGGGTTCATTCTTCGATTTTGACCGATAGTTTTAGCAGGCAGGCGGCCATCTGACCGATTGATTTTTCGTCAAAGCAGTCAACAACTTCACGGATTCTGTCGTCTGCTAAACTTAGTTCTTCCGCAGCCTCGGACCATAATCAGAACTAAAAAGTTGTATCTGGCGAAACGAACGCCGAAACGAAGAAATGGCGGCATTGCACATTAGGTAAAGCTTTTCCGATCCAACTTTTTGAAGACCAAATAAAGTTCCAGCGTGACCTAGTCTTCTAGTGCTAAACAAGATCGTTCTCGGCCTTTTGACAACAATTCGTGTTTAAAACCAGCCATGCCTCCCCAAAAGAAGCCACGAGTAGGAAAGGGGCAAAATAATGTTTGCTAGTTTCGGACTCGCTCAGACATCGTCTGCAACTTGTAGGATCGTTGGAATTAGGTCAAGCCTCCCCAACTTTTCCATATCAAAACTCCGAACCCGATTTTCGCTTCGTGCCACAGCGGTCAGTCTGTTTGCTTTGGGTTTCCTGGTTGTCAGTCTTGTTTCTGACCATCCGGGTTTTTCCTTTCTAAAGCAGACACATGTCCGGTCATTCCAAAACGATCTTTGTTTACATCTGAATGCTTGTTCGCGAGAGTGACGTGTTTCAAGTTTTAGGTCTGATTTCTTCGTTGACCAAATCTGAACGTTTTTTGCAAGTTCGACAGAGGAAAAAGCAGCAGCATCAAGGCATTCTTTTAGAGATGTGAATGGCATCATCTCAAAAACATAAGCTACTGCATATGCAAGTGTGTGTGTACGCTTGTGTGTCTGTCTGCCTGTCTCTCTGTCCATATCTCGATCTGTTTGTCTCCCCCCCCCCCTCTCTCTCTCTCTCTGTAGTCAGCCTATTCCATTTCCAGGGGTTATGCACATGTGTTTGCCTGTGTGTTCACTGTGCATGTAGCATGTGTGTTTAGCATGTATTTGCTTTTGTTAAAGCATTTTTTATCATATACTTAGGGGACTCTTAAAAATATGAAAAGGACTCTTAAAACTTTGCACAGGGAGTCCCTGGGACTCTCACATTTCACCCCTATGGGAAACACTGCATGCACATACAAACACACAAACACACACACACACAAAATCACTCACATGCACATACAAACACACACACGTACGCAAGCACACACGCACGCACACACACACACATACAAGCACGCACGCACGCATGCACGTGCGCACACTCGTGCAAACACACAAATCACTCACATGCACATACAAACACGCACGAAAGTACACACACACACTCACTCACATGCACATACAAACACACACACACACATCTTAACAACATCATACAGTATTTATACAGCGCTGAATCTTGATAGAAATCAAATTAAAGCGCACACACACGTTAGCATTCATAGCGCATTCAAACAAAAATGCAATACAAAGCGCACACACACGTTAGCATTCATAACACATCCAAACAAAAATACAATACAAAGCGAACACACACGTATGACATAAATGCTATACAGCAGAAACAGACCTAAAGGCAAGAGAGGGAAGCGAAAGAGAGTGGAGCCTCAATGACGGGGGAACAGGCGGGTTTTGAGGTTAGATTTGAAAGCAGAGAGGGTCGGTCGCTGACGGAGGGAAAGAGGAAGTTTGTTCACACATGTCGGTCCTGAGACAGCAAAAGAGCGTCGACCAACAGTTGAAAGCTTATACCTAGGGATCTGGAGAGAAAGAGGGTCAGAAACTGAACGTAAAGTGCGAGCTGGCGTATAAATGGAAATATTGTCGCAGAGGTAAGATGGAGCAGCTTTATGGATAGATTTATAGCAAAGGGTTAACACACACACACACACACACACACACGTACAAACACACACTCACTCACCTTGGCCACCCAGGTCTTTAGCTCATCAGGTACGCTGGTGTCAACTTCCAAAACCGCGTCCTCTTCATCGTCTGAAAAAGACGACCGCTCTGTACGAAAACTGCTCACATCCAGGGGCGAGAGTAAAACATTCTCTGGCAAATGTTCAGAAAAGCCCCCTCCTCTCTCTGCCCCCTTCCATTCATTTCAGGCTGTTCCATCGACCGCTGTCGCATTCTCAGATTGCTGTGTTCTGAATTTACGTGCACATGATCATAACTTATTTTGTTGTGTATTTTGACACTAAGCTGACCCTAAACCTATCCCTAACCCTGTCAAAAAAACTGACAAATGCATCTTTGTAATTATCACACTGTGCCGCGCTTATTTTGTTGTATGGAATGTGCATGTCTAATGAGCTTTGGATATTTATTCGTGTTGTATTTTTGTAACTGTGCTCCATGAAAATGAGCAGAGGCCTGAATTCAATAAAACAATTTTCATCTCTCTCTCTCTCTCTCTCTCTCTCTCTCTCCAAACCTATCCACTAATCCAGTGTATCAATTGACTAACTCCATTTACCTGCTGCTTCACCGGTACCGTTGGTTTTCCCTTGGTCCTTCAGCCTTTGGAATCGGGGCGGAAGAATTTTTTTCCGCTCTCCTGGCTGCAGGGGAAGAAAAGAAAGTCATTCTCTGCTATTTTAACCCCATAATGTTTAACAGGCTTAACCCTTTCAACACCAATGTCGCATTTTTGCACCACAATGGCTTAACACCCATGCCACTAAAAAGCATCAAACCAGGACCTGTTATCTGAAGACCCTCTTTTGATAATTTAGGGAGGTAAGGTTAAGCCTGTTATAAATTTCACACAGGAATTTGCAATATTGCAGATTTTTTTTTTCTCTACCCAGGTATGTTTAATGGTATTTTTTTTACTGAAAAATGGCTGGCGGCGAAAGGGTTAAACACACACACACAGAATCAGAAATACATAGATGCCCACCCTAATTTTCAATGGCAACAATGGAATAATTAGTTTGTGAGCCAGAACCGGTATTCTAACATTCTCTCCCCGGTAGGCATATCTGTGCAGTCCACACTTTCAATTACAAACAATTCAAAACTTAAAATGTTACCACCAGACCTGCCTACTTGGAATTTTCCCAATCAGTAGCCCAGCCATCAATTTTCAGTAGCATGGCAAATTTTTCCGTAGCATCCACAAACAACGTAATCGATTTGTTCTCTTCCAGAGCCGAAACGCACTGCTTAATATGTTTCGCCGATTGAACGTGTTGACGGCAATCGTCTCTACTGCCATGATTCACAGAGAAGTCTGCATGGCAGAGGTTGCACTGCAGCGAGCATGGTTCGCACCGAGTTGACTTCTGACGATGCAAGGCCACTCTTCCGTGTAAGCTGTTTTAAAAACTTGTGCGGCAGGCCGATGTTTTTTCTTAGAACAAGATGGTGTGCCAGATGATTTTCGTTTTCTGGTTTGGGTTCGTTTTTCTTCGTTTGAAACATCTCCCGAATCGCTACTGCTGCTGGAGTCCGCCATTGTTTTCAGAGAAAGTAATAAGAACGCATGCGCAGTCACTTTGATAAAAACGGAAGTGACTAGGTTATCGCGCGTGACACGGAGTCTACTCTTAGAAACCGACAAAACCGGGAACGGCGTAAGCAAAAATAAAATGCGGTGGCAATTTGTTTTTTCCGTAGCAACGTTAAGGTTGCCGTAGCTCCGTAGCCAAGCTTTATTTTTCGTAGCTGCTACGGCCAAATCGTAGCAGTAGGCAGGTCTGTACCACTAACGAAGCAACCTTCAATCTTCCAGAACTAGAAGTCTGCGCAAAATCATACTTCATGGACACACCACAATCGATTTTTCCTACTTAACATACTTGGCAACAATACCAGTACACAAAAAGTATACAGTAACGCACGCACGCGCACACGCACACACACACACACACAATCATGTATATATAATATACACACACAAACACAAACATGCACACACACACACACATATAATATACACACCCAAACACAAACACACACATACGCACACGCACACACATATAATATACACACACAAACACGCACATGCAAGCACACACACACACACTCTCTCTCTCTATCTCTCTCTCTCTCTCCCCCCTCCCCCTCTCTCTCTCTCTCACACCCCCTCCTCTCTCTCTCTCTCCGCACCTTCAGCGCCCTGTCACGATAATCCATCACGTCTTGGAAAGCCTGACGCGCCATCTTCCTCCCGCCGTTGTTCCCCCCTCCTCCTCCCTCTCCCCTCTCCTTCCTCGTGATCACCCTCTTCTCCTCCCCTCCGTTCTCCGCCGTCCACGTCTCCACCACCAAGGGGGAGTACTCCTCCATGGAAAACGTCACCGTCCTTCGCGGCTGCTGCGGCGTTGTGGACAATCCAGGCGAGGGCGACCTTCTACCTCCTGCTTCTCCTCCTCCTCCCGCGCGCGAGGGAGCGTCTCTCAACAAGGGCCGCTTGTGGCCGAAGCTTCGAGGCTGGCCGGGTCTGGAGGAGGGAGAGAAGGAGGAGTAGTGGCGGGAGGCGGACTGTCGGTTGCCGTAGCTGCCCCAGCCGCTTCCCCACCCTCCCGCGCCCGCGCCCGCCCCTCCTCCCCCGCTTCGGGAAGAAAAGGGCGCGCGGCTGAGCTGGGAGTGCATCTTGGGGCGTCGGGTGGGTAGGCCCTGGAAAAGATGATGACAACGATAACGTAAAACTAACAGTAACGCAAGGTGACCTCAGTCAATGTTCCAACTAGAGCCGGAATTCCGTATGCGAGATGTTAACGGCGAAAATCGACGGCAATAATCGCATTTTTTTCGCCAACAGAAAAGTCATTCTGTACACATGGGTACAAATACACAAAATGAAAGGCGGGAATCCATGGGGTAGTGTCCCCCTGCAGCTGAAGCAAAAATTGATTTATGAAGGTATTTTAGTTTGCTTTTTCCACAATTTATACAAATGCTTATCTTAAAGTGTTTGAAAAATACAGTAGACACACAAAGATCTTGTTTGACAAACTTTTTAAAAAGGAACTTCCTTTTCTGGTAAAATTCAAAAACAGGAAATCCTTGTACACCAGGAAAAGTTGCACTCATGTGTACACCCATAGGCTAGTGAGCAGATTTTATTTCATAGCCTGGTGGAGTGAACAACAAAAAATTCTCGCCGTCGAAAATAGTCTGAAAATCAGCGGAACTAAAACATCACGCTATTTTTTTTCCAGCGAGCATGGCTTCCAAAAGCGTGGAGAAACTTGTGATACTGGTAAAAAAAACAATGCTAGCAATTCTGTAGGCACGATCTGGTTTTTTTATTTTTTTAGCGTGATGTTTTTAATAGCGCCATCGAAAATTGCAGGCGATTTTAGGGTCAATGGAATTATATTTCTAGCAACTTTTTTCGTTGATGTCGAAAGAAAATAGCGCATATGGAAGTCCAGCTTACAGAGGAATCACCTTGCTGTCAGTAGTGGGACAAGTTTTTTCGACAGAGTCATCCTGGAAAGAATGAAATGATCACCAGCTCAGATGAACAAGCGGGATTCAGGAAGAACTGATCTTGTACGGATCAGATCCTCAGAAATCGGAATGTGTCGGCTGTACGCAGCGGGGAGACCAGTGAAAACTGAAAACCGGACACATACGTACCTTATCCATTATGGCCATATGGCCTGGGAACGCAGAAGAAGAAGAAGTACGGATCAGATCGCCACACTGTGTGTCATTGTACAGCAGTCCTTGGAGTGGAACTCCTCTCTGATTGTCATCTTTATTGACTACGAGAACGCATTTTTAGGTATAAGGGTATTACTACAATGGAACCTCCCTTATAAGACCTCCCATTATAAGACTCTCTCCCACATAAGACCTACTTCTCCGAGACATTGCCCTTCTTTGCAAGGATTAAAATTACCTCCCTTAAAGACCCCTCCTTTATAAGACCTCATTTTGGATGATTTTTGAAGGTCTTATAAGGATGGAAGTTCAGTTTAACGTCGCGTATCGGCTTTCGCCATGTACGACGGGCTGAACAAACCAACCAGGGTATAAACAAAAATTTATGTTCCTGAATCACTGTCTTAGCCAAAAGGCCGAGAAGCGATCAGAATTCATTAAAGTCTAATAAGGGAGGTGCCACTGTACTATAAAGTCTGAATTTTTTAAAAAAAATTGCATGCAATTTTTGTGTGACTGATGTGGGGGGTGTTAAATTTTGACCAAATGACTTCTTCGTTGCCACTGGGTTTAACGTGTGCTAAGTGCATGGGCACACGGGACCTCGGTTTATCGTCTCATCCGAAAGACTCCACGTTCCAGACCATAAGGCCTAGTGTAAAGTGAGAGGAAAAATCCCCTGTACCCAGGTTCCAACTCGGGTTTACTTGACACGAGGCGAACGCGCTACCACTGTGCCGCTCTACATAATGATAACATCAAAGTGATAGTAATGCAAGGTGACCTCAGTGAATGTTCCAACTAAAGCCGGAATTCCGTATATGCACGATTTTAACCCTTTCACCGCCAATGTCGCATTTTAGCACCACAATGATTTAACCCTTTCACCGCCAATGTCGCATTTCAGCACCACAATGATTTAACCCTTTCACCGCCAATGTCGCATTTTAGCACCACAATGATTTAACCCTTTCACCGCCAATGTCGCATTTTAGCACCACAATGATTTAACCCTTTCACCGCCAATGTCGCATTTTAGCACCACAATGATTTAACCCTTTCACCGCCAATGTCGCATTTCAGCACCACAGTGATTTAACCCTTTCACCGCCAATGTCGCATTTTAGCACCACAATGATTTAACCCTTTCACCGCCAATGTCGCATTTCAGCACCACAATGATTTAACCCTTTCACCGCCAATGTCGCATTTCAGCACCACAGTGATTTAACCCTTTCACCGCCAATGTCGCATTTTAGCACCACAATGATTTAACCCTTTCACCGCCAATGTCGCATTTCAGCACCACAATGATTTAACCCTTTCACCGCCAATGTCGCATTTCAGCACCACAGTGATTTAACCCTTTCACCGCCAATGTCGCATTTTAGCACCACAATGATTTAACCCTTTCACCGCCAATGTCGCATTTTAGCACCACAATGATTTAACCCTTTCACCGCCAATGTCGCATTTTAGCACCACAATGATTTAACCCTTTCACCGCCAATGTCGCATTTTAGCACCACAATGATTTAACCCTTTCACCGCCAATGTCGCATTTCAGCACCACAATGATTTAACCCTTTCACCGCCAATGTCGCATTTTAGCACCACAATGATTTAACCCTTTCACCGCCAATGTCGCATTTTAGCACCACAATGATTTAACCCTTTCACCGCCAATGTCGCATTTCAGCACCACAATGATTTAACCCTTTCACCGCCAATGTCGCATTTTAGCACCACAATGATTTAACCCTTTCACCGCCAATGTCGCATTTTAGCACCACAATGATTTAACCCTTTCACCGCCAATGTCGCATTTTAGCACCACAATGATTTAACCCTTTCACCGCCAATGTCGCATTTTAGCACCACAATGATTTAACCCTTTCACCGCCAATGTCGCATTTTAGCACCACAATGATTTAACCCTTTCACCGCCAATGTCGCATTTTAGCACCACAATGATTTAACCCTTTCACCGCCAATGTCGCATTTTAGCACCACAATGATTTAACCCTTTCACCGCCAATGTCGCATTTTAGCACCACAATGATTTAACCCTTTCACCGCCAATGTCGCATTTTAGCACCACAATGATTTAACCCTTTCACCGCCAATGTCGCATTTTAGCACCACAATGATTTAACCCTTTCACCGCCAATGTCGCATTTTAGCACCACAATGATTTAACCCTTTCACCGCCAATGTCGCATTTTAGCACCACAATGATTTAACCCTTTCACCGCCAATGTCGCATTTTAGCACCACAATGATTTAACCCTTTCACCGCCAATGTCGCATTTTAGCACCACAATGATTTAACCCTTTCACCGCCAATGTCGCATTTTAGCACCACAATGATTTAACCCTTTCACCGCCAATGTCGCATTTTAGCACCACAATGATTTAACCCTTTCACCGCCAATGTCGCATTGTAGCACCACAATGATTTAACACCCATGTCACGAAAAGGCCTCAAACCAGTCTGTTATCCAAAGAGCCTATTTTCATAATTTTGGGAGGTAAGGATAGGCTTTACTTTGTGCATGTCACGCAGAGCCTTATATTTCCCCTATCTCTTTTCTTCCTCGTCCCTCTTTCTACCTCCCTCTGATTGAATGTTATACCTTATTTGCTATTTATGTTCTTTCTCTCTAAATATCAACCTCACCCTATCCCTTATCACTATACCTAAACACAACGCTGATTTCTTTCTTTCTTTTTTCTTTCTTCTTATTTGAGCCCTTTCTGATGGTGTTTTCGCACTCCCACATTTACACATCTTTACTCATCAATTTAATATCCAATAATCCTATACCCCACGCTTTAGATTACACACTTCTCAAACTTCCCATCTTCCAATCAGGTACCGAGCAGAGCTTCGCCCTGACATACAAAATATTCCCCACTATTACAGACTTTTTTTGTTCTCTACCCAGGTAAGCTTAATGGAAATTTTTTGCTGAAAAATGGCTGGCGGTGAAAGGGTTAAAGGCGAAAATCAACGGCAATTACATGTTTTCGCCACCAACAGTAAAAGTCATTCCGTACACCCACAGGCGCGATAATCGTGAGCAGTCAATCGAAAATCGAATTTTATTTCATAGCCTGGTGGAGTGCGCAAAAAAAATTTCATAGCCTTGGAGTCGCCGTGTCGCCGTCGAAAAGTCTGCGCCTTATAGTATGACTACTAAAATAGTAAGAAAACAAAATAACAAAATCTGAAATTTGCCTAAAATTTCGGGGGTGCGCCTTATACAAAGGTGCGCGTAATAGTCCAAAAAATATGGCATGATTGTCCGCTGGATACACACAACATGCAGGAGCAAACACGTGTTAGAACATTATTGTGTAACAACAGTTACACGCGGCACATTCACTCATTCTCTCTCAAACGCGTGGGGGCACACACACACACACACACACAATGTACACATACACACAAAATGCACACACACACACAAAATACACACACACACACACACACACAATGCACACGCACATACACACACACACAAAATGCACGCACACACACACACAATGTACACATACACACAAAATGCACACACACACACACAAAATGCATGCACACACACACACAAAAAATACACGCACACACACACACACACAATGTACACACACACACACACACAATGCACACGCATATACACACAAAAACGCATACACACACAAAATGCACGCGCACACACACACACACACAAACAATGCACACGCATATACACACAAAATGCACACACACACAAAATGCACACACACAAAATGCACACACACACACACACACAAAGAATGCACACACACACACACAAAATGCACACACACACACACACAACAATGCACACGCATATACACACAAAATGCACACACACACACACACACAAAATGCACACACACACACACACACACAATGTACACACACACAGAAGTACACCAACCCTTCTTTCAACCCTCCAACCCCCTACACCTCTCACTTCCTCTCCACACCCTCTCCTCTAACAGCCCCCCCCCTTTTCCTCATTCTTTTTACAACCCCACCTCCCACCCTCCTGCCCCTGACACCACCACTCCCCTCACACACACACACACACACCTCCCCAAGGCTCCCAGGGACCCCAAATTGGGGGTCTATGAAGCACTAAAATTCTCAAGGACCTTCTAAAAGAATGTGCAGGGAGTCCCTGGGATGCATTAGAAAAATTCTTGTTAGCATTCGCAATGCCACTGGGACCCTCTGTCCCGCCTCCAGGACCCTCTAGACTGTAAGTGAAGGAGTCCCTGGGACCCCTTGTTTTGGGGGACTATTGGGAGCCCTGCCTCCCCCACCATGTCTCTCTCACACCTACTGACCCTTTTCATTTTCCTTTTCGTGTTGGATTTCTGCCTCTGGATCAGGTTCTGAAGATGCTGTGTGGCCTGATCGGCCACTGCAAAGTAGGTCTCCACTCCCTGGATGCTGCAATAAAAATAAAGAAAAATCCCTAAATTTAAAAAATTTAAAAATAAAAGTTAAAACCCACACGCATTCAACTGTTAGGCCGTGTACACACATATTCCATGCGGAAACCTGTGCGCAATTCCATAAATAAGTGAAACAAAGAAGGGAAAAGATTTGCGCACGTGTCCGAATTTCCCCTATATGCGTAAACTTTTATCCTTCTTTCTCGTACTTATTTAGGGTTTTCCGTACGGAACTTGCGCGTCTAATGTGAACCCGGCCTTAGTCCTAAAGCATCTTTGCTTAAACTTTGGGAATGAATTTTTTGGGTTTTTTTTAAACACCCATTATTATTGCTGTACATTTTTACACAAACCAGGGCTCCTGATGACGCTGAGGGTGAAAAGAAAAGAAAACAGTTATATATATTTCACACAAGTCAATAAAACCCTGCCACTGTGCCAGTCGGGAAAAAAAGTGAATAAACGAATATAAAAACAATGAATAAATAAATAAATATAATAATAAATAAATAAATAAATAAATAAATAAACAAGCAAGCACTTGTCACAATTTGTTGATCCTCTAAACATTCGCAAAACCTGTGACAATCTTGATCTCTGAGCAAGTAAAAAGCAAGCTGCTAATATTCTCACACACACACACACACACACACATACACAACGGTACTAGTTAATTAACAAAAATTAAAAATTGTTATCAAAGACAACAGTGTTAATGCTCTCAACATTTCTACAGTTCCAACACGTAATGAACTGAAGCAACTGACTTCTTGACGTAGATGACGTCAGGGATGGACCTCATGAAGCTGGCGAGGGAAGGGTGACCCAGCTTGCCCATGAAGATTAAGATTAAGATTAAAACTATAGCTCCGTCGACAAATAAGGCCATGTCAGGGATGTCACCACGTTCAATCTTACCACGTATTAAAAAGGAATAAAAACACAAGGTAAAAACTAAATCAACATTTTGGGGGGTAAAATACTTTTGATCAAAAACATTAATCAATCACAAACTTAGGAAGTAGAAACATGACACATCTAGAATTAAAAACAGCACAGTAGCTTACATCGAGTGAAATATATTAATGTCTTTTAAGCAATTAAAGATCGTGTCAGGCGGAACGTCACGCAACAACATTTTCATTGACTCCGCAGTGTAGTGTTTCCTTCTAATGTCTATAAATCCCAGCAGTCCACAAGGACATGACGAATGGAAATTGGAGAATCGCATGCTACACAGTAAGGCGGGTCCTCTCCTTTCAACAGAAAGGAATGCGTGTAGTATGTATCAGGCATGAAAACTACTGTTCCTCAAAAAAGGAGATTTTTTCAGCCGAGAAATCCTTCCACCCGGATTTTCAGCTAATGTCAGAAGTTTTGTTTCACATCCAACTGACAACTTTTTGACAAGGTTCACAAAAAGCTTCAAACTCTTTGTCTTTGTCTCTTTTCCGAATAACATCGCCGACTCTTCGGCCACAAACTACATTCTGCAGCCAGTCACTTCTCCAATGATTCACGTAATTTTTCTTTTTTTTACATTTCGGTTTCGCCAACTCGATACATGCGTTCTCGGCGGACGCCATCTTGGAAATGACAACAGTGGAAGAGCAAAAAGGTGCGAAATGAAGATTGTGCCGTGTAAAGATAATTTTAGTTCAGGGTTTTTTTTGAAGAAATTTTTTTTCGACAGAGATCGTTCGATTTTGGGAAAAAAATTGACGGCGGAAAACGGCGGAGCTCTTTTCATGCCTGCCGTATGTAATCTACATAAAACTGACTTTTTGACGTAGATGACGTCAGGGATGGACTTCATGAAGCTGGCCAGGGACGGGTGGCCCAGCTCTCTGTAAGGCACCGGCTTGCCCATGAACTCCCTGTAGTCGACTGAAACCAGAGAGGGGGGGAACAGGCAAACATTGAGTTTAATGGTAGTAATAATAATAATAATAATAATAACAGCAACAGGGAAGGGTGACCCAACTCTCTGTACGGCACCGGCTTGCCCATGAACTCTCTGTAGTCGACTGAAACCAGAGAGGGGGGAAAACAGGCAAACATTGAGTTTAATAGTAATAATAATAATAACAACAATGAAGCATTTATATCTTCTTCTTCTTCTTCGTTCGCTCAGACAGTTTCCTGTCATATGAGCATAGATGCGTCATGCTGCCGTTATGCGCCTAACTAAGAAATAGTTAGGCGCAGCATGTCCGACTTCGGCTGAAGAAATCTTTATAAGAATTTGTAGAAAAAAAAGGCAGGAGAATGGACCAGTGAGATAGAAAGATAGCAGATGACAGTAAGCAAAGGGAAAAGGCAGAGTCAAAGAGAATGACAGAAGTAGAGGAAGTTACAAGCACAGAACTTCCAGAAGGTAGGGGAACTATTTGTACAAAAGACCCCCCGGTATCCCCACGGGGGGAAACATTTATATATATAGCGCACTCCTCCACCTAATGTGGAGCTCTATCACGCGCTGAACAGAAATTTCAAAGAAAAAAAAAGGTTCAACAAAGATGCACATGATCACTCTTCTTCTTCTTCAGCGTTCAACTGGCTACGCATCAAAACCTCAAACCAAGTGATGTCGCAAACATGGATGTCCTGCGAAGGTCATCTGCCGTCCCCCAGAGTTTGGTTCTGAGGTCCGTCCCTCCAGGCCAGGTCTGTTGCCGCATCCTGTCGTACAGAGGGCAGTCCTGAAGGATGTGGGAAGGGGTCTGGTCAGCTTGTCCGCACAGGCATACGGATGAGTCTGCGACCCCAGTCCTCCGTAGGCAAGCGCGGAGGCCTCAGTGCCCTGTAGGTAAGCGCGGAGGCCTCAGTGCCCTGTAGGTAAGCGCGGAGGCCGCAGTGCCCTGTACGCAGGCGAAAGGTAGTGGTTTGATGTCTCCTCTCCAGTGTCTGGATTGGATCCTTGTGTGAGTGGCAGCCATCATTTCGGTGGAGCCAGCTGGTTTGGAACCTGCCGCGGATGAGTGTCTTGGCTTCCTCATACGCAGCAGAGACATCAGGCTGGGTGAGCTGGCTACCTTCCTTTGCAAGGCGATCTGAGCGCTCATTTCCCGAAAGGCCGACATGAACAGGCACCCACTGGAGAGTAGTTGGAGCCTTTTGGGTCAGGGTGGCAAGGGAGGCCTGGAGGGATTGCACTAGTGGGTCTGGATCAGCAATCAAGGGCCTGGAGAGGGGACATGGAGTCCATGAAAAGATAGAGACGCTGCTGAGGGGCTTTCCGCAGGCGTGGAGGAAGTCTGCTGCTGTTTTGATAATCATAATAATGCATATTTTTATAGCGCCTATTCTCAGCAAGGGCTCTAAGTCTAAGCGCTTTGCAAAACATATTTACATTGATTAAGATAGATAAAAAGAAAACATTAAACAAGAAAACAAACAACCAAAGAGCTCACGCGAAATAGCCTTGCAGCCCAGGGAGAAAGGTGGCAGAGTGGTTAAGACGTTTGCCTGCCAAATGTAATGCGTGACTGCAGCGTGAGTGACCCGGGTTTGAATCCCGGCCTCGCCCTTTTTTTAGAGTTTGGCAGGAAAATCGAACTGAACGTCGAGTCCTTCGGATGGGGACTTAAAGCTAGTCTGACCCCATTGCGCTTTATATGCATGTAAAAATCCCACGGCAGTTCAAAGTCAGTAAGAGCAGGGAGAAATCCTGCTGCCTGGTATGGCCAAATTGATAGCTAGTTTTTTTAAGTGTGCCCACACACCCTCCTCACCCTGTGCCCCCCCCCCAAAAAAAATGTGTAGGCGCTGCACTTGCGGCGACGCGCTCTAAGGGGGAAAGCAGCCCGAATTTCACAGAGATAAGTCTCTGTGACTAGAATATACCAAACACCAAACACACCAACACACACCGTCAGGACACACGCGCACACGCGATTGCACACACAGATTCACGAACACACACCCGCACACAAACACACGCGCACACACACACGCGCGCCCACCCACCCAGACGCATGAACACACACACACACACACACAGACAGCACGGACTAAAGAACAAGACAAACCTAAAGAAATGAAAATGATTCCACAAACAAATTTAACCCCTTGACTGCCAGAGAAAATTAAAGAAAAAATAATAGTACAAAATCATGCCATGAAAAACTTAAAAAAGACAACTGATAGAGCCAATCTGGCAAAATGGTCTGGGAATGTAACTCTCCTGACTGTGTTAGACTTAGAGCAATAACCAGAGTTGTTCCTCTTCATCTGATGACGTCATCACGACATCAGTGATGTCACAAAGTCAGTACCTGATACGGTATATAATAATTAATATGCATGGGTGCAACTACACAAAAGGAAAAAACCTGAAAGGCCGGGTTCTAGGGGTCCCCCTGCAGCTGAAGAAAAAAAAAAAATCTATGAAGGTATTTTAGTTTGCTTTTTCCACAGTTTATACAAATGCTTAGTTTAAACTAAAGTGTTTGAAAAATACAGTCGACGCACAAAGATCTTGATTGACAAAAATTTTTTTTAAAAAGGAAATTCTTTTCCTGGTCAAATTAAAAAACAAAAAATCCTTCTTTACCAGGAAACATTGCACCCGTGAATATGGCAGTCAAGGGGTTAACCCTTTCACCGGCAATGTCGCATTTATGCACCACAGTGGTTTAACACCCGTGTTTACTAAAAGGCTTCAAATCAGGACCTGTTATCTTAAGTCAGTAAGAGCTACAGACAATCAAAAGATAGGGCACATCAAGAAGCCGCAAAGCCTGGCTGCCCTGAAGATCTGACCTGACCTGACCTGACCTTAAGACCCTATTTTCTTAATTTTGGGAGGTAAGGATATAAGCATAATGTTTTGCATTTCAGAGGAATTCCTTATATTACATTTTTTAAATTTCTACCCTGTTCAGTTTAATAGTATTTTTTTGCTACAAAAAATGGCTGGCGCAGAAAGGGTTAATATGGCAGTCTTCTTCTTCTGTGTTCCCAGGCCATATGGCCATAATGGGTAGGGAACGTGTGTGTCCGGTTTTCAGTTTTCACTGGTCTCCCCGCTGCGCACAGCCGACACATTCCGATTTCGGAGGCGCTCAAAGCAGAAAACTATTTGGAAGATTGTTTTGAAAAAAGGCAGGAGAATGGGCCAGCAAGGCAGAAAGATAGCAAACGACAGAAAGCAAAGGGAAAAGGCAGAGTCAAAGAGAGTGACAGATTAGAGGAAGTTACAAGCACAGAACTTCCAGAAGGTGGGGGAACTATTTTTATGAAAGACCCCCCAGTATCCCCACCAGGAAATATGGCAGTCAAGGGGTTAAGCCAAGGGTTTGCAAGTTTCTTTGAGCTCGGGTCGACCGACACCTCTGACTTAATAATAATAATAATACTGAACATTTATATAGTGCTTTACTCCCTTTGCAGGGAGCTCAAAGCGCTTTACATAGACAATAAAACACAAATAAGTCATTATACACATAAGACTCACTACAATCAAATCAAATATCATAAAATAATATTATTTAAACAAAGCCCTGTTCATAACCACAAAATTTGAAACAATATTACAATATTATAAGAAAAGAAACAAAATTGCAAGGGAAATCAAAGTTAATAGGCTACGCTATAGCGCAAACACCCACACTAATAGAGAATCACACAGTCACACACTACGCACGTGCACGCACACACACATGCGTGCGCGTAATAATCAATGGGCATTCATGATTCACACACGCACCCCCCCCCCCCCAGCATGACTTACATGGAAACTGGTTCGCGGGGACGCCATCTTTGCAGCTGATGGCCACGGAGCGAATCAGAGCCTTCACCTCCTTCAGCTGCGAGTCATCCTCCCCCGCCATACTGCTTCCGCTTCCGCAGCACCGACGCTGACAGTCACTGACAGCGTTGACTAGGTACGTGTACGGCACGATTCTTGGGTGCAGAACTTGTAAAAAGTCAGTCTTCCGGCTCGTATAGTAGTATAGATTGCTGTGGACAAAGAGTTTGCGTGAATGATAATTGATATTATGATATAATCGTCTTGGCAGTATCATGTGCACGTCTTTAGGTTATCCCAAATCAAATGATACTTTGTTTATAATAATTATAGGGGGGCAGGGGAAAGGGGAAAGGGGGAAGGGGGAGGGGGGTGGGGGGAAGGGGGGAGCTTTTCCCACTATACTGACCTGACTATCAGTATCACACAAATTCTTAATTGACTTCCAAAATCAGGAAGCCACAAGTTTTTGCACTCTAAAAAAAGTGGAAGGTACAAGTTTCGGCACCATAAAAATCAGAAATCCGCAGTGTCGTGCCGAAAATTAGCATCTCCAAGGAAGCTAAGGTGTAATCATTGTAAGCAAGCCCCCTTTCTTTTCATTTGTGAACAGAACTCCAGATTGTTTTCAAAATCTATGGGTCATATGACCCCTGATTACAGAAAACTAAGGGTCAATTTTCCCCCAGCTGCACAAAATCATGGGAAAATTTGGGTCACAAAAAAATATTTCCTTCTGGATAATAAGTCCCGGTCACCATTATTCCCAGCATTAAATGCAGGAGCGCCACAACCATAATGTTAAAATTAAGGTTTCAATACACAGAAAGAACTGAGAAATTGAGCGAGGATGTTAACCTACATCTTTGTCGAGAAATCAATGTAGCTACTAAAGCACACAATAAATGGGAAGTAGCACATGTAGGCTTTGTGAGTTTGTGAGCATGCGCGATAAGGAAATCTCGAGTTTCTGTTTGTATACGTCGCAGACGCCACTTCTGACGATAAATCGCGACGGAACTTGGAGGGCGCATGAACCTACTAGTAAACATAGAACGAGAAAGACCTACTGCTTACCCTGGGTTAAGACCATTAAACCCCCCAGTTCAGCCGGAAGGGCCCAGGCCCCACTTCCAGAAGCAAAAAAACAAAAACAAAAACCCTAGTAGGCTAGTGCTAGTGGTCAGTAGTTGCAGGCTCAGATGGTGATCTGGTCAGCGCTGATGAAAATGCGCTGACAGAGCCTGCAGTGACAGTGGCCTCGCTTAGTTGGTTCCACTCCATGGCAGTCCGGATGAAGAAGGAGCTACGATGTTGCTCCGTTATTGTTAGCGGGAAAAAAATGTTAAGGACACTAGGCCTCCTGGCATTAGCGGCAATCTGAAGTTCTGCGTAAATAATGCATGCTTCTTTTTCCTCGCTCGTTAAGAAACCTAAGTATCCACAATCAACAGTCTGATCATGTTTTCTGTTTTAAACTATACTGCTACTGTCACAAACCAGGGCCTGTATTCACATTGAGATAGCATGAGACTTAGCATCATGCTAACTTAGAAGCTCTTCCAAAAGTCCTATTAAATCCTATTGGAAGAGCTTCTAAGTTAGCATCATGCTAAGTCTCATGCTATCTCAATGTGAATACAGGCCCAGGTCCTGAAGACTGTCTTAAAAACAGTTATCTGATTAAAGAGTTGTGGTGCACAGACTCAGAGGAGATAAGGAAATTGTGAGTTCAATCAAACTCTTCACTGAGTAACTTAACTCAAAATGATTCATTTCTAACTCTAGCTTAGTCTAACTCTAAGTTAGTAGTACTTAGTAGTACTAGTAGGTATTACAGATCAGATCAGATCAGATCAGATAATAGGGACAGGATAATATACTGTTACTTGTGCTAGGCTTTTAACCCTTTCACAGCCAGCCATATTTCAGCAACAAAACATTCCATTAAATTTACCTAGGTAGAGAACACTATCCATCAGCAGTATTGGTGATTCTTCAGTGACACATATATAAAATAAGGTCTATCCTTACTTCCCCAAACTAAGACAACAGGGTCTTTGGGTAAAAGACCCCAATTTGATGCCTTTTAGTGACATAGGTGTTAAATCACTGTGGTGCTAAAATGCGACTTTGGCGGTGAAATGGTTAAAGTTAAAGCCTAACTAGTCCCATCATTTATTTCTTGTTTCTGTTTCTGTCTGGATACGTCGCAGACGCCACTTAGCATATTATATCATATAATATCATGGCACTATAGGCTTTTCAGCCTTTTGCCCTCTAGATTGGTTCTTTTTGTTATTTATGTTGTATCGGCATTACCAATCGACTACTTAGGCAGTCATGCTTTATTTGTCTAATTTATTTAAATTTACTGAATACACAATATTCTGAAAATATCGATCTAATGAGTTCTTGAATGCATTTAGTGACGATGCATTTACTGCATCGTTTGGAAGGTTATTCCATGCGTTAGTAATACGGTTAGTGAAAAAGGTTTGTGCAAGCTTAGTGTTAGTATTTTTTGGGAATAGTTTAAAAGTATGTCCGCGGGGTCTTTCATTCTCACGCAGAGTTAGTAATTGTTTTGTGGTAGTATAGTTATAAAGCCCATGGAGAATTTTGTATACTTCTATAACTAGTATAACTATAAGATCACCTCTAAGTCTTCTGTATTCTAAGCTTGGTAGTTTTAAGTATGTCAGTCTTTCCTGATAACTCATATCACTTGTGCCCTGAATCTTTTTTGTGAACCTTTTCTGCACCCCTTCAAGTTCAACTAAAATCAATATTCTTTCTTAGGTGTGGGCACCACACATGATTTCCATACTCTAGAACAGGTCTTACTAGAGTTTTGAATAGAGGGACCATAATATCTTTAAACTTGTTACTAATGTTAGTGATTGTTCTGACTAGTAATCCTGAAATATGATTTGCTTTTAGTACAGTATTATTTATGTGAGGCTCAAAAGACAGACCTTGGTCTACAAATACCCCAAGATCCTTTTTCAACTGATGTAACTTCCAGCGTTCTTTCTTTACCTTCCTTTATGGAGTATTCATGCATGGGATTTTGTTTACCTAAGTGCATAACTTTACATTTCTCACTGTTAAATTTCATTAGCCATGTATCCGCCCATGCCACCAAGTTGTCAATGCATCTTTGTACTTCTAGTTTTGATTCTTCACTGTTATTTACGTTTGCATATGCCTTTGTATCGTCTGCAAAAATTTTAACCTTGCACTCCACATGCTCCGGTAAATCATTTATAAAACACTTCTGACATACTGTTTCTGTCTTTTCATAAAATGTATTATGTTTGGTTGACTTTCTTAAAATTAAGGAAGTGCTTATCCCCACGACAGTCGTGCCCATAAGGTTTACCTTCCATTTTCCTTATTCCCACGACTGTCGTGCCGATAATGGAAAGGGGCTGTGGACATTATGGGCACGACCGTTGCGCATGGGCAAAAGAGCCGGAAGGAAACCCTCGATCACGTGACATTAACAAAATAGCGGGAAAGCAAAGTTTGGGAAGGAACGTTCGGCATGGCGGCCCTGTGTGAGGGTGAAACACACACACACACGGATCGATCATAGCGTCCACTGACAGACAAAGAGAAAGTTAAGTAGAGACAGTGAGCCGCGAGGTCAAATAAAGAAGAAAGTCCAGTCTACACTGGCAAAGGACAAAAATGGCAAGAAAATAGGCCTACCGGAAATGAAAAAAAAAAAAAATGGTGTGCAGGTCTGTCGTGGCGATAAGGTTTTTCACCCGTTTTCATTATCCCCACGACTGTCGTGGCCATAAGGTTTTTCACCCTTTTTCATTATCGCCCACGACTGTCGTGGCCATAAGGTCTGTATTTGCGGCATTGTGCGCGTGCAATTTCATCTGTCGCTCGTGCAAATCTGTAGCTCGCTACCTTTGTGAGTCTGTATTTGCGAGCGCATTTTGCGACATTGAGCATGAACCACGATAATTTCACTTTTTCCGTTTTCATTATGGGTTAGGGTTAGTTTTCATTATCCCCACGACTAAATGGTTCAAGTACGGAAAAAGTGAAATTTGTGAATGTCGCAAATACACACTCTCATAGTAGCGAGCGACAGATTTGCACGAGCGACAGATCTATGTGCACGCGACAGGCCTCACCGGCGATAAGGTTTTTAGGGTTGTTTTCATTATCCCCACGACTGTCGTGGTAAGATAGGCGGTTTTTCACCCGTTTTCATTATCCGAGAAACGACTGTCGTGGCCATAAGGTCGGCCTAAAATTAAATTTCATTGCTCACTCACTGCAAGCCATTCACGAAGCATTGACAAACATTTTGTCTGGATATTGTAAGCAATGACAAAATCAACATTTGTCTGTGACTATGTCACTGTGTCAGTGTGCGAATCACGACAGGATGTGTCTTCTTCAGCCTGATGAAGTTGACTGCCTGGGTCTGGGACAAACTGTCACAAAGCAGCCAGAAGATGTTGCTTGGCAAAAATCCATGCCTCCTGATTTTCCTAGAGCGACAAGCTCACGCTCCCGTAGCAAAGTTTTGTAACTAGTCGTGCAACGACTTTTAATAATCTGCGATATCAAATCTACCTACAATGCGCTTACCTTGCAGTGCAAACGGAAGAGGTTTCTGTTTCTTCCTTTTCTTGATAACCTAACTAGGCCAAAGGTAACTTCCCCGGGAAATGGCTTCTTTCAAACTCGCTTTCTTTTTGCTGGAGAGCTCATAAAGGGAGACTACGTTATAAAAAAAAATAGAGGCTTACTTCAGAGAGAGAGAGAGAGAGATGATGGCTGATGTTTAAATAAAAGGAAGGAATGAAAGACAGAAAAGGGGGAGGGGGGGGAGAGAGAGAGAGAGAGAGAAGAGTGATTTTGTAAAAAGTTTTGGGGGTTGTTTTTATTCGGGGGGGGGGGGGGGGGGGGGGGGGGGGGTAAATCGTCTGTGTTCCAGAGTGGAATCAACTGCCTGAAAATGTCGTAGCAGCACCATCCCTGGCATCCTTTGAGTCCAGACTACAACTGACAGCTCCTGGACGAGGGCCTGCTCTAGTCAGCGCTCTCAGCCTCCAGCCTGCTCTGCTAAGCCATCCAGCAGTCAGCTAGCCCCCTCCTACCCCCCACCCCCTTCCCCGTTTCTCTCCACCCCACCCCTTAGGAATCTATTTGTTTGTCTTGGGGCCTGGGCATTACCTTATATAATGCCTGGGATCGCCTAATCCCCAAAGAAGAAAACTACTATGATATGGAATGGAGAAAAAAAAGTAAGGCAAGAGAATGGGCCAATAAGTCAGAAAGATAGTAGATGACACAAAGCAAGGAAAAAGGCGGAGTCAAAGAGAGAGAGAGACAGATTAGAGCCGGGAAGTTACAAGCACAGAAGGTGGGGGAACTATTTGTACGGAACACCCCCCACCCCCACGGGGGTACCTAGGTTCATAATTATCATGTCGTAGGGGAAGACGGGGTAAAAAGCGCATGGGCGGGTAAGAAGCCCACCCCAATTATCTCATGAAATGAAGCAAATTTCAGTCTCATTTTGCCCATGAGACGAGCGTTAATGTCTAGCATTCGTCTCATGGGCAAATTTGACTGAAATTTTCTTTATTTCATGAGATAATTGGGGTGGGCCTCTTACCCGCCCATGCGCTTTTTAGCCCATCTTCCCCTATCATAGGCATAGTCTGAACCCCCAGGTGGTTTCTGTCATGGAGTTGTGTGGTGGAACAGGTTCCACTCTCTTAAATGTTTGCGGGGGGAAAAGGAATGATAGAAGAGGACTGTATGGTTTGTCCTTCCTGGTCAGTGGAACCTTTGTGTTCCTCATGTTCTGGGGTCGAAGATACTGGCTGGGATTCTGCTTCTTCTTCTTCTTCTTCGATCGCTCAGACAGTTTCTTGTCAATTATGAGCGCAGATGCGTCATGCTACCGTTATGATTGGCCATTGCAAAGAACACCCTTTGCAAGAGTGAATGCCCTTGGTGGGTGGGGGAAGATGGTTGAGTACTGACCAAACAAGGCGATAACGAGTCTCGCCAATAACCCTATTTGAGGCCACTGAATGGCTGCCTTTTACAAGAGTGAATGCCCTTTTGGATGCTGACCAACAAGGGATTAACTCTTGCTGTTAAGGGCGTTAATAACCCTAGTTGCAGAGGCCAATATGCCCCTTATTAAGTAAGAAATAATTAGGCCCAGCATGTCCGACTTCGGCTGTTGTAGGAAATCTTTTTGAAAGTGTTTCTTTACAACAACAAAAAAGTCAGGAGAATGGACCGGAAAGGCAGAAAGACAGTAGATGACAGCAAGCAATTATAAAGGGAAAAGGCAGAGTCAAAGAGAGTGACAGATTAAAGGAAGTTACAAGCACAGAATTTCCAGAAGGTGGAGGAACTATTTATACAAAAGACCCCCCGGCATCCCCGCAGAGAGGGGGGGGGGGGGGGGTCTGGGATTCAATTTCAAGTCAACCAGATTGTTGTGGATGTTGTGCAGTAGGCACAGGCGGTTGATCTTCCTCCGCTCTTTCAAGGCTGTCCCACTGCAACTCACCTAGCATTTTATCGACGCAACCAGGAAGGTAGTAAATGAGAATCCCAGGTAGCATTTTATGGACGCAGCCAGGAAGGTAGTAAATGAGGATCCCAGGTAGCATTTTATGGACGCAGTCAGGTTGTCTTTACGTATAAATGAGGATCCCAGGTAGCATTTTATGGACGCAGCCAGGACGTTTTTTTTATGTAAATGAGGATCCCAGGAAGCATTTTATCGACGCAGCCAGGATGTCTTTATGTAAATGAGGATCAAAGGCAGCATTTTATCGACTCAGCCAGGATGTCTTTATGTAAATGAGGATCGCAGGCAGCATTTCATCGACGCAGCCAGGATGTCTTTATGTAAATGAGGATCCCAGGAAGAATTTTATTGACACAGCCAGGATGTCTTTATGTAAATGAGGATCAAAGGCAGCATTTTATCGACTCAGCCAGGATGTCTTTATGTAAATGAGGATCGCAGGCAGCATTTCATCGACGCAGCCAGGAAGGTTTTTTATGTAAATGAGGATCAAAGGCAGCCAGGATGTCTTTATGTAAATGAGGATCCTATATGAAGCATTTTATCGACGCAGCCAGGAAGTTTTTATGCAAACTAGGATCCCAGGCAGCATTTTATGGACGCAGCCAGGATGTTTTTATGTAAAGGAGGATCCCGGGAAGCATTCTATCGACGCAGCCAGGAAGTTTATTTTATGTAAATGAAGATAGTATAGTATAGCATAGTACGATATAGTATAGTATAGTATAGTATAGTATAGTATAGTATAGTATAGTATAGTATAGTATAGTATAGTATAGTATAGTATAGTAGTATAGTATAGTATAGTATAGTATAGGACTGGCTCAAGCCTAAACCTCACGGCTTATAAACGTCCCTTCATTCACACTGTTGCATGCCTTTTAAAATTATGATTGTAATTCAATCATCATGTTCAAAAAATAGTTGACTAAAATTTTCATCTTTATCAAGGAGATTTTTGAAGGTTTTTGAAGATCTCAGGAAGCATTTTATTGAAGCAGCCAGGAAGGTTTTATGTAAATGAAGATCCCAGGAAGCATTTGATCGACGCAGCAGGATGTCTTTATGTAAATGAGGATAAATGCAGCATTTTATCGACGCAGCCAGGATGTCTTTATGCAAATGAGGATCCCAGGGAGTATTTTATCGACGCAGCCAGGATGTCTTTATGCAAATGAGGATCCCAGGGAGTATTTTATCGACGCAGCCAGGATGTCTTTATGCAAATGAGGATCCCAGGGAGCATTTTATCGACGCAGCCAGGATGTCTTTATGCAAATGAGGATCCCAGGCAGCATTTTATCGACGCAGCCAGGATGTCTTTATGTAAATGAGGATCCCAGGAAGCATTTTATCGACGCAGCCAGGATGTCTTTATGCAAATGAGGATCCCAGGGAGCATTTTATCGACGCAGCCAGGATGTCTTTATGTAAATGAGGATCCCAGGAAGCATTTTATCGACGCAGCCAGGGTGTCTTTATGTAAATGAGGATCCCAGGAAGCATTTTATCGACGCAGCCAGGGTGTCTTTATGTAAAAGAGGATCCCAGGAAGCATTTTATCGACGCAGCCAGGATGTCTTTATGTAAATGAGGATTCCAGGCAGCTATTTGAATAGCTCTGATAATGCAAATAATAATTTCTTCATAGACGCATAGACGCACGCACGCACGCACACGCACACACGCACGCACGCACACGCGCACGCACGCACGCACGCGCGCACACACACACACATGCGCGCTCATGCACGCACACACACTCTTGCACACACAAAGGCACAATTATATAACAAAATATACTTATAGAATAGCTCTCATACTACAAAACAAATTTGTGTGATTGAATCACACAGAGGAACATTACACGCACATATCTATAACAGACGCCGGTAAAAACATGTAAGTACACATGCACGCGAGCGTACACGCACACGCACAACAGACCCAACACAACTCACACAAACGCACGCACGCGCACAAACACACACACACACACACACACACACACACACACATGGCACGTACACCAGACCTATTTACCCTGAAATCGGGCTTCGTGTGTTCAAAACCCAAAATAAGTGTATTTTTCACAAAATAGGAGTACTCCAACAGGAAAGTTTAAAAAAAATGAGTGCAAACATGCATACAATTTTATAACAAATTGTAGAAATACTATGTCAAAAGTGTATCCATTATTTATAACAACACACACACACACACACACACACACACACACACACACACACACACACACACACACACACAGAGTGCACCAGTTTACTGAATCAGGCAATATACATAAATGATAGTCAGATTTTATTTCACCATATTTTTCCCCATGTGCCATATTTATCACAATTATTTTGGTCAGATATGTGTACAAAATATGCTGAAATCTTATGGGTAAACACTGAGGTCTGGCACACACACACCATTCACTCAAATTTACCTGTTACTTTTTTCTGGTTACTTTTTGTCCGTTACTTTTTGTTTGTGGCACAAGCCACAAACCTATAACTCACTTTGTCGGTCTGTCTATCGGTCGGTCCAAAATTGTCGCACATATTGTAAAAGAGAAAAAAATACTTGGGCATAAAGCAACATTTCAGTTGTCATATCTACAGTCCTTGGATGGAAGTTCAGTTTAACGTCGCGTATCGGCTTTCGCCATGTACGACGGGCACACACACACACAACACACAAACCAGGGTATAAACAAAAATTTATGTTCCTGAATCACTGTCTTAGCTAAAAGGCCGAGAAGCGATCAGAATTAATACAGTCCTTAGGTATGGAAAGAATTGTATACTGAACAGAGCACATGAATCTTCATTTTAAAGCGTACAAAATAATAAACATACGTAATACAGACACTGCAACAGACACGACGAGTATGCGGTGCTTCTTTCGATGAGCATAAGTAGGATAAATAGTTTTAAATGTTTTCCAAAAGATATAAAAAGTTACGAAATGGTGCAGAGATAACATTCAGGGACGGTATTCATGTCGAGATAGCATGAGACTTAGCATGATGCTAACTTAGAAGCTCTTCCAAAAGTCCTATTAAATCCTATAGGACATTGGAAGAGCTTCTAAGTTAGCATCATGCTAAGTCTCATGCTATCTCAATGTGAATACAGGCCCTGGTTTACAGATTAAAATTATTGAAAAGCCAGGGGAGGCGACTCAGTGTATGTAATGATTAGAGTGGTAAAAATAGACTGCTGCCACAAACGATTGCGAATCCGCGCTTGTTTTTTTGTCCTGTTACTTTGTTTCCCTACAACCTGGTGAATTAGATTGGGTTTGGGTCGAATCGTACGCAGCGTGTGCCTCCAATGCGTTAACATTTTGTTTTACTCCAGTGATAAAAAACCCACAAAACATGCAAGTACTTGTATCACTGGCGTGACCACTGTGTCGCCATGGGGAGAGAGAGAGAGGGGGGGGGGGGGGGGGGATGTCAACGCGTAAAGATGTGCCCCCCCCCCCCTGCATTTCTCGGTTAATTCCATTTTTCCGTGTTTGCCTTTCTTACCAAACATAAAGCTGTATTTTATTAACCTTTTCAGCTAATTATCTTTTTGGAATACTAAACCAAACCCTAAGCCTCCCCCCCCTCCCCCCCTCACCTATAAGACGGAAAAACGCAATGAACTACGACTGTGACAAATGCCGCGGTGTATTGCAGTAAGCTTACATAGGGGGGGGGGGTCCTATTAGATAATGGCCTTTATCATGACTGCAATTAATTATTGAACAAAGATAATTAGCTGAACATTTTCATAAAATACAGCTTCATGTTTGGTAAGAAAGGCAAAAACGGAAAAATGGAATTAACCGAGAAATGTAGGGGGGGGGGGGGTGGCACATCTTGACCTATGCCCAAAACTCTTCGAATCTGAGGCGACAGAATTTGACTTCCAGCACCTCCGCCAAGGAGGAATCGCCTATTTGACGGTTTTATTTCTGGGAAACCAGAGCAAAGTGAGTGTTGCGATCTCCGTAAAGGGTGTTTCCCTGGTAATCTCGACGTGTTTCTTGCAAAAAACGCATCCGTCAGGGTGCCTCTTTAAGGCGTAACCTCCCTTGGGAACATAAATTTAACTTTTTATCTTTTTAACTTTCTAGTTAACTGGGACACGAAAGTTCCGGTTGGCAATATGTAAATAGATCCGCACATATTTGTAAATAATGTTTATTTTAAAGTCAGACCCTTTTCGATCCGATTTTAACAATAAAAGTTTAAAACGGTTTTTTTAAAAACTCATGACCCTGGAATTTTGACAGTGGAAAAGCAACCGGTTAGCTAAAAGTCCAGAATGTTATTTAACACACATCTTACGGATTTTAACCTCTTTAAACTGCAGCAGTAGGCCTACTAATAACAAATACATATCCTAATAAAATCATACCTCAACATTATTCACAATCCGTTCATTCTTGGTGCCCAGGGCATCTCAATTTCCCCGATCTTCATCTTAGCAAATGTGCCTCAAAGCAGGTCGGAGGACGTAAAACAAATTTCTATATCTGTCACTTACTGTCCATCTTAGGCAAACTTCTCGAAATGATATTGCGTAGTCAGTGACGCAGTTTGTATAGATGGGACTCTTTCTTTGTAGCGCCGATGGACTAATTTATCTGGAAAGTACGCGTTATGTTTTAATACTACGTTAGCCTCTGAATTTAGCCAACTGAGGATTTTCGGGGCGGGGAAAAATGTCAATGAGTATGGAGACCTTAATCTACCACATCAACGAAGCCAGAATCAAAACTCTTCGAATGTGATGAATCAAAAGAACTGTCAGACTCGGAGGAGGAAGAAAGGAAATCAGCAGCGGAACACTCCGAATCTGAGGAGGAACTGCCGGCGTTACCTCTACTTGCTTCGCTATATTCAACGGGCAAAGGTCCGCTTCTGTCCAACGCAGGACGGCTACATTCTTCGCCTACAGAAGGTCCCAGTTTGTTGGTCACACCACCAGCAGAGGCGTTGAACCGCCCAGGAACGGCCGTAGTAGTACTTGCCATTGTCTGGTCATTTTTGTCGAAGGAGGAGGGCGTGGTGTTGTTGTCAACACCCTCAGTTAATTCACGACTGGAGTTTTCTGTGAAGGTTTGGCCTGCGCGTGTTCGGATGTTGTCCTGAATGCCAAAGAAGGCTCGAGCTCGCAAGGCATACAGCGTGCGGCGCTAAGAGAGTCGTTCTTCGCCACGGACCTACATTAGCCCGTGCTCTCCGCTGCCTTCCTCTTGCGTCTGTTTCTCCTAGCTCTCCGCCTCTCAATAACGTGGTTCACCTGAGCGAATTGCTCCTTATGAGTTCACCGTTCCGGAGTATAAGCTGCAGCATGCTTTCCGCGTGCTGAATCTTTTGCGACAATTCCGAGTCACTGTCTAGTGTCAGAGTCCCACGTATCCTCCAGAGGTCGCTTTGTCCCGGTAGTTATCAGGTTTGGATTTTTCGGAGGCCGGCTTCTACGTTTGGGTAAAACAGCCGATGCTGATCCAGCGGAGTTGCTCTGAGGTTGTGTCTTGGGGCCAGCGGTACTCTGCGCGCTTGCGGTCTTTTTAGGGCGTCCCCTTCCACGCCCGGGTAGAACAGAGCCCGCAGCAGGCATCTCACTGTACAGTTTTTCGAAGAGCAAGTGAAGCTCCTTTGCCATTGTCTTCAGTGGATGAAGCCCACTGTTGTGGTACTCGTAACAGTTGCCAAACATGGTTCTGAAATCCAGCGCACAATGAAAGGCCTGCTGGTACTGTCCTCCTTGCAGCTTGCCCTTGATAATGCTCAGGTCCATGGGGTGTGCAATCCTCTGGCCGTAATCGGTGAGTGTGGGGTTTAGTTCTGCCATGGGCTTAAGGAACGATTTAGCCATGGGGCTTAGACATAGTTCTTTGAGGATTTTTGTCTGGATGTAGCGCAGTTTGCTTTGATCCGCTGCAGATGCGGCAGAAGGAACCGCGGAAGGCCGGATGGACATCTTCGCGTTCTGCATACCTGAGGAAACACACAGAACAGGGATAGGCATACAGTGGAGTTCTGATAACTCAAAAACGGGTAGCTAAAAAAAAACCACCACTGGATAACTCACAATAATTTTCAGGTCGGAGGACGTAAAGCAAATATCTATCTATCACTTACTGTCCATGTTAATCAAACTTTTCGAAATAATATTGCGTAGTCAGTGTCACGGTTCGTATGGGGACCAGCACGTTGACGGACTCTTTCTTTGTAGCGCCGATGGATTCATTTATCTGGAAATCGGACGCGTCTTAATACTGCGCTAGCCTCAAAATTTAGCCAACTGAGGATTTTCGAGGCGGAGGAAATGGAATGTATCTTTTGTTTTTTAAATTAAACCGAAAACTGAGCCCCCCCCTCTTAAACAATCACACAAACACAAGATAACCATGTTGTATGGGGTGTACGGGCCCATAAAAATCCAAATAAACAGGAGGAATGTATGGAGGAATGACCAAAATCTGCTATTATTTACTGGTGAAATCTGAAAACTAGGGGAAGACGGGGTAAAAAGCGCATGGGCGGGTAAGAAGCCCACCCCAATTATCTCATGAAATAAAGAAAATTTCAGTCAAATTTGCCCATGAGACGAATGCTAGACATTAACGCTCGTCTCATGGGCAAAATGAGACTGAAATTTGCTTCATTTCATAAGATAATTGGGGTGGGCTTCTTACCCGCCCATGCGCTTTTTACCCCGTCTTCCCCATAAACATAAAACACACCCCCCCCCCCCCCCCCCCTCTCTCTGTCTTTCGCCAGGTCACACTACATTAAATTTAAGGCCTATGCGTACACCAGGGGGAATTCTCACAAGGCAGTGGTAAATGAAGGGCAGGAGCTGTGCCGGTCGGGGTTCGCCCCCGGGGACCGCTACGGTAGCCGGGTTGGTCTTGCCCAGATACTACGAAATAAAGGCTATGGTCCACTTTTTGTTGTTGTTGACAGATCCACACTAGGTTTATTCTATGTTTAGGGGAAGACGGGGTAAAAAGCGCATGGGCGGGTAAGAAGCCCACCCCAATTATCTCATGAAATGAAGCAAATTTCAGTCACATTTTGCCCATGAGACGAGCGTTAATGTCTAGCATTCGTCTCATGGGCAAATTTGACTGAAATTTTCTTTATTTCATGAGATAATTGGGGTGGGCTTCTTACCCGCCCATGCGCTTTTTACCCCGTCTTCCCCTACTTGCCTTTACATTAGGCTACTTCCATCTCCTCAGCTTTCTAATTTCTTATCTTCTTATTACCCCCCAAAGTGCAGCAGAATCTTCAACCTGATGAAGTTGGCTGCCTGAGGCGAGAAGAAGAAGAAGAAGGAGGGTTAACGTTGCGTTGCGCTCGCTCAAATCGGCGAAAACGGTAGTTCGCGTGACGTTTTGTTCTTGCCAGACACCGAGCAAGCGGCGAACTATCCGGAACTAGTAGGGGGTGAATACCTTGCTTGTTGTTGATTGGTCCATTAAAGTTTTTGATTAAAATAATACTTTATTTTGGACCAATCAGACAAGAGCTTGCAATATTCTTCCGTGTTTCTTAGACTCCTTTTGGCGTAAGTTATGCGCGCGGCGACCGATGTCTAGAGAAACTCAACCCAGATCAGAGACACGTGTGTAAACACTTGCACACATTTTCATACACGTGCTCTCTCTCTCTCTCTCTCTCTCTCTCTCTCTCTCTCTCTCTCTCTCTCTCTCTCTCACACACACACACACACACACACGCACACACGCACACACACACACACACGCACATACACATTGCGCGTGCGAACGCACGTGTCAGTGCAAACAAACACTAACATTACGTAGGCCCTACGATTTTAGAAGTATTACAAAATGTCCAGAAAAAAGGGAGCGAAAGATACGAGAGACAGGAGGGAGAGAGAGAGAAAGACAGAAAAAGCGAGAGAGAGAGAGAGAGAGAGAGAGAGAGAGAGAGAGAGAGAGAGAGAGAGAGAGAGAGAGAGAGGAAGAGGCTTTGAAAGAAAGAGACAGAATGAGAGAGACAGATGACAGAAACAGAAAAAAACCCACACGTGAGCATGAGACTCAGAGAATCAATGCATCATTCATTTTTGAACTGCTGTAAAACTAATACATGTACCATGGCGATTCTGTTTTTAACAAAATACTCGATTGTTTGTCTTCAAAATTCCGTACGAAATTACAACGATATACGGAAAGTATTGCCCGGGGAGGGAAGTAAACCAGAGAAAAAAACTTCAAAATCTATATTTTTTGTTCTTCTTTATAAAAATAAATCCAGTTAGTATGTCGATTTTAAAAAAAGAGAAGTATATTCAGTTATTACAGAAGAAGAAGAAGAAGAAGAAGAAGAAGAAGAAGAAAACAAAAACTTACTGTTCGTGTTCGGCAATCTTCTCGAAATCTTCTGACTTTTTTTTTGTATCGTTGGCACACTGAATAATCTGGAAGGGAAGCGGAAATACGTTACCGAAAAATGGCGACGATCAACTCACGACAACACGTGTTGCGTCTTAATACCGCGTTAGCCTCGAACGTTGGCCAACTGAGCAATAACTTTGTTTGTTATGCAACAAACAACTACACGACAACTGAGCAACAGACGATTTTTGCTGGGAGGGAGTGTGTGTGTGTGTGTGTGTGTGTGCGTGTGTGCGCGCGCGTGTGCGCGTGCGTGTGTGTATGTCACTGTGTGATTTTTTTTCTTTCAGATGCAACATTGAATACAGTGGAACACACACACACACACACACACACAGTATGAACACACACACACACACACACACACACACAGTATGGAACATTGCACACACACACACACACACACACAGTATGGAACATTGCACACACACACACACACACACACAGTATATAACATTGAACACACACACATGTATGCGCACACACACATATGCACTTCTCAGTAAAAACAAAACAGTTCAAGTGTCAATCTGAAATTATTTATTCAGCAATTCCCACAGGTAACATAATAAATCATCTTGTATTAAAAAAAAACACCACCCAACAACCATTTGTTTTTATGACATAAAGCGAAAAAGAAAGAATAATTATGATTCTGGTCATGCCAAAAACAACCCAACCACATGCGCACACACGCACAAATGCACACACATGTGCATGCACACACAGTCACACATACACCATGCAGTACACACAAAAATAAACTAGAAAGCCTCCTCCGAAGTCGGAGTGTGGCTGCTCACGTGGCGTGGTAATCAAAAACGGTCACACACGTAATGTTCTCATCCCTAGCTGGTGCATTTGTATCATAGTGTTCAAGTGCTTTGGCTGCTGGCATGATCCCTGGAATCCTTAAGCCAGGGTACGACAACAACTAGAAAGCAAATCATTTTAAAATGGAAAACAAATTAAATGCAACTCAGATTTGAGTAAAAACATAACAAACAAAAAACAAATAAAACGGTGCCTTTGTATAGAATGGGTGTCTCTTTTAGCTTTACATAACTAGAAAGAACACACACAGTGCAAACTTTGCCACAACCTTCACTGTTGACTGCACAGTCCAGACGCTATTGGCCACTGCAACGACCACCTTTTGCAAGAGTGAATGCCCTTGGTGGGTGGGGGAAGATGCTTGAGTACTGACCAAACAAGGGAATAACTCTCACCAATAACCCTACTTGAGGCCACTGAATGGCTGCCTTTTGCTTATCGATTCTGATCGCCTTTTGGCTAAGACAGTGATTCAGGAACATAAATTTTTGTTTATACCCTGGTTGGTTTGTTCAGCCCGTCGTACATGGCGAAAGCCGATACGCGACGTTAAACTGAACTTCCATCCATGCCTTTTGCAAGAGTGAATGCCCTTTTGGGGGATACTGACCAACATGTGAGCATCCCGAATTTCACAGAAACGCCTCTGTGACTATAACGTACCTAATACCTAATGTGTGTGTGTCCTTGTTGAGTGTTCGTGCTGATGATTTTAGTTTTGTATCTTTCCACTATACAAGTTATACTAAATGTGCTCTGGAAAAAAATCTATTACATCCGTTGAAACAAACAAAAAATAACTAAATACATTTCTATCTGGGTTTTTTTTTCTTCAGTTGTAATATTACAAATAAGAAAGCAATAAATAATGTAATCATATTCCTATTATATGACCATATTAAATGAAAGGAAAAAAACAAAAGAAAACAATAACAACAAAAAAGAATATTAAAAAATTTGTGATTTTTTAAATTATAGAAATCAATAAGCCATGCTTGATAAAAAATAATTCTGGTAACTTTTCATTTCTCTCCTTTTCTCTCTCACTCACTCGTGATGACATGGTGACTCTCTGTCTCTTATTTAAAAAAACAAACCGAACAAACAGAACCATTTTCACAAAGAGATTAACCCTTTCACCGCCAATGTCGCATTTTTGCACCACAATGGCTTAACACCTATGTCACTAAAAAAAGCATCAAATCAGGGCCTGTTATCTGAAGACCCTATTTTCGTAATATTGCGGATTTTGTTTTCTCTACCCAGGGCCTGTATTCACGTTGAGATAGCATGAGACTTAGCATCATGCTAACTTAGAAGCTCTTCCAATGTCCTATAGGATTTAATAGGACTTTTGGAAGAGCTTCTAAGTTAGCATCATGCTAAGTCTCATGCTATCTCAATGTGAATACAGGCCCAGGTTAAGCTTATTGGAATTTATTGGCTGAAAAATGGCTGGCGGCGAAATGGTTAAGAACAAACTCTAGCTTAACCCTTTCGCAGCCAGCCAACTTTCAGCACACATTTTCCACTAATCTTACCTGGGAAGAGAAAAAAAAAAAAAATCTGCAATTGAATAGCGGGGATTCCTCTGTGACATATTTAAAGTAAGGCCTATCCTTACCTCCCAAAAATAAAGAAAAAAGGGTCTTTGGATAACAGACCCTGGTTTGATACCTTTTAGTGACATGGGTGTTAAATCATTGTGGTGCAAAAATGTGACATTGTCGGTGAAAGGGTTAATACTAGATAGAGCGCTAAGACGCTAGATCACCAGCTACGTGGAAGCATTTTCGGCTGCAAGGATTCACCTTGGCGCTGACTCGGAAAACGAACCTTTATTTCACAAGGGTGTGAGAGAGAGAGGAGAGAGAGAGAGAGAGAGAGAGAGAGAGAGAGAGAGAGACAACAACCCTAACATTAACCCTCAACTGACAAAAATAGTGAATGAGAAAACCAGGTCAACCAGTGAACCACACAAAGCCACTGAACTTGGACTCACACACCTGAGACCTCGACAAGTAAAGGGAAGCAACAAGTTGCAGAGTGATGGCCTGTTTAAAGACAAGAGTTGTTTCCCTTGGTTCATGTCTTGCCAAAAAACCGGCTCCAGTGACCTTTGGCCAATTTTTAACCTGGCCTAGATATCCTAACTACCTACTCGCATGCAAAATGTGAGCCTCCTAGGTCCCTCCGTTCAAGATTTATTTCCCTTGGACTGTGTCTTGCAAAAAAACGGCTCCAGTGACCTTGACGTTTGTCCGATGACCTTCATCTTCGAACATGGCCTAGATATTCTAACCACCTCTCAGCATGCAAAATTCCCAGGTCCCTCCGTTCAAACGCAATTGTGGTAACATACATAGATAAATAGCCAGACAGCAGTGAAAACATTACCAGCTTCGCTGCTCTCTTCGTTCGCGGCTGGTAATAACCTAAGAACAACACAATTATTATACAACAGCCTGAAAAGGACTCAAAGAAAGAAAAGAAAAGATTTAAAATTTCACATAAATTACAAAGCTTTTCCTTTTCATTTGATGGTTACCCTAGCTGTTCCTATGTGCACCTCTTCTTCTTTTTCTGCGTTCCCAGGCCATATGGCCATAATGGGTAAGGTACATATGTGTCCGATTTTCAGTTTTCACTGGTCTCCCCGCTGCGTACAGCCGACACATTCCGATTTCGGAGGAGCTCAAGAGAAAAATTATTTGGAAGATTTTTTTGGAAAAAAGGCAGGAGAATGGGGCCAATAAGTCGGAAAGATAGTAGATGATAGAAAGCAAAGGGAAAAGGCAGAGTCAGAGAGAGTGGCAGATTAGAGGAAGTTACAAGCACAGAACTTCCAGAAGGTGGGGGAACTATTTTTACGAAAGACCCCCCGGTATCCCCACGGGGACCCATGTGCTCCAATCCACCTTTGTAGTATACAGTGATACCTCTCTTATAAGACCTTCAAAAATCACCCAAACTGAGGTCTTATAAGGAAGGGGTCTTATATTATAACGGAGGTAATTTTAATACTTACAAAGAAGGGCAATGTCTCAGAGAAGTAGGTCTTATGTGGGAGGGAGTTTTTATAATAGGAGGTCTTATAAGGGAGGTTCCACTGTATAAGTCATCGCACCTTTTGATGAAAAAAAAGAAATGGTTAAATCACAAATGCTTCTGCAACCAGAAAAGAAAAGTCGCTAAAAAAACAACGAATTTTGTTTTTAGGTCTTAGTTTGCGCAAAATAACATCATTGCTTAATATGAAACTTGCAATGACGTCTTTCTGAAGCCTCTCCATCCTGGGAATATTTTTAACCACAGCTCTTAATATACCCTTTCATCGCCAGTGTAGCCGCTTGGCACCACACTGATTAAACACCCATGTCATTAACAGGCATATTATAATCAGTGTCTGTTCTCCAAAAGGCTTTTTTGTTCTTAATTTTGGCAGATAAGGATAGGTCTTCTGTCATACGCACTATCATTAAAACTGCAGTATTCATCTTAATTTGTTCCCAGGAAAATATGAAAGAAAGCTTTAGCTGAAAAATGGCCAGCATTGAAAGGGTTAACTAACTCAAAAAGCCAAAAGCCGCAAGTTTTGACTCTCCAAAAACTAGAAACCACAAGCTTTGACTATCCCAAAACCAGAATCCACAAGTTTGGGCACTCCCAAAACCAGAATCCACAAGTTTGGGCACTCCCAAAACCAGAATCCACAAGTTTGGGCACTCCCAAAACCAGAATCCACAAGTTTTGGCACTCCAAAAAACGGAATCCACAAGTTTTGGTACCCGCAAACACTGAATTACCGGAGCAGGTTAGCTCCCCTGCAATTGGAGCAGCATTGAGCGAGCGGCCCAAAACGGACTGCGATGGCGGAGGATCGTCGATGGCCTACGCTCCACTAGAGGGCGATGGGGCCAGAGTACAGTAGTAATATATACTAATGAACAATTTTTTGTTCTCGCGATTCTGATGCAGCGATTCCCACAAGGCACTGCACAGAGAGACAAAGAAAAACAGAAGAAGCAAGACAGACGCACACAACTGAAATAGCCTTCCCCCACCCGAAGGCAGCAAGAGCACTACCAAAGAAACAAAACACGTATTAAATGCATGCATTTCAGAATATTCAACAATTATCGAAACAAGAGGTAGACAATGAAAATGTTGCTTGTTTCCGAAACCGGATGCATTTTTAAAAATATTTTAAGTAGTACACTTATACATTGTTTTCAACTCATCAGAAATCAAAGCGGAAATCTTTACCCACCTTTCCATTATATTTACATATTCATACACAGACAGACACACACGGGCATGCAAGCACAAACTTCAAAAATATCTTCACGCGATACATCAAACATGACACAGTCACTTTTTGTGTGAAAAAGAGCAAATAAATCTTTTAAAAAAAAAGGAAGCAGCTTATGTTTTTAAAAATTTTATATTTAATTTCAAAAGGAACACACACACGTGCACACACACAGCTTTTGTCTTTGGTCTTAGGCATTATAACAAAAACGCACAAATCATTGACAGTAACCCCGGTGCCATTCATAGGAATTATAGTAATCAATTTGGCACACAAACCCTAGTCATATATCTCAGTTAGATGAATGTCGTCAAAAAGCATGCAAATATGTATCGTACATAAATCAAACAGCCCTCCAAAAATGTTTCTATCAGTAATCAACATCATGCACATGCTATATAAACACACTTTTTTCCCATAAAACATATTCCATTTTACAGTATTACACATATTATATTCAAATACAACTTATAATGAAGACTTTTTTTCTGATCAATACCATCATTTTCATAACAAAATGAGTCTTTAAAACAAAAATCGTGATATAATTAAACCGGTTTACATGTAGTGGCTTTTGAATATTTCAATGCTAGCTCAGTAACTGCATTACTTACTTCCGATAGTATTACGCTAACGTTTATTGGTAAAAAATAAACAAACAAGAGGCAAAGCCTTCAAGGCTCACTCGAACAGGAACACAGTGTTGATTCTAGAGTTTTAGAAAAGGGGGTCCAAGGACCCCTGAAGATGAAAAAAGAGGGTCCTAGTGACTCTTCATGGTCAAAAAATGGGGTCCCAGAAGACAAACAGATTTTATGAGATATCTCCCCATGCATAATTTAAATATACAAATCAAGCACCTCATGCCATCGTCTCGATTTTCTAACCACGGCCATTTTGTAAGCCAGGTTTTCTGAAACGCTCTTGTTTTGATGTATCACCACTGGCACTGGTTTTCTTTTGAACCTCCTCATGATCATCGCCACCTGCGGCACTTGGCAGCTCAGTCACAGAAACATCGCCGTCGGCAATCTCAAGTTCGTCGTCATTTGGAATTGCATTGGATGTTGGTCCCGAATCTTCCGTTACTGCAGCAGTATCTTCATTCACAATAGATGCTTGGCCAGATTCTTCCGAGTCGGACACTTTAGGTGTTTTGGACGACTTGAAGGCAAAATCAAACAGTGTTGACGTTCGCTTCATGATTGCCACTCTACTCCATCTTGACACTCGGACGCGCTACGCTCAGAAGACTCAACTCATGATTGGCCAAACTAAAGCATTGACGTCCAATAGCGCGAAAGAGAATTACTCATTTCCGGCTTACTGGCTATACGCAAAGTAGCAGTGCAATTTTGTAATGTCGCATTGGTGGTTTAAAAACGCGACCAAAGTTTTTTTCTAGGGTCACAGGGGACGCACTGGCTTTTTATTTAGGCGTCATCACCGTAAATTCCGCGTGATTTCGGCCAGGACGCGCTTTAGAATCAACACTGGGAACATGTGGGACAACAACAAAGATTGAGGGGGGTGTCTAAAGCACAAGATTGCCAATACAATTTTAAAGTACAAAAATGAAACTATCGTTAATGGATACAACTATAAAAATAAAAAAAAAGCGCCTGTGCCGAGAATCGGACCCGGAACCATTGGCATGACAGACACTCTACCAATGAGCCATCGAGGCTTTCAGTGTTGATGTGTTTCTTAACTCATGTTGCCTGTTGAATACTCTCTAACCCACTAATCTAAAATGTTATCTGTTCGTTATCTGTTTACAGTAATGTTTTAAGTATTTAATTATTCAAATCATTATTGTTTGAAAGCTTGCACAGACATCTATATGCGTGCAAAGTTTGAACAATGTATGCCTTCTATTTCCCGAGAAAATGCCAACGTTAAAGTTTGGAGATTAGACCACGGACGCAACACACACATAGTGCCATACACACACAACTGAACAACTATCATACTATAGACTCACTTCATGTTAACGAACGCGTTAACTTCACTAACACGAACGAGCCAAAAACACACACAAAAAGTCCTTTTTATATCTCTGCTCCCATAACCATATGGCATATATATATGTTCACGATCTAACTGTCAGTTTCCGGATAGCAGATTCTACTGTACAAAGAGAAACTGACTCCATGCGATAATGTGTTCAAGCACGCACAGACGCACACACACACATGTATGCAAATGAAGGCACACATACGCAAACACACAAAATTATAATAATAATAATAATAAACAGACACTTACATAGCGCTTTCTATCGAGCACTCACAGACACACTCACAGACATACACACACGCACACAGACACACACGCACGTATGTGCATGCACGCGAGTGAACGCGTTCTTGCATACAGACACACACACATTTCATCAAACACACAGAAAACGCATTCTCACTGAAACGCACACACACTTACATAAGCATACACTTGTACAAACACACGTGCATGCACACACACACAAACGCGCAATCGCATACACAAACACACCCATGGTCGCACACACTCACTCCCCCCCCCCCCCCTTCTAGCCGAACACAATCTCTCCTTCACACATATACACATGCATGCAAGCACATATACCACACAGCACACACACAATACACTCGCACACACCTGCTTGGAAGAGTGGCCGTAGGCGCACGCACACTCACACATACACTAGCAGACCTAACTCTACACAGAAGAATTGACTCTAAATGCGGCTATGTATGTATGCAAGCACGCAAATGCATGCACAACACACAAACGCAAGCACACATACACACTAACAACATGCTAGGAAAATTCTATACGCAGATTTTTCAAGTTAACAATCTCTTGATCTTTCTCACACGATTCAGATCAAGTTCCGCCACCACTTAACATTTGTTTTGTGCGTTTAAAGTCACATATCTTAACTTTCTTCGTCTCCTTCTTCTTTGCTGCGTGTCTCCTCAAACACACGAAGCGAGGGCTGGGGATCTACCTGAAAGTAGAGTAACTTCCCCTGTTTGACCGATTGAATGAGGTGAGATCATTCCCACACACCAAATTACTCCCATTAATTCGATGGCTTGGAGTCAAAACGGACTATCTTTAGACAGTCCATTGACATATTATTGAACAAATTACGAAAACTAATAACTTGTATAAAAAAGACTGCAGAAATATAAAAAGCACAACCCCCTTTTTATATTTCTGCAGTCATTGTTTGATACAAGCAATTAGTTTTTGCAACAAGTCCAATAATACATCAGTGGACTGTCTAAAGATAGTCCGCTTTGACTCCAAGCCATCAAAATTTATTATTTCCGAACAATTCCTATTTGCCGAAATCTGCAAAACCGCGCCCTGCAGACCTGTACTCATCCATTGTACATGCACAAACCTGCTAGCTCATCATTCTAATTCCAGTTGACATAAGCTAGAACACCAAGGCTACATCAAAATGTTGTTATGCTTTGCATGGTTGTGTGGGGATTGTCTTAAGCCATGACAAGCTCCTAGCATAATATCATCAGTCTAAGTCGGAGTGTGGCTGCCCACATGGCGGGGTAATCAAAAACAGTCACACACGTAATGTTCTCATCCCTAACTGGTGCATTTTACCATAGTGTTCAAGTGCTTCGGCTGTTGGGATGATCCCTGGAGTCTTTAAGCCAGGGTAAGACAACAACATAATTCTAATCGTCATCGTCGGACATGAATAGCTCCGGCCGTTGGGATGATCCCTGGAGTCTTTAAGCCAGGGTAAGACAACAACATCATTCTAATCATCATCATCGTCGTCGGACATGAATAGCTCCGGCCGTTGGGATGATCCCTGGAGTCTATAAGCCAGGGTAAGACAACAACAACAACATCATTCTAATCATCATCATCGTCGTCGGACATGAAGTGCTCCGGCAGGGTCTTCAGCTCCTCAACATCCATCAGACCCGCGCCCTCGCGTTTACGCGTGATGAACCCGCTCGCCTCCTCTCCCTCCCTCTCCTCCCCCACCCTCCCTTCCCTCTCCTCCCCACCTCTTTCCCCCACCCTCCCTTCCCCTCCTCCTTTTACAAATCGCACCCCCCTTTTCTCCCCTTCCTTGTTCGAAGAGCTTTTCTCTTCTTCACTCGTCCTGAACGGCCCTGAATCTCCCTCCTCCTCCTCCATCATAATCAGTTCGGATTTTATCCGTTTCCCTTGCAGGTCCACGTTACCGTCTTTACTAGTCGTTTCCGAATCGGCGCTAACATCGACGGAAATCTCGCCCGCTTTCCGCTCGGCGCTAGAAGAACCTGAGTCTTTGTCGACGTCTGCTGCTGCGATGGCGGCATTCGACGATTTGAGATCAGTTTCTTTCTTCTTTTCCTCCTTCTCTTCACTCACTCGGTCTTGCGCTGTCCGTTTCTCTTCCTCCTCCTCTTCTTCTTCTCCTCCTCTAGATTGAGACGGCGGGAAGGAGGAGAGGTTTCTTTTGGCGTAGCCCCCTTTGCGCGTTCTCAGCGAGGAGGAGGAAGAAGAACGAGGGTTGGTGTCGTCGTCGCCGTTGTGGTGAGGGGGGCGAGGGTACGGGCGAGTGTCGAACTGTCTCGGAGAGTTGCGCGTCGAGATGTTGAAAGGCGATGATGATGACAACGATGATGATGACAATGGTGGTTGTGCGCTGCTATCCTCGTTCGGGGGCTTGGTCTTGGACGCGTCGTTCGTCGTGGGAACCGCGTTGGCTGAAGCAGCTGGTGCCCCCGCAGTGGTGGCGTTTTTCCCACGGGTGGTACAGGCACGCCTGGTGGACACTGCGGTCGAACTGCATTCTGGGACTGAGGGGGGGTTTCCTGTAGTGAAGATAAAGGAGCAGAGACATCGTTCGGTTGAAAAACCCCACAATAATAATAATAGACATTTATAGACAGCACATTCTAGACGAACTACTCATGGCGCTCAACAAAACTAAAATTCACTCCACATGCAAGATTACATCATACATATCGAACATACTCACATGCGCTCGCATTCCCACGCAAACACATGTATACTCATAGATATACAAACATGCACACGCATACACATTGGTATACACAAACGCATCCTTCCCTCCCCACACACAAACATCAACGCACACATGTACACACACACATATGCGCGCGTACACACACAAGCAAAGCGCAACAAAAGAAAAAAATAATTCCCGGCCCCCCCCACCTTCTGGAAGTTCTGTGCTTGTAATCTGTCACTCTCTTTGACCCTTGTCGCATCCCTTCGCTTACTGTCGTCTAACTATCTTTCTGCCTTACCGGTCCATTCTCCTGCCCTTTTTTCTAACAAAATTCTTACGTTTTTTCTCCAGCCGAAAACGGGCACATGCTGGCCTAACCATTTCTTAGTTAGGCGCTTAATGGCAGCATGACTCATCCGCCGCGCTCACTATGACAGAAAACTGTCTGATCGATCGATGAAGACGAAGAAGATAAAGAAATGATTTTCTATATTTATTTATAAAGAAAACTTTTACAGCGCTTAATCTTAACCCTTTCAACGCTAGCCATTCCTCATCCAAAATTTACCATTAAACTTACCCGTGTAGAGAAAATATTTTGTCTGCAATATTGGGGATTCTTCTGTGACATGCATTAAATAGGGCCTATCCTTACCTCCCAAAATTAAGAACATAGGGTAATTGGCTACCAGACCCTCATTTGATGCCTTTTAGTGACATGGGTGTTCAATCATTTTGGTGCCAAGAGGCGACAGTGGCGATGAAAGGGTTAAAGCTCTAAGTGCTTATGATTATGACTAAATGGTGACTAACAATATTAGTAGGAAGCTATAAAAACAAAATGTGAATCTTGTGCCAAACTGTGGGTGTGCGGGGGAGGACTTCTAACAAGGCGTGCTGTACAGTCTGAAAAAATAACACATCGCTCTCACCTTCTTCTTTATCATCGCTGGTCATCTTCTCCCGGCTGTTGCTGCTGCGGTCCTCATCTTCATCATCGACGGCGACAGCCTTGACCTTTCGGCGACGGATGCAGAGGATCTCGTCCTTCTCAGACTTCCTCTTCTTCCTCCCCTTCTCTCTCTCCTCCTCCTCCTCCTTAGCTTCTTTTTCTTCCTCCTCCTCCTCCTCCTCAACGGTGGCCGTTTTCTGTTGGCGTCGTTTCTGCAAACTGCGTACGCTGGAGGCTTGCCGGTACAGGTCGGTGATGTAGGCATCAGTGCGAGCGCTTATACTGCTGTTGCTACTGCTGCTGCTGGTACTGCTGCTGCCGCTACTGCTGTTATTGTTTCCACCACCACCACCACCACCACTGCTCAGACGGACGCGCTCAAAGTGCGAGCGAATGATGTGGGTGTTGCATTCGGACCTGAAGAATACAAGATTAGATTATTACTTCTTCTTCTTCTGCGTTCCCAGGCCATATGGCCATAATGGGTAAGGTACATATGTGTCCGATTTTCACTTTTCACTGGTCTCCCCGCTGCGTACAGCCGACACATTCTGATTTCGGAGGAGCTCAAAGGAGAAAAATTATTTGGAAGATTTTAAAAAACAAAAACAGGAGAATGGGCCAGTAAGTCAGAAAGATAGATGACACAAAGCAAAGGAAAAAGGCAGAGTCAAAGAGAGTGGCAGGATAGAGGAAGTTACAAACACAGAACTTCCAGAAGGTGGGGTAACTATTTTTACGAAAGACACCCACCCCTCCCCCCCACGGGGAGGATTATTACTTAATACTCTAGACCGCATTTTCAAAGTTCCATAACCTTGTTGGCATTTGGCATATGGCATTTTGGGGAAAAAGGACTAGAGCATAGAGTATAATGTTTTGAAACAATTTAATCCGCATGGGGATACGCAGGGGATCTTTTATACAAAATAATTCCCCCACCTTCTAGAAGTTCTGTACTTGTAACTTCCTCTAATCTGTCACTCTCTTTTTGACTCTGCCCTTCCCCTTTGTTTTACTGTCATCTACACACCAGCCGCCATGCTGTAGTGGTAAAATCGTGGACTACTGGCTGGGAGGTCTTGGGTTCGAATCCCATCAGAGGCGAGTTTTTTTTTAGTCCTTGACCTACTCCAGGGTTCATACAGATTATTCATATCAAAATTCACAACCTTTCAAGAACCTTTTCAAAGACCCTTTATCCTATTTTCAAAGACCTCTCACGACATGCAATGATGATGATTGCTTCGATCATGATCATTCAAGTTGCACCGGTGTAACTCGACAAATCGAGGATGTCTGCTATATGGAAAATTAGTGAAATTAAATTGCTTCTTTATCAGTTCTGGAAGCAAACAAACAACAATATGGCGTCAATGACTTTTTAAGGCATCAATGACTTTTTCACAAACCATTTCACTATTTTCACAGACCAAAGCTAATTTTTAAGGACTTTCAAAGACTTGAAAATGGCACTCAGACCTGCCTACCCCCAATTTCTTTTTTAGGTACTCCACGAAATAAAATTCCGTACTTTTTCTCAAAATTCCGTATTTCGCAAGGAGACCCAAAAACGGAATATTACAGAACATTAAACCGCCATGCGAAATGACGAAAAACACTCGATTTTGACCAATCTTAGAAGACCTTAAGTTAAAAAATTTGCCGTATTAATTTTCCATGTACCGTACTGCAGTACTGGGGCTAAAAATCGTGTACAAAATACGGAAAAATCGTATGGGTAGGCAGGTCTGGGCACTCCATTTCTCAAAGACCTTCAAAGACTGTGCGGACACTGTACTCCTACCCAGAGTGAGTGGCTATGGGCTCAGTGGGAAGACTGAAACCACTCAGTCGAGCTTCGTCCGCTTAACCGGATGCGATTCTGAGAGAGTTGCTCTAATTTCATGACCAACACTGCAGGTGTCTGTAGTTCTCGGGCCTGGTTAACGCCGGGATATCATTATGAAAGGAAGAGTAGAATACAGTCCTGTCATGTAGTGTCAGACCGATACGGAACTCCGTAGCATCATCATCATCATCGTCGTCATCCGCCTCACCCTTGGTGCGTTCGGGTGAAAGTCATGGGGATCAATATGTTCTGGGGAGCTGTTGTTGGACTCGTTGACACGAGTGAGCCAGAAATCATGATAGCTTTACTATTAAAAATATTATTAATGATTTAGAGGGTTGCATTTTGTTTTTAGTCACCCTATATAATTATATCAAGTGCTGTTACCTATTATAGGAGCAGAAGCTACAGAGTCGGCACTTGAAGCGCTTCCAGCCCAAGTGCCGAATTGCGTGGCGTCTCAGGTTGGACACGCTGGTGAACTTTTCCGCACAGTGCAAACATTGCAGGCCTGTTTCGTTGACTATCTCCTCCACCTGTCATCATCATCATCATGATTATCATCAACATCATCATCACTAGTGAACAGTGCAGACACTGCAGGCCTGTTTCGTTGACTATCTCCTCCACCTGTCATCATCATCATCATCATCATCATCACTGGTGAACCTCTCTGCACAGTGCAGACACTGCAGGCCTATCTCCTCCACCTGTCATCATCATCATCATCATCATCATTGTCATCATCATCACTGGTGAACAGTGCAGACACTGCAGGCCTGTTTCGTTGACTATCTCCTCCACCTGTCATCATCATCATCATCGTCATCATCATCACTGGTGAACCTCTCCGCGCAGACACTGCAGGCCTATCTCCTCCACCTGTCATCATCATCGTCATCATCATCATCGTCATCATCATCACTGGTGAACAGTGCAGACACTGCAGGCCTATCTCCTCCACCTGTCATCATCATCGTCATCATCATCATCGTCATCATCATCACTGGTGAACAGTGCAGACACTGCAGGCCTATCTCCTCCACCTGTCATCATCATCGTCATCATCATCATCATCATCATCACTGGTGAACAGTGCAGACACTGCAGGCCTGTTTCGTTGACTATCTCCTCCACCTGTCATCATCATCATCATCACTGGTGAACAGTGCAGACACTGCAGGCCTGTTTCGTTGACTATCTCCTCCACCTGTCATCATCATCATCATCATCATCATCATCACTGGTGAACAGTGCAGACACTGCAGGCCTGTTTCGTTGACTATCTCCTCCACCTGTCATCATCATCATCATCGTCGTCGTCATGGTGAACAGTGCAGACACTGCAGGCCTGTTTTGTTGACTATCTCCTCCACATGTCATCATCATCATCATCATGATCATCATAATCATCGTCATCATCATCATCACTACACACCTTGGAGTTCATGAAGATGAAGTAGAGCTGAGAGAAGGTCATCGTCATCATACCATCATCACCATACGTCACGTCTCGTCATCATCATCATTGTCACATCATCGTCATCATCATCATCAACATCATAATCATTATTATCATCGCAGGGAGCATACACAATCACATCTCTGTTTCTAATCCTTTTTTTGGGTTCTTTTCAAGAAGCTTTTCACGAGCTATGGTAACTGTACAGAGCCTCAAATGAAAAAATGTGTGAAAGTACCTGAACACTAGAAGACGCTTTGTTTGCTTACAACATACTGCAATAAATGCAGGGATGTGTCAGGACCCCAAACAAAAAAGCGTAGCCGATGGTATTGTCAAAGTGCTCAAACAAAACTTTGCCTCCGACATTTTTTCGCTGCTCGCCTACACGGATCTTACTGTCCGTTAGTTTCATCCATCCAAGCCCTGTCAAATTTGTGTTGGCATCCTTTGTCCATCTCCTCTTTCCTCACATCTATGGTGTGATATATAATATTTATGGTTGACGATGAAACAGTCATTCAATAGCTTTGAAAACATCAAAATCCTCCATCAAAATAACAGCTGAACAATTAAAATGATGCATTGCCATTGGACGTAACTGGCCAACCACAGAGAAGCTTACAACATTCAGTCAAGGGACTCACGCTACAAACTGCTTTAATTTTCACTGTGTGCGCGCACAAAGAAAGGCAACCTACCTCGACAATCTCTGTGTACGTTTTTTGTGTTTTTTTCAAATTAGAAAAAGCGCATTTATGCGCTTATGCGTAGCTCTCCCATCCCTGAAAATGCAAGGGGGTTAAACTAAGCTCTCACCTTCTTGGTATCTTGACACGTCAGGCGCCCGGTCAGCGACGGCTCCACCACGTAAATTCTGGACCGGGACCGTTCCGACGCTCTCCCGCCCCTCCTCTTCTCTCCCTCTCCTTCTCCCGACCTCCTGTTGCCCCTGACGCTTCCCGTCTCCCTCCCCAACTGCTCCGAGGAGTCGTCGTCCTCAGTGGGGCCCGCGCCAACAAGGGAGGAGGAGTTCTTCCCCTTGGCGCTAGCACTAGCGGCGGAAGAGAGTGGTTGTTTCGGTTCGGCGGCAACGTCGAGGCAGGGCCTCTTTCTGGGGTTTGATGCGCCTCCTCCTCCCCCTCCTCCTCCTCCGCTGTTGTTGTTCTCTGAAAAGAGGGAGACTGAGCGTGCAGCCGGCATACAGAGCGTGTAGCGCTAATATGCAAGACGAAGGTCACAATTCTAAAAAACCAGCAACTATCATCAATTTGATGGGTGGTGAACACGTATCGGACACACAATGCGACAAGAAGCTTAACATGCACACACACAAACTCTCATACCAATACTAGTAACTACATGGATGCAACTGGAGAAAATCCAAAAACAGGCAAGGCAAGTAATTGAAGCTGAAGAAAAAGCAAAATCATACTCAATTTGAAGCTTATTCCAGGCTTGTAAAGTGAGAATTCAACACTTTTTTCCTTTTGAACTTTGAATCTATTTTTTGGGGGTGGTCAAAATTTTGAAAAACAGGCGCTGCCTGGTTTTCAAATTTTGAAAAACAGGCGTTGCTTCGTATCCGAGGCAAGGTTGCATCCATGATAATAGTAATACTGCCACTACCTTAAAAAAAACCAACGCAAATCTGAAAATGATAAATCATGACATTCTTTTGAAACCGTTTTACAAATCTTCAGGACACACAAAGCAGAATTCTTATAGTTATAATTCACACACACTCTATCAAAACTTTACCCATTTTGTTAAACAGTCATTTAAAATGATTTATGACGGAGCTCTACAAATTCAACAGGGATGTCTCTGGAGGTAAAAGCCTTGTCTTTCACACTTTACAATATACAAAAAAGATCATTGATAAGCTGGCATCTCATGATCTTTTCTTTGTTTCTTTCCTTTCATAGCTAAAATGTTACTCCACGCATGCAGTTCTGCATACACATACATGGATACACATACATGGATACACATACATGGATACACAGACACCCAGAGGACAGGCAGTCAGAGAGGCACACACACACAATCAAACTTACTGTTCAACGTAATTTCGCTATCCATAACCCGGGCAGGGGCACGGCGTTTGCGCCGCGGTCGCTGACTCAACCCGCTGGGACTTTGCTCAACAGATTGTTCCGCCTTCCCCGCCGCTGACTGGTCAGCAGACGATGAAATCGACAGCTTCCCATCGCCAGGAGACTGTCGCTTTCCAGATTCTGTCACCTGGACGTCTGACACGGAAGATGAGCCCGCTTTGTCCGCTTCCTTGCTAGACACCGAAATTTGGGACAGCGTCGACTTCGACGGTAACTTTTCTGGCTTCTCTGGCAATTTCGGCTGTGTGACAGCTCTAGTTGGTTTGTCTGATGTCACTGTCCTTGTGGATGGTTTTTCATTAACTGCAAGAAAAACCTGCGGCACAAACTTTGCTGCTGGTTTTCCTTCGACCGCAAGCTTTACTGCTGTTTGTTCCGGATGCGAAGACTGTGCTGCCGACTTCTCTTGTTGTAGCAAAGACCTGGTTGCCGGTTTCTCTTGCTGCAAGGGCTGTGTTGCCGTTTTTTCATGCGGCAAAGATCTAGGGTTTGGTTTCCCTTCCGACAAAGATCTAGTTGCCGGTTTCTCATGTGGCAAGGGCTGTGCTGCAGGTTTCTCTTGCGGTACAGACTTAGTTGCCAGTTTCTCTTGTGGCAAAGACCTTGTTACTGATTTATCTTGTGCCAAAGACCTGGTTTGTGGTTTCTCTTCTGACCTAGTTGCCTGTTTCTCTTGTGGCAAGGACTTAGTTGCCGGTTTCTCCTGCGGCAAAGGCTGTAGTATAAGTTTCTCTTGTGACAAAGACTTTGTTGCCAGTTTCTCTTGTGGCAAAGACTTAGTTGCCGGTTTCTCTTGTGGCATAGGCTGTGCTGCCGGCTTCTCTTGTGGCAAAGACTTAGTTCCTAGTTTCTCTTGTGGCAAAGACTTAGTTGTTAGTTTCTCTTGTGGTAAAGACATAGTTGCGGGTCCCATTTGTGGCAAAGATATTGTTACTGATCTTTCTTGTGCCAAAGACCTGGTTTGTGGTTTCTCTTCAGACCTAGTTGCCTGTTTTTCTTGTGGCAAGGATTTAGGTGCTGGTTTCTCTTCAGACCTAGTTGCCTGTTTCTCTTGTGGCAAGGACTTAGTTGCCGGTTTCTCTTGCGGCAAAGACTGTACTGTCATTTTCTCTTGCAGCAAGGACTTTGTTGCCGGTTTCTCTTGTGGCAAAGACCTTGTTACTGGTTTCTCTTGTGCCAAAGACCTTGTTTGTGGTTTCTCTTCAGATCTAGTTGCCTGTTTCTCTTGTGGCAAAGACTGTGTTGCCCATTTCTCTTGCGGCAATGATTTGGGTAACGGTTTCTCTTGTGGCAAAGACTGTGTTGACCGTTTCTCTTGTGTCAATGATTTGGGCACCGGTTTATCTTGTGGCAAAGACTGTGTTGCCCGTTTCTCTTGTGTCAATGATTTGGGTACCGGTTTCTCTTGTGGCAAAGACTGTGTTGCCCGTTTCTCTTGTGGCAAGGATTTAGGTGCCAGTTTCTCTTGTGGCAAGGGTTGTGTTGCCCGTTTCTCTTGTAGCAAAGGTTGCGTTGCCCGTTTCTCTTGTGGTAAAGACCTAGTTTGTGGCTTCTCTTCAGACAAAGACCTAGATGCCGGTTTCTCTTGTGTCAAATCTTTTGCTTCCGATTTCTCTTTTGGCAAAGCTTTTGCTACTGGTTTCTCTTGTGGCAAAGACCTCACCACTTGTGGCAAAGGTTGTGAAGCCGGTTTCTCTTGCAAAGACCCAGCTGCCGACTTATCTTGCGGCAAAGACCTCGTGGCCGCTTTCTCCGGCGGTAACAATCTCGCCACCAGTTTCTCACCCACCGAGGGCTTTGTCGGCAATTTGTCTTGCGCTCTGAGCCCCGTCTTCGCGTCACCGCTGTTGCTCTGCTCAGCCACGGAGCCGGTGATGACGTGACCCCACGGCGATTCCAAAGACGCTTTTTTCGGAGAGTCTGCCAGCTTCCCTTTCAGGTTCTTCCTTAACACGGTGGTGGTGACGGTTCTCTGGGTGGTGGCGGAGGACGATTTCTCAGGGGAGTTTCTCACAACAGTACCGTGACGCGCAGGCTCGCTTTTCTTCGCATCCCCCTGACCCTCTCCGGACGTGCTGCTTCTTCGACTTTCTGACCTAAACCCCGTTACGGAGGGATCCTTGTCTCTGTTGGCTGTAGCCGCCAGCAACTGCTCCGACAAACGCTGACGTGAAAGGACCAGCAGATTCTCTTCTTTGCTCAGCGCTCTAGAATCGGGAGCTCGGTCCGCCGAACGGTCTCTGCCGGGTTCAGAATGCCCGCGCAGAGCTGAGCGAGGCTCGCGCTTTGCCGAAATCGGGCGCGCCGCCGCCGCTTTGCCGTCAGATCTTCGCGTTCTCACGCTGTCGACGGAACTGTCACGGCTGGAACCGTCTTTAGCCTCTGCCTTTGAGCGAGATCGGGACAGCCTCTCCGCGGCTTTGTTCTCAGAACCGCGATCCGCTGAACTTTCTCTGCTGGAGCTCTTTGAATTTGTATGTGCTGAGGTTCCATGCAGTGGTTTAGATTTGGTTCCTGGTTTTTCTACAGAACTTTCTCTGAGGGTTCTGGTGCTGGGAACTTTTTCCTTTGAATTTGGAGGTAGGCTATCACTTCTACTGCCAACAGACGCTCTGGTTCCAAGACCTCCTGCTCTCTTCTCTACACTTTTCAGAACCGTTGTGGGCGACGCTTGCACTGCGTGTTTCACAGCTGTCGGCGACGCCTTCGCCGAGCGCTTGACTTTGCTGCAGATTTTTAAGTGGGAGCCTAGACTGATCTTTCTGCCAAAGGCGCGCTGGCAGTGAGGACAGAAGTGCAGGAGTCCCGAATGCTGGGAAGGTGAGGCGCCGGTGGGGACCCTCCTGCCCTGCATGGTCTTTGCAGGGGACCTTGCCTTGGCCAGAATCCTTCTGGAAATCTTTTGTCTTTTCCGTTGAGAAGAACGAAGCGCTGCGGCAGAGCTCGACGTTGGCGCTTCTGCTGCATCTGGCACCCCAGAGGAAGTTCTGGTCCTC
>CM065711.1:18439152-18456845 GCA_017654935.2 Phymorhynchus buccinoides
GTGCCATGTGTGTGTGTGTGTGTGTGTGTGTGTGTGTGTTTGTGCGCGTGCGTGCGTTTGTGTGAGTTGTGTTGGGTCTGTTGTGCGTGTGCGTGTACGCTCGCGTGCATGTGTACTTACATGTTTTTACCGGCGTCTGTTATAGATATGTGCGTGTAATGTTCCTCTGTGTGATTCAATCACACAAATTTGTTTTGTAGTATGAGAGCTATTCTATAAGTATATTTTGTTATATAATTGTGCCTTTGTGTGTGCAAGAGTGTGTGTGCGTGCATGAGCGCGCATGTGTGTGTGTGTGTGTGTGTGTGTGTGTGTGTGCGCGTGCGTGCGTGCGTGCGTGCGTCTATGCGTCTATGAAGAAATTATTTGCATTATGAGAGCTATTCAAATAGCTGCCTGGAATCCTCATTTACATAAAGACATCCTGGCTGCGTCAATAAAATGCTTCCTGGGATCCTCTTTTACATAAAGACACCCTGGCTGCGTCGATAAAATGCTTCCTGGGATCCTCATTTACATAAAGACACCCTGGCTGCGTCGATAAAATGCTTCCTGGGATCCTCTTTTACATAAAGACACCCTGGCTGCGTCGATAAAATGCTTCCTGGGATCCTCATTTACATAAAGACACCCTGGCTGCGTCGATAAAATGCTTCCTGGGATCCTCATTTACATAAAGACACCCTGGCTGCGTCGATAAAATGCTTCCTGGGATCCTCATTTACATAAAGACACCCTGGCTGCGTCGATAAAATGCTTCCTGGGATCCTCATTTACATAAAGACATCCTGGCTGCGTCAATAAAATGCTTCCTGGGATCCTCTTTTACATAAAGACACCCTGGCTGCGTCGATAAAATGCTTCCTGGGATCCTCATTTACATAAAGACACCCTGGCTGCGTCGATAAAATGCTGCATTTAGGATCCTCATTTACATAAAGACATCCTGGCTGCGTCGATAAAATACTTCCTGGGATCCTCATTTGCATAAAGACATCCTGCTGCGTCGATAAAATACTCCCTGGGATCCTCATTTGCATAAAGACATCCTGGCTGCGTCGATAAAATACTCCCTGGGATCCTCATTTGCATAAAGACATCCTGGCTGCGTCGATCAAATGCTTCCTGGGATCTTCATTTACATAAAAACTTCCTGGCTGCTTCAATAAAATGCTTCCTGGGATCTTCAAAAACCTTCAAAAATCTCCTTGACAAAGATGAAAATTTTAGTCAACTATTTTTTTTGAACATGATGATTGAATTACATTTTACAATCATAATTTTAAAAGGCATGCAACAGTGTGAATGAAGGGACGTTTATAAGCCGTGAGGTTTAGGCTTGAGCCAGTCCTATACTATACTATACTATACTATACTATACTATACTATACTATACTATACTATACTATACTATACTATACTATACTATACTATACTATACTATACTATACGATACGATACGATACTATACTATACTATACTATACTATACTATACTATACTATACTATACTATACTATACTATACTATACTATGCTATACTATACTATACTATACTATACGTATATATACTATGCTATACTATACTATCTTCATTTACATAAAATAAACTTCCTGGCTGCGTCGATAGAATGCTTCCCGGGATCCTCCTTTACATAAAAACATCCTGGCTGCGTCCATAAAATGCTGCCTGGGATCCTAGTTTGCATAAAAACTTCCTGGCTGCGTCGATAAAATGCTTCATATAGGATCCTCATTTACATAAAGACATCCTGGCTGCCTTTGATCCTCATTTACATAAAAAACCTTCCTGGCTGCGTCGATGAAATGCTGCCTGCGATCCTCATTTACATAAAGACATCCTGGCTGAGTCGATAAAATGCTGCCTTTGATCCTCATTTACATAAAGACATCCTGGCTGTGTCAATAAAATTCTTCCTGGGATCCTCATTTACATAAAGACATCCTGGCTGCGTCGATGAAATGCTGCCTGCGATCCTCATTTACATAAAGACATCCTGGCTGAGTCGATAAAATGCTGCCTTTGATCCTCATTTACATAAAGACATCCTGGCTGCGTCGATAAAATGCTTCCTGGGATCCTCATTTACATAAAAAAAACGTCCTGGCTGCGTCCATAAAATGCTACCTGGGATCCTCATTTATACGTAAAGACAACCTGACTGCGTCCATAAAATGCTACCTGGGATCCTCATTTACTACCTTCCTGGCTGCGTCCATAAAATGCTACCTGGGATTCTCATTTACTACCTTCCTGGTTGCGTCGATAAAATGCTAGGTGAGTTGCAGTGGGACAGCCTTGAAAGAGCGGAGGAAGATCAACCGCCTGTGCCTACTGCACAACATCCACAACAATCTGGTTGACTTGAAATTGAATCCCAGACACCCCACCCCCCCCCTCTCTGCGGGGATGCCGGGGGGTCTTTTGTATAAATAGTTCCTCCACCTTCTGGAAATTCTGTGCTTGTAACTTCCTTTAATCTGTCACTCTCTTTGACTCTGCCTTTTCCCTTTTATAATTGCTTGCTGTCATCTACTGTCTTTCTGCCTTTCCGGTCCATTCTCCTGACTTTTTTGTTTGTTGTAAAGAAACACTTTCAAAAAGATTTCCTACAACCAAACAGCCGAAGTCGGACATGCTGGGCCTAATTATTTCTTACTTAATAAGGGGCATATTGGCCTCTGCAACTAGGGTTATTAACGCCCTTAACAGCAAGAGTTAATCCCTTGTTGGTCAGCATCCAAAAGGGCATTCACTCTTGTAAAAGGCAGCCATTCAGTGGCCTCAAATAGGGTTATTGGCGAGACTCGTTATCGCCTTGTTTGGTCAGTACTCAACCATCTTCCCCCACCCACCAAGGGCATTCACTCTTGCAAAGGGTGTTCTTTGCAATGGCCAATCATAACGGTAGCATGACGCATCTGCGCTCATAATTGACAAGAAACTGTCTGAGCGATCGAACAAGAAGAAGAAGCAGAATCCCAGCCAGTATCTTCGACCCCAGAACATGAGGAACACAAAGGTTCCACTGACCAGGAAGGACAAACCATACAGTCCTCTTCTATCATTCCTTTTTCCCCCGCAAACATTTAAGAGAGTGGAACCTGTTCCACCACACAACTCCATGACAGAAACCACCTGGGGGTTCAGACTATGCCTATGATATGGGAAGACGGGGTAAAAAGCGCATGGGCGGGTAAGAGGCCCACCCCAATTATCTCATGAAATATAGAAAGTTTCAGTCAAATTTGCCCATGAGACGAATGCTAGACATTAACGCTCGTCTCATGGGCAAAATGAGACTGAAATTTGCTTCATTTCATGAGATAATTGGGGTGGGCTTCTTACCCGCCCATGCGCTTTTTACCCCGTCTTCCCCTACGACATGATAATTATGAACCTAGGTACCCCCGTGGGGGTGGGGGGGTGTTCCGTACAAATAGTTCCCCCACCTTCTGTGCTTGTAACTTCCCGGCTCTAATCTGTCTCTCTCTCTCTTTGACTCCGCCTTTTTCCTTGCTTTGTGTCATCTACTATCTTTCTGACTTATTGGCCCATTCTCTTGCCTTACTTTTTTTTCTCCATTCCATATCATAGTAGTTCTCTTCTTTGGGGATTAGGCGATCCCAGGCATTACATAAGGTAATGCCCAGGCCCCAAGACAAACAAATAGATTCCTAAGGGGTGGGGTGGAGAGAAACGGGGAAGGGGGTGGGGGGTAGGAGGGGGCTAGCTGACTGCTGGATGGCTTAGCAGAGCAGGCTGGAGGCTGAGAGCGCTGACTAGAGCAGGCCCTCGTCCAGGAGCTGTCAGTTGTAGTCTGGACTCAAAGGATGCCAGGGATGGTGCTGCTACGACATTTTCAGGCAGTTGATTCCACTCTGGAACACAGACGATTTACCCCCCCTCCCCCCCCGGAATAAAAACAACCCCCAAAACTTTTTACAAAATCACACTCTTCTCTCTCTCTCTCTCTCCCCCCCCCTCCCCCATTTCTGTCTTTCATTCCTTCCTTTTATTTAAACATCAGCCATCATCTCTCTCTCTCTCTCTCTGAAGTAAGCCTCTATTTTTTTTTATAACGTAGTCTCCCTTTATGAGCTCTCCAGCAAAAAGAAAGCGAGTTTGAAAGAAGCCATTTCCCGGGGAAGTTACCTTTGGCCTAGTTAGGTTATCAAGAAAAGGAAGAAACAGAAACCTCTTCCGTTTGCACTGCAAGGTAAGCGCATTGTAGGTAGATTTGATATCGCAGATTATTAAAAGTCGTTGCACGACTAGTTACAAAACTTTGCTACGGGAGCGTGAGCTTGTCGCTCTAGGAAAATCAGGAGGCATGGATTTTTGCCAAGCAACATCTTCTGGCTGCTTTGTGACAGTTTGTCCCAGACCCAGGCAGTCAACTTCATCAGGCTGAAGAAGACACATCCTGTCGTGATTCGCACACTGACACAGTGACATAGTCACAGACAAATGTTGATTTTGTCATTGCTTACAATATCCAGACAAAATGTTTGTCAATGCTTCGTGAATGGCTTGCAGTGAGTGAGAAATTTAATTTTAGGCCGACCTTATGTCCACGACAGTCTGGGGATAATGAAAACGGGTGAAAAACCGTATCGCCACGACAGTCGTGGGGATAATGAAAACGGGTGAAAAACCTTATCGCCGGTGAGGCCTGTCGCGTGCACATAGATCTGTCGCTCGTGCAAATCTGTCGCTCGCTACTATGAGAGTGTGTATTTGCGACATTCACAAATTTCACTTTTTCCGTACTTGAACCATTTATCTAACCCTAACCCACGAAAAAAGTGAAATTTGTGGTTCATGCTCAATGTCGCAAAATGCCGCAAATACAGACTCTCATAGGTGGCGAGCTACAGATTTGCACGAGCGACAGAAATATGGCTGGCGGTGAAAGGGTTAAAAGCCTAGCACAAGTAACAGTATATTATCCTGTCCCTATTATCTGATCTGATCTGATCTGATCTGTGATACCTACTAGTACTACTAAGTACTACTAACTTAGACTAAGCTAGAGTTAGAAAGAATCATTTTGAGTTAAGTTACTCAGTGAAGAGTTTGATTGAACTCACAATTTCCTTATCTCCTCTGAGTCTGTGCACCACAACTCTTTAATCAGATAACTGTTTTTAAGACAGTCTTCAGGACCTGGGCCTGTATTCACATTGAGATAGCATGAGACTTAGCATGATGCTAACTTAGAAGCTCTTCCAATAGGATTTAATAGGACTTTTGGAAGAGCTTCTAAGTTAGCATGATGCTAAGTCTCATGCTATCTCAATGTGAATACAGGCCCTGGTTTGTAACAGTAACAATATAGTTTAAAACAGAAAACATGATCAGACTGTTGATTGTGGATACTTATGTTTCTTAACGAGCGAGGAAAAAGAAGCATGCATTATTTACGCAGAACTTCAGATTGCCGCTAATGCCAGGAGGCCCAGTGTCCTTAACATTTTTTTCCCCGCTAACAATAACGGAGCAACGTCGTAGCTCCTTCTTCATCCGGCAGGCATGAAAACATCTCCATTTTCTCCGCCTTCTCCGCCTAATTTTTTTCCAAAATCGACCAATCTCCGCCTTAAAAAAAAAATCTCCGCCTGAAAAAAAGTAAATCGAAAATCGAATAAAAACTCGGCATGCTGGGCTTTAAATGGCACGATCATCATTTTGCGCGCCTTCTCCTCCTCCCGACGTCACCACTTCCAAAATGGCGTCTGAAGAGGAAGCCGTGCACGAAGAATGGGTGAAAAAGAAGAAGAAATATCAGGCATGAAAACAGCTCCGCCGTTTCCAATTTTTTGGGAACAGATTAGCCCCCCCCCCCCCCCCCCCCCCTGCTGAACAAAACTTCTGACGTCAGCTGAAAATCCGGGTGGAAGGATTTCTCGGCTGAAAAAATCTTCTCTTTTTTTGGGAACAGTAGTTTTCATGCCTGATCCGGACTGCCATGGAGTGGACCCAACTAAGCGAGGCCACTGTCACTGCAGGCTCTGTCAGCGCATTTTCATCAGCGCTGACCAGATCACCATCTGAGCCTGCAACTACTGACCACTAGCACTAGCCTACTAGGGTTTTTGTTTTTGTTTTTTTGCTTGCTTCTGGAAGTGGGGCCTGGGCCCTTCCGGCTGAACTGGGGGGTTTAATGGTCTTAACCCAGGGTAAGCAGTAGGTCTTTCTCCTTCTATGTTTACTAGTAGGTTCATGCGCCCTCCAAGTTCCGTCGCGATTTATCGTCAGAAGTGGCGTCTGCGACGTATACAAACAGAAACTCGAGATTTCCTTATTGCGCATGCTCACAAACTCACAAACTCACAAAGCCTACATGTGCTACTTCCCATTTATTGTGTGCTTTAGTAGCTACATTGATTTCTCGACAAAGATGTAGGTTAACATCCTCGCCCTCAATTTCTCAGTTCTTTCTGTGTATATTGAGCACTTAAACCTCAAAATTTTAACATTATGGTTGTGGCGCTCCTGCATTTAATGCCGGGAATAATGGTGACTGGGACTTATTATCCAGAAGGAAATATTTTTTTGTGACCCAAATTTTCCCATGATTTTGTGCAGCTGGGGGAAAATTGACCCTTAGTTTTCTGTAATCAGGGGTCATATGACCCATAGATTTTGAAAACAATCTGGAGTTCTGTTCACAAATGAAAAGAAAGGAGGCTTGCTTACAATGATTACACCTTAGCTTCCTTGGAGATGCTAATTTTCTGCATGACACTGCGGATTTCTGATTTTTGTGGTGCAGAAACTTGTGCCTTCCACTTTTTTTAGAGTGCAAAAACTTGTGGCTTCCTGATTTTGGAAGTCAATTAAGAATTTGTGTGATACTGATAGTCAGGTCAATGTAGTGGGAAAAGCTCCCCCCTTCCCCCTCCCTCCTTCCCCCTTTCCCCCTCCCCCTTCCCCCTTTCCCCCTCCCCCTTCTTCCCCCTTTCCCCCTCCCCCTTCCCCCTTTCCCCTCCCCATTCCCCCTTCCCCCCTGCCCCCTTATAATTATTATAAACAAAGTATCATTTGATTTGGGATAACCTAAAGACGTGCACATGATACTGCCAAGACGATTATATTATAATATTAATTATCATTCACACAAACACAAAATAGTATACCATTGTCATTTTCTTTCTAAATACAAGTTATAGTTTTTTCTTATGCGCGGCGTCCATGTTGCATGTAAGACGGTGTCCAAGTTGCACGTAAGACTTTTTCAAAATTATTTTTTTTAAATTTATTTTACTTATGTTGGAATATTAAACAATAGTTATGTTGAACATCATTATAAAGCATAACTGATATCAGTAAAAACCTTTTTGCACACAGGCAGGGAATTTTCAGGAAGACAAAAAATGCAAAGTATGAAAGTGGCAGAGGTCAGGGTAAAACCACAAATGTCATAAAACCATAAAACAAAGCAAACAAGTGATTTGTAATGCATACATTGGGTGTCATTTATGCCCAAACTATAAGTTATAATCACTTTTTGCAAAACATTGGTTTTTAATCTCAAGAAAATACTGTCTGTTGCACGTGAGATGTCGGCCGTTGACCTACTTTTATGCCTTGTAATACCACTTAACTGACAAGTTGCTGATTTTTGCTTTGCATATTTTGAATAGCATGGGTTTTAGCTATTATTTCCATATAAAATAATTAAAAAATATCAAGTTTTATTTTTTATCACTCATGTTACGAAACTGACCAGGTTCCAGGAGAGTGACCCTTATCCATTCAGTAGGGTTAATGAAGGTGATGATTCCAATCACTAGACTGTAATTATTGCCAAGGCTATTAAGCTTTTTAGCACAGTTGGTGTTACTAACTTTCTCAGTGTTTCTGACTTTGTTTGGTGTATCTTAGAGGAAAGGCTCGTTTATTACACCAGGAGACGAAAACCCAACAGTTGTCCATACGAAATTCTGATTTCCATTAGGAATGCTGATGAACACTGTTTTATATGTGATTAGTAAGATTGTGAACGCTGTTATTGTTATCTCCGATGTTTAAGCTTTGATTAATCTACTATGTGTCATTTTGTCTGTCTTGTTTGCCATGCTGCGAGAAGATACTATATTATGATGCAAACTCAATCGATCTTAATTTTAATTTATGTACTTTGTCAACAATCATTTTCCAGTCTTAACGTTGTGTTTACACCCCCCCCCCCCCCCCCCCCCCCCCCGTCACAAACACACACGCCTACACACCCCACAACCCTTCTTGAAAAGGGTATTTCAATGAAAGGACTAACTTATGTCTTTTGCCTGAAGCGCCATTTGTATGATGGGATGAGGATAGGGGTGGATGGGGTGGGGAGGGGTGGACGCAGGGAAATTCCTTTTTTACTTTATGCTCGGTGTCCATCTGTGTTCTACTGAGGACCCAGCATGTTTGACAGTCGTGTGAAAGGTAGCACACACCTGGTTGCTTTTGACTTGCTGACAGGTTATGACAGAAGCAGGCCTGCTTCTTTTGGTCTTCCTTCCCCAAGACCCAAACAACATGGGCAACACAACAGCGGACCAAAGGACCAAACGCCAAACGCGTACACAACCCACGCCAGTCAGTGTGAATGACATGGTAGCAGGTGTGAGAAAAACACAGACTGAAACAAAGCAGATGCTTTGTATAAGCCAAGACACGAGATCTACACCGAGCCTTACTTTGTTTCTCAGTTATAGGGCCTATTCTGTTATGTTAGCTACATGTCAGTCTGTACAAAAAACTCACCAAGGCCATTGTAGCCTCTATCAACTTACTGCTTTTTCGCTTTCTTGTTAGGCCTATGCACTTTTGTTTATCTCTGCACTAGGTGCCATGCAAAGTCCATGAGAATTAGCAGGTCTACGAAGTAAGCTGTTTAGGTAGAGTTACTGTTTTAGCTCTTGACACCATGTCAAATGTCATTTGAAATCAGGGTCCTGTATCTGCAAATTTGCTCTTTTCCCCTGTGTGTCTGTCACCATGTGTGAGTGGCAAATTGAAGTGTACCTTCTACATGTATTTATAAAGGAAATTAAGGTACGCCAGTATTGGGTAGTAATTGGAGTTATCTCCGATCAGTCTATCAGAAGCGCATTGCTTTTGGTTCATAGTGTTCAAGGCCACAGAAACCTGCATGGTACCCCTTTACACACTCTCTGATGGTACACATGGTGCGGTTATTGTCTGTATTCTTGGTATCTGAAGCTCGCAGAGGAAAGAATGTGTGGGCCTGAAAATTTATGTCAGCCTAGAAATGAAATGTTCAGTAGCAAACGTTCTCCTTGCTCATGTTATTTGTCTTATAGCCAGAGACTGTTCAAATGGAGAGTCTACCTCCGTCACCACTGGTTTATCGCCTTGAGCCTGTCATAACATTGCGATGTGATTTTCCCTTTGTTTCCTTATCCCCTGTATTTTCCCCACCGTATTAACGATGTACTTAGGGCGGGGTTCCAATACTTCATGACAAGGTTTGGGGTAATAGTCTTTTTTCCAAGAGCATAAGAGTTTGACAGATTTGTTATGAACCAGTAACACCGTGTTTGTTTGGTAGGCGTTTCGCATTACAGATGCAGATTTAATTGCTACCAGCAGCGGAAAGAATGTGACCCTGATAGGGCAATTTCCTGAAATAATATTAATATTTTGGTTCTTCCTTGACACCGCGGGTGCCTTATTGTGTGTTCCTGTATATGTGTCCCTGATAGGGCAATTTCCTGAAATAATATCAATATTTTGGTTCTTCCTCGACACTGCCGGTGCCTTATAACTGTTTTTCAGTGACGATAGGAAATTCTATCTGTTTCTTACCTCTCTTGCCGTCAGTTCACATTTCCCCTTGGTCAATGCATGTTTATACATGTATGTGAGTGACCTCACCCTTTTCTTCTTTTGTTATTGTTTTCCTCGTTCTTATGTCAGTGACAATAGTTTTTCTAATCTTAATGAAGTGATGTCACTTACTCGTGTCTGGTTGAGACAGGTCTTCATGTCGATGGCTCAATATATAGTTATCATTGTCGTTGTCACATTTGTAGCACAACTGGTCCCACAACCGATGGTTGATTGTTTGGTTTCGTTATGAGAGTGATAGGCCTGTCATAGGCAATAACAGAAACCACCAGTGTGCAAATGACTGCGACAAAGTCACCCAGTAAAGAGAACACAGAATAGGGGAGTGGAAAATTCCATTCTCTCCGCACTACACAGAACACCAGTCAGTAAACAAGGCCCTCGGCCTAGCCCGCACAGAGGGTGGCGATGCCACAGCAGCTATGAATCACACGTCTTATCTGGTCGGTTGTCCAGCGCAAAAACTGGTTGGCCTGGCTGCAATATTTCCTGTACAATTGAGTTCCAGTTTTGCTGGTGAGCAAGAATTTAAAGTATAAACTATATAACAAGTATATGCAACCAAGAATTGGGAAGTCAGACAAGTTACAAGAACTAGCGCAACGCCCCGTACTGGCAATGCACCATACTGGTAACACCTAGTAACGGTAACGGCAAGTACTGGTAACGCTGAGTACAGCAAATTTGAAGCGATTCGGTTAAGAAACGGCGGAGTTATAAGGCCCCGTTTCCCGTTGGTGCTCTCTGAGAGTAACGCGTTCTCCCGATTGTCTTCCAATTTGCTGCTAGGCGTTGCCCAGGCCATAGCAAGCCTGACAGCAAATTTGAATCAATTCGGTTAAGAAACGGCGGAGTTATGCGTGAAAAGGTGAAGCGGCGTATAGCGCGCGTGTTTCGCGCATTTGCCGAACCGCGCAAATGACACGGCCGCCTCGGTTGCCGTTGCCATCGCCGCGTTAGGGCTCACAGCAAATTTGAAGCGAATCGGTCGAAAAACGGCGGAGTTATAAGGCCCGTTTTGTGTTTCAGACACACACACACACACACACACACACACACACACACACACACACACACACACACAACAACAACAACAACAACAACAACAACAACAACAACAACAACAACAACAACAACAACAACAGCAACAACAACAACAACAACAACAACAACAACAACAACAGTATTTATACGGCGCTGAATCTTGATAGAAATCAAATCAAAGCGCACACACACGTTAGCATTCAAAGCGCATTCAAACACAAACGCAATACAAGTTTTACAACGCGAACACACACAGATAACATAAATGGAATATAGCAGAAACAGACCTAATGGCAAGAGAGAGAAGATAAAGAGAGAGGAGCTTTAATGATGGGGGAACAGGTGGGTTTTGAGGTTAGCTTTGAAAGCAGAGAGAGTCGGTCGCTGACGGAGGGAGAGCGGAAGTTTGTTCCAGGAAGTCGGTCCTGAGACAGCAAAAGAGCGCCGACCAACAGTTGAAAGCTTATACCTAGGGATCTGGAGAGAAAGAGGGTCAGAAACTGAACGTAAAGTGCGAGCTGGCGTATAGATGGAAATATTGTCACAGAGGTAAGATGGAGCAGCTTTATGAATAGATTTATAGCAAAGTGTGTTTAATTTATACTCAATTCTGTCTGCGACAGGAAGCCAGTGCAAAGAACGCAGAAGAGGGCTAACATGATCAAACTTTTTCTTCCTAAGGACAAGACGAGCAGCTGTGTTTTGAATACGCTGGAGACAAGATAGAGAAGAGACTGATAGGCCAGAAAGGAGAGCATTACAGTAGTCAATACGAGATAGGATGAGGGAAGTAACAAGCTTTGCTGTGGCTTCATCTGAGAGGTATTTACGAATATAGCCAATGCAACGAATTTGATAGTAGCAGGACTGACAGGTCTGAGTCAGGAAACTCTGCATGGAAAGAGTATTGTCCAAAGTGACACCTAAGTTTTTGACTGAGTCTGAGAGGGGAATGATATTGTTACCCAGTTGGATTGACTCTATGGAAACAGAGGCTAGTTTGTTTTTTGTCCCTACAAGCATTGCTTCGGTTTTTTCACCATTTAATTGAAGTTTATTTTGAACCATCCAATTTTGAATATCAATATAGCAGTTGTTACTTTCTGTAAGAATGGAATCTAGATCTTCAGGGGTTGTACTGTTTTGGAGTTGTGAGTCATCTGCATAGAAGTGATGTTTCATGTTGTGCTGATCGATGACATTGGCAAGAGGTGACGTATACAAAGTAAACAAGACAGGACCAAGCACAGACCCCTGGGGGACTCCACAAGAAAGCCTAACCTGTTCAGACTGACGACCATTGACCAGAACTGATTGAAAACGATCAGAAAGGTAAGAGGAAAACCAAGAAAGAGCAGGGCCCTTAATTCCAAAAGTATGTTCAAGACGAGACAGAAGAATGGAGTGGTCTATGGTATCAAAGGCAGCAGAGAGATCAAGAAGTGTCAAAAGAGAGATTTGACCAGCATCAGAAGCAAGTAAGAGGTCATTGACGATTTGAACAAGGGCTGTTTCTGTACTGTGGTTGGTTCTATAGGCAGACTGATAAGGATGATGAAGATTGTTTGAGGATAGATGATCGTTAAGTTGTTTCAGGACAGTCTTGGATGCCCTCATGAAGGTGTCGGTAAGTGATAGCTTTGAGTTCGTTTAATTAACCCTTTCATCGTCACTGTCGCCTCTTGGCACCACAAAATGATTTAACACCCATGTCACTAAAAGACATCAAATGAGGGTCTGCTGGTCAAAAAACCTTATGTTCTTAATTTTGGGAAGGTAAGGACAGGGCCCCCTATTGATTATATGCATGTCACAGAGGAAATCCCCAATATTGCAGACAGAATATATTCTCTACCCAGGTAAGTTTAATGGTAAAATTTGGCCGACGAATGGCTAGCGTTGAAATGGGTTATTATATGGGGATGACACGCCATTTTGCCTTCACACGATGACAAATGATCAAGACTTTTGTCATAGCATCTACACATAGTTCTAAGGTCAAAACTGAAAAGAAAATACAGGGTCACCGTGCTACTTTTCTTGTACTTCGTGGTACACACGGGTGCCATTTGATATGGAGAAAGAGTTGTGTTTCTTACGACACAGTCAGCCACTAGGGGAAAATTAGCGCCACCTGTATCCCGCGTATCCCTTTAAATAGCAGGTCTATAAGGTTAATTAAGAAATTCAATATTTTCACACAGAGAGAAACAGAGAGAGAGAGAGGATGAGAGAGAGAGAGAGAGAGATGAGAGAGATGAGGGGGAGGAGGAGGTGAGAAGGAAGAGAGTTGGGACGTCGGTGGAGGGGTGTGTGGGTGGGGGGGGGGGGGCGTGGGGTGGGGGCGGGGGGGGGGGCGGGTGAGTGGAGAAAAGGAAAAGAAGAAGAGAAAGATGATGCATTGGTTGGGCTTGGGGGAAAAGCGAGAGAGGAGGAAGAGAGAGAGAGAGAATGTAAATTTAAGGAGCACACCAACTCATACTTGTGTGTATTTCACAAACAACACATGATCTGGCCCATTCGCACACGCACACACATATGCGCGCGTGCACACACACACGCGCGCACTCACACACACAAGCGCATGCGAGTACACAACATTATACATACTCTCTCTCTCTCTTCTCTCTCTCTCTCTCTCTCTCTCTCTTTCTCTCTCTCTCTTTCTCCTCACACACACACAAAACACACACACCACAGAACGTGCACAGGAGTGCGCGCTCAGCACACCCACCAACATACACATACACATAACACACAGTCATACACACAGGAACATACCGACAGTCAGACAAATAGATTACACACGCAAAAAAAACGCACCGACACACGCACACCCACACACACACACAAACACACACACACACACAACACACGCCACACGCACGCCATACCCACATACACACACACACACACGCCACACATGCCACGCACCGTACGACACACACACACACACACACACACACACACACAAGACACACACACACACTACACACAGCCACACGTTCACGAACATGTGTCAAATTTATGTTGTGAAGTTAGTAATTCAATACTTTACTTTGAGAGTAGAGAGAGAGCGAGAGAGAGAGAGAGAGAGAGAGAGAGAGAGAGAGAGAGAGAGAAGGAGGAGAAGAGAGAGAGAGCATGATTTATGATCACTCTCCCGTATGCAATTGCGCGCCACAGCGCACACACACAGGGAAAGCGAGAGAGAGAGAGAGAGAGCGAGAGAGAGAGAGAGAGAGAGAGAGAGAGGAGAGGAGAGAGAGTAGAGAGAGAGAGAGAGAGAGAGAGAGAGGTAGCAGAGAGAGAGAGACGAGATATGAGAGAGAGAGGGAAAACGCACGCACACGTACGCACGCCTGCACGTACACACAACACACACACACACACACACACACACACACACACACACGCATACATTACAAACATTATACAGATACACGCGCCACACACGCACACACGCACTTCTATATATAGGCCTACACGCGCACTGACGCACCACGTACGCACACACATGCACACATTACAAGAACTATCACCGCGCGCACGTGCTCATGTGTGCTGGGCTTTCTTACCGCCCATTGGCTTTTACCCCGTCTTTCAACCTATACCGGTGCCAAATACCGAAAATTATCTCATGAATGAAGCAAATTTTCAGTCAGATGCTGCCCTATGAGACGAACGCTAAACATTAACACTCGTCTCATGGGCAAAATTTGACTGAAAATTTGCTTCATATTCATGAGATATATTGGCATGGGCTTCTTACCGCCATGGGCTTTTTGCCCCGTCTTAAACCCTATTCTCGTCGGTTTGCTGACGATGACGACTCTTCTTCTTCTTCTTCTTCTTGGAGTTTTATAGTCCCCTATCACGCCTTCCGCGTGTCTGTGGACGAGCGATACATTTTTTGTAAAGATTTTATAAGGAGGTTTGCATAAAAAAGCTGATGACTCATTTACCATTTTCGTGATACGCAATACAGCTCTTCCAGAAACCCAATGGGCAGTTGTGGCTAGAGAACTGTTTAACCATCTAAGGCCGTCGCTTGGAAATATTACTTCACTGTCTTACACTTAGCCAATGGAAAAATCCTCATTGTTTTGTACAAATTAAAACAACGTAGAATAACTCATTCAGATGTGCGGAATTAATACTAAGCTGTCAGTTTTGATGATTTGCTTTAAGGGCAGTACATCTTGTGCAGCTACCGGCAGACTTTTGGTCACCTCTAAACTCACTTCGCTCCTTACGGCACAGTTTTTTTGCCTCTGCTTTGCTTTTGGTAGTGGCTTTGTTGTGGGGAACCACTCGGTGGTAGAGGATTGCTCTATTTAAAGTCTCTCTTATATATACACCGACTCTGATTTACCACTTCCCTAATGTATAAACCGGAATGTAAAAACCTGTAAGTGTAATCTTCTTTCATTTCTCTTTTTGTTTATGTTTGTTTTGTTTGTGTGTATGGCTGGAGTGATTTTTGAATTTTTGTTAATAATTCAAAATCTTTGCGATGCGAATGAGATACAAAGAAATATATCTTGCCATTACTTTTGTTAATAACTTGACAGTGTATCATATATGATATCATAATACTTCATAATATGATACTGGTTTCATTCTGGTCTCCAATGGACCCGAAAAAGTCATGACTTTTATTTGATACAGACTGTGGGCAAGCTTAGCTTTCTGCTTTATCATTTGTCTGTGTGTAACTGGGAAAATATATCACTTACACGTATGCCACTGAAAAATCAACTTTATTTTGAGCAAAAATAATGAAAAAGAAATTGATTTTGCCGTTGTTTGCTTAGTTTTTTCCCCCCAATATGACCTTTATCATATACATAATGACAATAACAATACCAAAAGAATATATCATATTATGATACATAGGCTTTAATGGACTTGATAAAGTCATGACGTATAATTGATATAGCGGGCAAGCTTAGTTTTCTGCTTTTATTATTATTTTTGTGTTTGTAATTGGGGAGAAAAAAAAAAATCAGTTTTAAGGGTTATTAACACATAAAAACCACATTATTGTATTTGATGCATTTGACAAACGTGTACGTGGCACTGGTAGTGTTGGGGTGTGTCTTTTTCGAACAAGGGGGAAAAGCCTTCAAGGCGCACTCGCTTTGTGTTTTTGCAGCTAGATCAAAATACCAGATTGCGTACTTCCACACAAACGCCATATAGTAGGATTGTTAAGTGCACAAACATAGGCTTTGACTTCAAGTCACGGTGCAAAGGTCCCCTTTGGCATATAAGCTCTCCAGGGCTATAGAAAAAGAAGTATCCAAAGACACAAGCTGTAGCTCAAAATCCAAGATGGCCACCGTCGGCCATATTGAATAACGTGGTCGACACATAGTCCAGAAACATTGTGTCATGGAAACTTATGCAATACATGTTTTCTAGGTATTTTGAGGTCACTGAACTCATTTATGGAATCAAGTTTGCATTTGGGATGTTTTTAAAAGGTCAAAACTTTTGAACATTGATACCCAGAGTTGAAATGTTCGTACAATTTATGAATACACTAGTTAGAGGCAGGAATGAACGCACAAACTTTAGTCAATGCAAATCTTTCTTGTGAAATGCAACTTCAAGTGACAGTGTCCATTAACATTGAAGTGCATTAAACACATTCAATGGTATCCATTTGTTCTTTTTGGAGCTAATCGGATTATCCATCTGTCATCTGTCTGTACCTCACTCCTGTTGCCATTGTGGGAGCACATACATGTACATAGAATCATACAGGGCTGCCCATGCATACAACACATGCAAGGAGCCTTACAGTCTCTCTTACACCGGCAACTGACAAGCTCTGGTAAGTTCATCGAAATGATGGGAATTGTGGAGTAGACTGGGGTTGGCGCTGAGTCTGGAGATTCTTGTTGCCATCCCCATTCCCTTGGAGAGACTGGGGCTGGAGTTTTGTTGAGCGTATTTCCCCACACGTGTCCACTCTTGAGTAGGCTACTGTCTTTGAGGAATAGAACTCTGAGTGTTGATGCAGAGCATCACTGCTTGTGGGTATGTGCTCAAAGTCTCTTCCTTTGTGTAGAAAGAGGTAGAGTCTGGCGGCATCCACGCTTGTGATGTCGTCTTCATGGACACCATAGAGCTGTATGACGAATCTCTCAAGCATGGTTGTGTGAGTTCTGACCATCTCTACGCTGGGGTTAGGGCAGGAGAGCGGCTGTAGGGGCAAAGTGAGTTCCGGGAGAGACTGCCACACTGACCATGCTGTGTCTTCTTGCCTTTGCAAAGAATTGCGGAGTCTTATCACTCCAGTTAATGCATGAAACGCTGCAGTGCCATTGCTTTAGATGGTCCAAGTTCCGTGCAATGAACATGTACTGGAATGTACCGTAATCGACGTCGCATTCCAAACGCAATCCAGAGTTCATCAATCTCTGTCCAAGTGCAACAAATGTGAGACACCCAGCACTACAACATCGCTGTCCATGGTTCGTACAATCACTCGACGCTGACCAGCGGAGGCAAGCTGCAAGCAAACATCAGAAAAATCCTTGTGTCAGCTTCCCTCGTGTGTGCAGGGGCCACTGCACCAACATCAGCAGTCTGCTGATGAGTCTGCCAATCAACCAAGAATTGGTGGTGAAGAGCTGCCTTGCACGGTGGATAGAGTTATTAGCTTCAGATCTTGGCATCTCCCACAAACAACTCCTGCTGTTCAGTCTACAACGAAGAAAGCAGCCCAATTGCCAGAAGTTGGTTGAGAA